>JBBBDQ010000927.1:2280000-2685000 GCA_037127315.1 Ascarosepion bandense | reverse complement strand
AAAATTGTTTCTTTTGTTTTGCGTAAACGTGATTTGATGTTTTGTGTGACATTGTAAACAACATTTCGTTTGTTTTTGTTTCAAAATTAAGGGGGAAAATATTTCCATTTTTTGTTGACTAAATGAATTTAACATAAAAATCAAAATTATTTTTTTGTTTTACTGAAATTAAAAATATAAAAACTATTACGCTCTCAGTTCAGAAATTTTCGAAGTATATTTAAAAATGTAGACATTTAATTTTAGAGGAAAAAGTTACATTAATGCCACACGAATTAGACAGTTGATTTTCTGCATGAAATATTTAGCGATAAATAAACTTTTTAAAAAATTTTATTTGTTAAAATATGAAATATTAAATCTGAAAAAATAGACTTAAATAATTAAATTAACCATTGGCAGGATTTTTTTTACATATTTTGTTTGAAAAAACGCTTTTCTTAAAAAATATTTATTTTGTTTCAAAATTACGGAGAAAAATATTCACATTTTTTGTTGACCAAATGGATTTTTAAAACGTCGGAATTAAATGTAATTATAAAGGCTCATATTATTTTAATAAAAAAATATTTTAATCGCCTTTGACACGTGTGATTTGATTTCTGTGACGTAATTTGGCAACCATTTTAGATCTTAGATGTTTTACGGAGCAAATGTAAACAATCGGCTCCATTGGCCAAAAAGTACGAAAAGGAAAATTGCTGAACGTAAACTCAAAATGTATGTGCCGACCTGGCTTCCCTGTAGATATGTGTCCCTAGAAAGTTTGAATGGCGTAGCTTAAAAAACTGTTAGCGTGCATAGGGAACAGTCACACACAGACTCACAGATTGCCTTATATATATATATATATATATATATATATATATATATATATATATAGGTGATCTGTGAGTATGTGTGTGACTATATATATATATATATATATATATATATTAAACTAGTCATAGAAGCCCCATAAACTCTCGTAGGTTGACTTGTCATTAGTCGATTGCTGGAGCAATTCTTGCACATGTCGATTGTGTACAGACAAGCAAAACATAACTAGCAAAATAAGACACTTATTAGTATATAATATCATTCAAGAGAATGTTATTGTATTTTACCAATTTTCATATAAGATATATATCGGAATCTATAAACAGTTTGAAGTTTATGTTTGCTCTGTTTTGTTTAAGTACTTGTTAGGGTCTCAGTGATTATCATGAACCATGTGTTGCTCGTGTTGTAGACAAGATTCCGTTGACTAAGTTCTTTTTAAGAGCTGAAATTTTAAATCAGTCCAAAACTAAAAAGTTCCAGGACCACTATGAACCATTTATTTTCCTCATAGTGTATATTGACCAGGATAACACGCGCAATGCAGAGTTTGTGGCAAGAAGTGTTCAGAAGCTTTCCTGAGTTCAGTGGACTCATTCACAGATTTAGCTCATTATATATATATATATATATATATATATATATATATATATATATAGGTTTAAGATTACTCTTGCTTTTATTATTTATTTTTGCATATGTATGTGTTTCTTTAATTTTGTGACATTTACTTGACTACAAAACTGTATACTTCTGTAGCCTTCACCGTAACTTAATATTTCTTCTCAGGGTAACGGTTTTTTTTTAAATATTTTGATTTAAATTAAACTATTTGATTTTTGAGCTCTGACGAGACAGTAGTTTTACATATAAATTCTGGGTTTATGACTTTTGAATTATGTGTTGAAATTTCTTACATATATATATATATATATATATATATATATATATATATATATATAAGTTTAATTGTGACGCGTTTTGTCCTCCAGGATTTCATCTGATTAAATCTGTCATTATGCTGGTAGGACTACACATGCGCACGACAGAGGGTTACTGGGAATTTTTGTTTGTTTGAATATCTACGTGCAAATGTGATAAAAATGTTTCTAAATGAATTTGACTAGATAAAAAAGAATTCTTAGCATTCCTCTGTTATGTTTAGTCGTACCAACAAACTTTGTCCGATGAACTCCTGAAGAGCAAAACGCAGCACAAGTAAACTTTTTCCACGTTGTCATACAATTTCCCCAATACTTTTTCTGATATGTAAATACATATATCGTTATCCTATAAATATATATATATATATATATATATATATATATATATATATATATATATATATATATATAGAGAGAGAGAGAGAGAGAGAGAGGGAGAAAGTGAGAGAGAGGGAAACTGCGTTAGACAGAGATGAGCAGAAAGAGATAATAGATTAATAGATCACTGTGAGTAGGTTGAAATCGAAATATATTAGTGTAGATTTATAGATAAGAACAAATTAAATAAAGACAAATAGACATAGACAGATAAAGAGTGAGTGTGTGTGTGTGTGTGTGTGTGTGAGAGAGAGAGAGAGAGAGAGAGAAAGTGTGAGTTCGGGAGAGGGAGATACATAAACAGATAAAAACAAATAAAAATGTGGAAAGATTGAGTCATTGACAGATACGAATATGTTGAAAAGGGAGAGAGAGAGACAGATGGAGATGAAGCTTCGCAGAGGAGAACAAATTGAAATAGCGAGTGACAGAGAAAGAGCAATACCGATAGAAGTGACAAAATCGAAAGAGAGAGAAATGTAGAAAAATACATATCGACCTATTTAAAGAAATTAACACAAATATATATATATATATATCTACTGGAGGTAAGTTTGATAAAACCAGAAAACTAATCCACAGAGTCTTCAGATCTTTTGGCCTTAACGTAGTGATTAATCACAATATCAAACAAGTAGACTTCCTTGACATAACATTAGACCTAGTATCGAACACATTCCAACCTTACACGAAAAACAACGCCAACCCAATATATATAAACCCCAACTCTAATCACCCACCATCCATAATTAAGCACATCCCATCATCGGTAGAACGTCGCATTAACACACACTCATCCAGTAAAGAAATATTTGATAAGCCCAAGGTAATAATAAAATATAATAAAATCCTTAATGAAAGCGGGTATAAATCATCAAAAATCAGCTTTGTAGAAAAATTCAAAAGTCCAAAAAGCAAGAATAGAATCAGAAAAATAATATGGTATAACACTTCCTTCAATCAATCAGTTAACTTCAAGCTGGGGCATACATTCCTTAAATTAATAGAAAAGCACTTTCCCATAAATAACCCTCTGAGCACAATCTTCAATAGAAATACCATAAAATTAAGTTATAGCTGTTCCAATAATCTAGAAAAAAATAATAAAAATGCATAACACCAAAATATTAAAACTACACAGCAACACTAATACAAGTCCGTCCAGTGACAGCAACCTCTGTAACTGTAGAAACCCCAATCAATGCCCCATGACCAATAAATGTCTGACAAAATCTCTGATATATATGTGTTCGATCTCATCCATAGCAAATCCTAAAGAGGAAAAAATATATATTGGGAATACCATGAACGTATTTAAAAAGCGCTTTTACAATCACCTCTCATCCTTCAATAACAAAGAAAAACAAAACATGATGTCTCTCACCAAATATTTTTGGAAATTAAAAAACGAAAATAAAACACCTAAGGTTAAATGGAAAATCCTCAAACAAGCAAGAACAGCAAAATCTATAAAAGAACCATGTTTTCTTTGCCTTCAAGAAAAAATAGAGATCCTTAAATATATAAATAGTAAAAAGCTTTTAAACCAGAGGCACGAAACCACAGTAAACTGTAAGCACATTAGGGATCTAACTCTACAATCATGCTAGGAAATACTAGGAGTTTGACTAGATATTCTTATCATAAAAGACTAAAAATGCTACAGAAAAATCGATCTAATATAACCCTTAAAGTCAGGTCTAATACCCACAACAACATCTGAATAAATAAAATGTAAAATTAAAAGAAATAAACAGGCTCCCAAACTATAATCTAGGAGTAATTAAAAATGAAAGGAAAACAAATCGATCCCCTAAATTCAAAATCAAGATTAAAATATACAAATTTAGATAAATTTTAAAAAAACTGATAAAATACAAATTTACATTTGCCCTCTAAAAATACAATGTTTGATTTTTTTATAAATAACCTCGCCTAAATACAAAACAATCCACACTTAAACAGATCAAATTACGAAAGTCTACAACAAAGTTTAATATTCCAAAAGAAAAAATAACTCCCAAATTAAAAAAGAATCAAAAATATTAAAAGGAAAAAATCGATCATCTAAATTCAATATTAAGATTAAATATACAAATTTAGAAACATTATAAAAGCTGACAAAATAGAAATTTGCATTTACTTCCGAAAGAATGCAAGTTTAGACTTTTTAGAAACAACTTTGGCTAAATGCAATAATACATGAATAAACACCCGCTAAAATAAAAATATAAAAAAATATAAAAAACAAAAATAAAATACAAAATATGCCGTGCTGAAAAAATCAAAATTAAAAAGAAAAAATACCCCACACATATCACGTCTATATAAGGAACCCTAAGAAAAACAGACTCGCCACTTATTGAAAAACAAAAAATAAAATTTGTCTGGTAACAACAGACACAAATAAATCAAGCGCTAGCTAAGCAAGACACCTAAAAATTCTTAAGGTCAACAAACAAGACAAGTCCCCAATCACACACACAAGAAAACCCCACGCAAACACACAAAACTGACCGAGTAATACCCCCACACACCAATCTCTGCGAAATTCTAACCAAAAGATATACCCGACAGATAAAAACGTACACTCCAACAGAATATACCATTAATCAACAATTTAGCACTTACACACCAGGCACTTCAAAACTCTAGAAGACACATTCCCTTCATTATCAATAACCCCAACCAACCTCCCACAACAACATTGAACCAAATATAGGGAGCAGACGAATTCAGTTTTGCTTTTACCTCCCGAAGAAACGTGCCCAACGTTGAAACAAACATATGATTGTCGAGGACATATATTAAAAAATAATGTACATGCTCTAAAACATAATTTATAAATATTCACAGCTCTATACATCATATATCGAGCACTTTTTTAAATTAATGTATTGGACGGAAAAAATTCTTTCTTCGTTCTGTACCCACTCGGATATATATATATATATATATATATATATATAGAAACGTATTGATACACGTAAGTAAATTGGAATAGAGAGAAAGAGAGAAAGAAAGATATATTTTGATCTATGCGAGTAAAATCAAATAGAGAGAGAGAGAGAGAGAAAGAGACATATTGATCGATTTGAACAAATTGGAAGAGAGAGACAGAAAGACATATTGATCGATGTAAGCAAATTGGAATAGAGAGAGAGAGAGAGAGAGAGAGAAAGAGAGAGAGAGAAAGAGACATTGATAGTTATGATCAAATTGAAATAAAGAGAGACAGACATATTTATAGATAGAGAGAGAGAGAGAATGAGACATATTGTTCGATGTGAGTAAATTAGAATAGAGAGTGTGTGTGTGTGTGCGTGTGTGAGAGAGAGAGAGAGAGAGAGAGAGAGAAAAGACATTGATAAATGTGAGCAAACTAGAATATATATATATAAAGAGAAGGAGAGAGAAAGAGAGAGAAAGAGACATATTGATCGATGAAAGCAAAGTGGGACAGAGAGTAAGAGAATGCAAGAGAAGATACATATTAATCGATGTGAGCAAATTTGAAGAGAGAGAGAGAGAGAAAGAGACATTGATAGATGTGAGCAAATTAAAAGAGAAAGAGTGAGAAAAAGACATATTGATAGATGTGAGCAAATTGGAATTGAGAGTGAGAGAGAGAGAGAGAGGGAGAGGAAGAGAGAAAGAGTCATATTGATCGATGTAAGCAAATTTCAGTAGAGAGAGAGAGAGAGAGAGAAAGAGAGTGACATATTGATCGCGGTAAACAAATTAGAATGGAGAGAAAGAAAGAGACATATTGATAGATACGAGAAAATTGATATATATATATATATATATATATATATATATATATAGAGAGAGAGAGAGAGAGAGAGAGAAACAGTTATTTGAGCTAATTGGAATAGAGATAGAGAGAATGAGAGAGAGAGAGAGAGAGGGAGAAAGAGACATATTGGTAGATGAGAGAAAATTGGTAGAGAGAGAGAGAGAGAGAGAGAGAGACAGACAGACAGACAGACAGAGACATATTGACTGATATAAGCAAATTCGAATAGAAAGTGTGAGAGCGAGAAAGAAACGTATAGGTCGATGTAAGCAAATGGGAAGAGAGAGAGAGAGAGAGAGAGAGTGTGTGTGTGGGGGGTGAGAAAGAAACATGTTGATCGATGTGAGCATATTGAAATAGATAAAGACA
This sequence comes from Ascarosepion bandense, assembly GCA_037127315.1. NCBI lineage: Eukaryota > Metazoa > Mollusca > Cephalopoda > Sepiida > Sepiidae > Ascarosepion > Ascarosepion bandense. The sequence continues at coordinate 2,678,691 of JBBBDQ010000927.1, read as the reverse complement.
TAAAAAGATAAATTAATAAATGTGTGCAAACTAAATTAGAGGGAGAGGGAGACATAAAGAGAAAGGTAGAGAGAGATAAGAACAAATTTTTATACCGAAAGACATATATATATATACATATATATATATTAACCTACGTCTATGGCCCGACTCGGTGTTTCATACGTTATGCATTGATCAGTTGCGTATTTAAATTTAAAATATAAATTTAAAACATAAAATTAAAACTAAAATAAAAATACAATATATATATATATAATTTCTTCACTAAAATTTATATAATTTTGCATGGTTATATCAGTAGAAAAATATATTTGCGAAAACGACAAATATGATTTGGAAAAAAATTTGGAAAGAAATAAAAATATATCTTTCGTCAAATAAATAAAAAGAAAAATTAATTCAATTATAAATATTTGGAAAGATGGGTAATTTTGGGGTAAGGCAGGAAGGCTGAAAAATATATCTGCCAAAACCTTGTTAAAGAAATGGTTAATTCATAGGTTTGAACTATGTGGAATAATGAAAATACCCCATTAGATAAATACAGTGATACTGAAAAATATATCTAGCGAAACATTGTTAAAAGAAGATTAATTTAAGGGTTTGATAAAGCATTTTGTCATTAAAGAAATAGATAAATTTAAAGGCTCAGAAAGAATATCGAATAATCAAAATACTCCTTTAGATAAAACCGGAAGGTCGAAGAATATTATCGGTTGAAACTTTGTGATGCCAAAAAAAAAAAAAAATGAAAAAAGGGAAATAAGGAACAATAAAAATTATTCTTTTGCTAATACAAGAAGGCTGAAGAATATATCTGGCGAAATACGAGGAGCCATTCAATAAATAAGGTGAATCTTTCGGTATAAGGACTTCTAATACAGATAGAAGCTTACTTTTTCTTCAACGTAGTCTCCCAGCAGTGTCACACACTTTCCCCATCTGTGCACAAGCTTTCGTATTCCCTCAGCGTTAAAATCTTTGGACTGATGCCTCAGCCAATCGCTCACAGCACTTTTGACTTCATCGTCACTTTCAAACTTCGTGTCTCTCGTGAACGCTTTCAAGGGACCAAACAAGAGAAAGTCTGAAGGGGCAAGGTCTGTGCTGTAAGGGGGATGAGGGAGCAGTTCCCAGCCCAGCTCGTCGATGGTCTGCACCGTTTGGCACCCACCGGCAGCTGACCCTCGAGTAGGCAAGGTCATCATGGACAATTTTGTGTGCTGTTCCAACAGATAGGCTCAATGTCATCCACTGTTACCCTTCTGTCAGACTGAATGAGGTCATTGACTGATTTGCTCACCTCAGGAGACCTCACTTCTGTAGACCCTCCAGGCCTGTCTTCATCCTCAACACTGCTCCGTCCTTCTTTAAACAATGTAGCCCACTTGTAGACATTTTTTGGCTGAAACATGTTGCACCATACACAGTTGACATTCTCCTATGAATTTCAACTAGTTTACACCCTTCAGCAACCAAAAACTTGATAACTGACCCCTGTTCAATCCTGGAGCATGCTTCTTGGTCGGCCATCTTTGTTAATCTCCGAAACTCTCAAAGTTTTTTTCAATCTGCAATAAAAAAAAAAAAATTAAATTCCTTTGACAAAGAAATAAAGAAAAAAAAATTAAAAAAAGTAAGCTTCACCTTATTTATTGAATGACCCTCGTACTAAGAAGAAATTTGAAATTTGAATAGCTTTACCGTTGAATTTTTCTTTTATTAGATTTAACGAGAATTAAATTAACTTTGAAATAATTTTAATTGTATTGCTAACATTTTAATTTTCAATCATCTTAGATGCTAATAATCTCAAGATATGTTAAAGCATCAATCTCCATAATGACACATACTGGATAATAAACACGTAAGCATAAAGAAACACACAGAGACACACACAACCACACATAGAAACATATCCTAAATGGACATACACACACAATCAATAGACCCATAAAAACAGTTGTACACATGCACAGAGATACAGACACGTGAACAGTGACACTCAGAATATGAGGCACCCACATAGAAAAATATGCACAAAAAATAATACACACAAATACACATACATTTTCACACAGACACATGCGAAGGTACGCATACACACACACACACACACACACACACACACACACACACACACACCACACACAAATCTACATCCATACACAAACGCACACACACACACACACACGTTTTTTATTTGTCTACGCTCTGCAGGTGTGCATTGTGGTGCAGTGGCTATTGACTCGGAACGAGAAATCAGAAAGCCGAGTTCGAATTCCATTTGGATTCGTTGCTTTCACGTACTCGCAAATACCATTGGAAAAGTATTAATCCGTCGCTTCTCTTTCTAATGGGTTAGGTAGCAGGACAGGCTGAGTTCTATAGCCTTGGTTGGCAACCAGTCTACCGCAGAAAATAAGACTAACCTAGTGCAGGAAAATCTTTTGTCAATCAGTCATATCTCTTTCGAGACATGATCATCCAAGCGTGTATCACGTATGGCAATTAGCAGCAGTATATATGCTGGCATACACAAACACTCATATTAATAGCTGATTTTATAATTTTCCTTGAAATCGTATTTAATTTGAACCTGCTTAATGGCTAAGAAAGTTGTACTTTTTTCATCGATGCCAGAGACCAGTTTTCGAAATCAGATTATAAGGTAAGGTGTGCAGACTTGAAAACTACGTAAGCGTTGCCTACTTGGAACATTGGTGCAATACAATCTTTGGAAGTTTTCCTTCCTCTGGACTTTGTTCAAGAATAAGTTAGAAAATCTCTTAAATCTAATTTGGTAACAATAATTTTATCAGTCGCAAATTACACAGGAAGTTGCAAAGTTATTTATTTTGTCAGCCGCGTTAGGAAACTTGAGTTTAAGAGCAAAGAAGGGATGCAATTAAAATACTTCATCTCATAGCATCAAGAAGGCTGAAGAATATATTTAACGAAATATGATTAGAACAGCAAAGACGAAAATAAAAGTTCAATAAAAGATATCAGTGGTTAACTGAGGCATGAAATGGCTTGTAAATTTGAATATCTCCAAAACAAAACTGCTCTCCTTTAACCATCACAGAGAAACTTTTCTGCTAATTATCAGCATAGCTAATGCAAGTCTCCTCGAAAGCAACACACTTCGCCTCCTTGGCCTCACTTTTTCAACGACCTGAAGTGGAACGAACATATCGGATCCATAGCTGCATCTACTGCTAGGAAGGTTGGACCTCTGTGTCGAGCAAGAAAGTTTTTTTTTCGTCTGAATTTATCTTCAGCCAGTTAAATGCCATACGTGATACAAGCTTTGGGCGATCATGTCTCGAAAGAGACACGACTGACTGGGAATAATATTATCCCGCAGTAGGTTGCCATTGCTTTCTGTGGTAGACTGGTTGCCAGCCAAGGCTATAGAACCAATTCTGTCCTATTATTTAACCCATAACTGGAGCGAATGGACGGATTAATACCTTTCTCAAGGGTATTTGTGCGTAAGTGAATGCAAGGAATTCAACTGGAATTCGAGCTCGGTTTCCCGATTTGTCGTTCCGAGCCGATATCCACTGCACCACAACGCACATACTTATTATTATTTATCTTGCATATTTATAAATCTCTCATTCGTCAGTGCATTGAATATTGCTACCATATCTGGTCGGGTGCCCCTGCTATTCATCTTGAGGTTCTCGACAAAATCCAAAGGAGGATCTGCAATGTAGTCTAACTTAGAATTTCGACTTCAGTCACTTTCTCACCGATGTGACGTGACTTCTCACTATTTTATCAACAAATATTTTCATGGGAACTGATTTGACAAGCTTTTCTTCCTGCTGCCCCGACAACGTGAATTTAAGTGTGCTACCAGACTGACATTTAGCTACCATCTTTTTACCATTGGAATAGTTAAATATAACCTTCACTTCTACTCGAATAGTTTCTTTTCTTACACTTTCCGCCTGTGGAATTCCCTTCCGTTTACTTACTTCCCTGATAGCTACAATCTTCAAAAATTTCAATTAAACATCAATTGCCATCTTCTATCTTCTTGAATCCCATTCATCTTTTATCCTTTCTTCAATACCAATTGTACCCAGTTTTTTCTCCCAATGTAACACCTGCGTATTAGTGGCGGTTCCTCTTTGCTGGGTGTGAAATAATTAAAAAAGAAAAAAAAAATCGATGGAATAATGAAAATAATCCATGTTAGTGCGGTGGATTCCGGGTGAGGAACCGGACAAAATAATGAACAACAAAAACAGATATTGAGATAGATAAGTGGGTTGTATTGAACGTAATATACAAACTTGAACGCAGGTTAGTAAATCCAGAAATACTATTAGTAAGAAATAAATAAATACAAGCCTTGAAGTGAAGTCATTGGAAATAGTATATCCGTGTCTATTATTCAAGCTGAGTGGAGCTCAGAGTCATTCTGACTTCTAATGCGCTAATCTCTGGGTAACTTCGGTATCTTTCGGTAAATTACGTATCAGTTCCGGTACTCTCCGATAACTCTAACGGATATCTCTATAACTCTGTGGCAGCTGACGTATCTCACTATGGCAGGAGTATATGTATACTCAAGTTAAGTCCATTATCATAGAAAAAGGGGAAGTCCCACAACAGTTAGAACACCGGGCCATGGAAAAAGTAAAACATCTGAAAGTTTGTGATTAAAACAACAAAGAGAAAGAGAAAAAATGAAAAAGAAAAAAATGAAAAAACTAACAGAACCTCAGACGATGGAAGAAGGACAAAGAATGTATTAATCGGAATGTTTTGATTCAGACAACAACGATGAAGATAAAACCTTAGACAATTTAGGTTTAGTGAGAGAAAGGAAAATTAAAACTTTTACCACCTGGTTGGTTGATAGTAATAAATATATATATTGTTCGAGAATCGAACGCAATATGGATCACTTGTATTGTGTTCTCACTTATTTCGATAGTAATATTTAAAAGTCTTATAAATTGCCGAACTTAAATTTTCAACAAGTTTGACAGTAGCACATGAACTTTCCCGGTTCGAGAACAACATGCCAAAATAATCAATTATAGAAGACAAAAAAATTGTTCAAGTCAATCAATCCAAATAAAAACGCGACACGTTGCGAAATCTCGCAAGAGTTTAAATTGAATCTTGAATAATCATTTTAGTTATTTTCTCCTGTATTATTATTATTATTATTATTATTATTATTATTATTATCCTGTATATTATTATTAGTATATTATTATTATTATTATCCTGTATATCTTATTATTATTATTATTATTATTGAAATCCTCGTTCAGAATATTGACTTCATATGCAGTCTAGAAAACCGAGGGATCATTTGCTAATGAACAGCAAAGAAAAAAAAAAGAAGCCATTTCCACAATTTTCTTTTCATATCAATTATTCCATATTTCAGAAGAATGTCCAAAAATGTAGGTAAAATTAAGCTGGTGATAGAATACGTGTTCCTATCTTTTTCTGTCTGTTTGCATTTTAAATGTTTTGCTTGTATATGAAGTGAAAGCACATTAATTGCTCGGGGAAAATAAATGTTAAACAAAATCTAAATAAATAGAATACATTTTTCGCGGGCAAATTCCCCAGGAAGATTTGTTTAAAGTAGACGACTTTGAAGGCCGATATTTTTAGACACCTGGCGTATTCAACCAAAAAGAAAAGAACTGATTGTGATTGATTTGTGCAAGTCTTTGCTTTCTCCAAATTATTGAACTACCGTGCTGAACTTTCAATGTTGTCTGCTTTTTCACCCGGTAACGATACTCTGTCTTATTTTTTCTCGAATTGAATATTGCTAGTCTGGAAATATAATTTTGCTTAATACTTGAGTTTCCATTTAACTAATAACATACATCTGATGGCCTAGAAAATTTGAGCAATATGGAATTATCCAGATCAACTTTAATTATGATACAAACATCGCAAAAGTTTAAAAAATATTAATCGCAAGCCGTAAAAAGCAATTATTTATTCTATGACTACAAAAGCACAACGGAAGAGATAACAGGATATGCAATTAATTTTATAAAATTATTATATGTAACTAGTTACTTAGTTTATAGTGTTCGAACCTAGAAGATGGTGCAGTTAAATTTAGTTTTGATATTAAATTTAATATAATTTTAACCTTTCCATCGTCGTTGCAGTCAGCAGATATATCTGTAAGTTTGTGATCGAGAATAGGTAAATACCCTTAACCTTTCTTTAATCATTTCATACCAAGCAAGGCGATAAAGCTACTAAGACTCAAGGAGGTAAATGAGAACGAAGGCAAATGTGAAAACGTTATTGACGAGAAAGGACAATAAAAATAATGAGATTCAATGAGACAGAATATGACGACTGATGTTGCATTGATTTTTGTTTTTAAACTGTGGTTGAGAGGAAAGCAAAACGCAGAAAGATGGTTCCACAGGATACAAATGAAAGAAAAGAAACTATCAGGAGAGAAAATACTGGTTTATTTATCATTTTCGCCAGTAAAATGGTGAGACCTAACTGACAATCTAGTAGTAAGCTTAAATTCATAATGTCGAGGTACCAAAGATCGAGAATTGCCATGAAAATATTTATAGAAAATACAGGAAACCCCAAGCAATTTCTTCAGAATTTTAGCTGACTTCTGCTGATTTGAATCATCACAATTACAATTTCTAGTTGTTCCCCTTTGCAACATATCAAAATATCATGATGTATAGTGCTCCACTGATTATCGGTAGGATTTTCGCCTTCCGACTCCTCAAATTTAATAGCTCTCTAGCATTTACTTTTCACTCGAGATTTATAAAACTTAGCATTTAATCCGAAAAAGACTGAACGCCTAACGAGGAAAGAATACTTGGAAAATTTGACACTTACAAGGCATATTAAAAAAAGGCGAGTATCGGGAGACAGGGATCTACCTCATTAATGAGTTTGTGCGAATGGATGGAAGAGGAAGGTTTGGCGTATCAAGATCGGTCATGTTTTGTCCTTATATTTAAACTATTTGCATGTTCACATCAGGTGTCCAAGTTTTATCGATGGAGACTGAATAAAAGGAACTCGCTTCAGATCTCAGTGTCTTTACAGACTCGAACACTGTGGTTATCTTTGTAGTCAATTTTACTACCTATATATTTTGCAATGACATTGGTCATGGTAATATTATCTGTTTCCTTATAATGAAGCATTTGGAATTCATTGACCAAGTATCTTGTTTCACTGTCGGTTGAAATTTATAAAATCTTTCTCTTAAAATGATTTTTCGGAAAATAGGTTTCTCAGGTTTAGTCGCTCTTTCCAGTATTGATAGGGGGTCCTTCTTAACCTTTTATTTGAAGTAGTGGGCCACTTTCTCAAAGCCATTTTTAACAAAAGATATGAAAAAGCGGTTGTAGACAGTTGATTGTTTAGATATTTTTGACCGGGTTTAAAGCCATGCATGATATCCATAGGAAGATTTCGATCTGACCAGGTTATTTAAAAAACATGACTTGTGCTTTCAGGTTGATATTTTGTTTTTGTCGCAGTTTACGGTATAGACTGAATCCTTCACTAGCGCAGCCTATTCTATACCCAATTTCCCTATCTGCTATGCTAAATTTGTTATAACTAATCCAAGGGATTTGAAGTTTTTAGTATTTACTAAATCCACATGAAACAACAATTCAGTAAAATGTAAATCTTATTAATAGTAATTGTAAATTACTATAAAAATGAAGTTTTGAGAAATATGGAAATGTAAAAGTATTTAAAGTCAAAAATAATCTCTTGAAATTACTAGAAAAATAATGAGGAAAAAAGGCTTGGAAAATGTGGCATTCGTAAGAAATAGCAAAATAATAAAAAAGACAGGCATGAAACAGCGAGCTTGTGTAAATAGACGAGAGAACATGTTTGACTTTGAGTTTGAGTTTTGTTTAACGGCATATCAACTTCTGTGGGTTATTTAATGCCAAAAAGCTGAGGTTTAAAGTATTTTTTAAATGTTCGGTTATAGTGAGATTTAATAAGATTTAATGAAAATATTTTGTTTTTATTCTTTTTTATTTGAGAAAACTGAAAATGTCTTCTAGTTTTGTATTCAAAAATGTTTTGCTGAGAAAATTTCTTTTGTATTGTTGGTTATATTTGTCCATCAAAAACGTTTATTTTTCTATAAAAGTCTATTTTTATGTATATATTTCTATAAAAGTCTATTTTTATAATTTCATACTGTTTTGACTCTAGTTTGAGGCTTAATTATTTGCCCATAGCTGGGATCTTAACAGCTTCTAGCACTCCAGATCGGGTTGAACCTGGGAACAACAGTAATTAAGAGGTGGTTCCATGCTCCTCACAACCTCTCATTCAGAGGGCTTGCTGCTGGATGCAGTTTATGTAGTGGGAAGGATAGGAAAAAGAAAAACATTCTAATAGTTAGAAAGTTGTGGAGAGCCATGATAAACCTACCTAAAAACTTTTGTAAATGGAGGGAATGGAAAGGATAGTTAAAAAACAAACATTTCTAAGAGTTAGAAAGTTTGGAAGAGCCATGATCATCCATGTCCTGAAGGGACACAGCTACAGAAAAAGAAGAATGGATATTTCTCTCCCTCGCTGTTTTTCCAATAATCTATTTCTTCCTTACTTGCTAGAATACTTTAAAATCTTTTTGTCGCTATCTTTTTCTTGCTTTTCTTTCTCTTTTTCTAAAACTTCATATCTCAGTTTGTTTTTATTTTTTCTTCAGTTTTTTCACGTTATCTCGATTGTCCTCCTCCTTTTTCGTTTTCTTCTCCTCATTAAGTTTCCACTGATTCATTCGTCCTTTCATTACTTTTTCATTATCTTTCCATTTACTCTGGCAATTATTTCATCTTCCAGTCATATCTACTTAATTTCTTTTTCATATTGTTGCATCATACATGCATTCCTGCTTTTTGTGTGTCGTTCCTTTTTCAGCATTCATTCATATTCGAAATTCGCCGTTTGATTGTCACCATTTTTTTACTTCTAGCCAATCAAAATCAATTTAGAAGCAGAGGAAAACAAATGGAGTCAGATCAAGTGAGAAAGAAAGGGAACGAAAGAGCGAACGATGGCGTAAATGGGAAAGAGAACAAAGGGAAATAAAAAAAAAGAGCATCAAGTTAAGAGAAAGAAAGCAAGAAAGAGAAGGAAAATAAGAGGTAAAAAGCGAACAAACATATAAATACGGAGAAAGGGAGAGTGAAAGAATATAGAGGAAAGAAATAAAAAGATTAACAGACAGATTGAGAGATTTATCGAAAGAGAAACACAAGGAAGAGAGAAAATCCATAGAAAAAATGACAAGTAAACACATAAAAAAAATAAAAGGATAAATAAAACAAACAAAGTGATGGATAGACAAAAAGACAGACGATAGGAAAAAGGTAAGCACAGAGAGAGAGAAAGAGAAAGAGAGAGAGAAAGAGAGACCATTGAAAAGAGAAAAATAGATAGAAAGACTGGAGAGGGAGACAGTGATGGAGATATAGTGTTAGTGTGAGCAAGGGAAAAGTGAGAGGAAAAGGAAAAAAGATAGAAGAGAAACAGATTGAGAGAGAGAGAGAAAGAGAGAGAGAGGGAGAGGGATAGAGACAAAAAGAGAGATCATGCAAAAATCAGAAGGTATGGAGATATATTGTTAACGAGAGAGAAAATATGATCGAAAATACAGACTCATATATATATATATTGCTAATGTGAGATAGAGAGGGACGAGAGAGAAAAGAATACGATTGATAGGGAGAGGGAAAGGCATAGCAATAGATAGATAGATAGATAGATAGATAGATAGATAGATAGAGAGTGAGTGTGCGTGTGCGTGTGCGTGCGAGTGAGTGAGAGAGAAAGAGACAGAGAGAGAGAGAGAAGAAGAAGAAAATAGTGAGATAAAATGACAAATGATGAAAAATCGAGAAGCAAAGAGAGAGAACGAGAAAAAACGACTGAATAGAATGTGAGAAAGAGGAGAGTAGGTAAAAAGAAAAACCGATGAATAAAGAGAAGCAGAGTGTAGTATATGTCGTTAGGGAGAGGTAGTGATGGGAATATAAATAAGGAGGTGGGGGAAGACAATCGTGATAGATAGATAGATAGATAGATAGATAGATAGATAGATAGATAGATAAAGAGTGAGAAAGAAACAGACAAGCAAAAAGACGATGAAAAAAATAAAGAAACAGGTAGAGAGAGAGAGAGAGAGAGAGAGAGCGAAAGAGAGAAAGATGGTGGTAGAAAGAAAGAAAGTGAGAGAGGTGGAAAAGCAGATGGATAGCATGTTGGAAAGAAAACTTTTCAGAAAGTCTGATGTAGAAAGCGTAAGAGAAAGGGAGAGAGAAAGAGTGTGTGTGAGAAAGTAAGAGAAAGAGAGAGTGAAAGATAGAAAAAGAAAGAGAAAGAGAGAGTAAGTTAGAAAATCAGAGAGATAACCCGTTGAAAAGAGAATTATGTAGAAAAACTCATGTAGATAGAGAGAGAAAGACAGAGAGAAAGAGAGACAGAGTGAGCGAGAAAGAAAGCAAAAGAGAGTGTAAGAAAAACAGAGGGATAGCCTGCTGGAAGGATAACTACAGAAACAGGCTAATGTAGAAATAGAGAGAGAACAAGGAAGAGAGAGAGAGAGAGAGAGAGAGAGAGAGAGAGAGAGAGAGAAAGAAAGAGAAAAAGAGGGAGAGTTGGAAAATCAGAGAGACAGCCCATTGAAAAAAGAACTATATAGAAAAAACTTATCCAAGAGGGAAAGAGAGAGAAAGAGAAAGATAGTGAGAAAAAGAAAGAAAGAGAAGAGAGACAGAAATAGAAAACAGAGAAAAAGATAGAAAGAGAGTTAGAAAATCAGTGGGATAGCCCGTTGTAAAGAAAACTATGTAGAAAAACTGACGTAGAAAGAGAGAGAGAGAGAAAGAGAGCAAGAGAGACTGAGAAAGGAAGAAAGCGAAAGAAAAAGAGAGCGAGTTGGAAAAAAAAAGTTATAGCCTGTTGAAAAGGAGAACTATAGAGAAAGACTAATGTAGAAATAATGGGAGAAAGAGGATAAGAGAGAAAAAGAGAGTGAGGGAAAGAGAAAGAAAAATAGAAAGAGAGTGTTGGGAAATCAGAGAGATAGCTCGTTGAAGAGTGAACTATGTAGAAACATTGATGAATAGCGAGAGGCAGATTGTGGTGGAGGTATATTGTTAGTGAGAGCAAGGGAAAAGAGGGAATGAAATGAGAGAAGAAATGTAGATGACGTGTATATCTTTCATCTTGCGGAAAGATAAAACAATCAACCATATATAAATAACGTGATCTTATTCAAAAATAGATTCGTTGTAGAAAATCTCGGTTATATAATTCAATTGTTTTGTAGGTGTTTCGTATCAGAATAGATCGTCTTTATATAAAAAAAAAGATAAATGTTTCCATACAATAACGTCCCTTTCGCAGTGAGGTGTATATTAAGTTATTCATTATTCATCTTGTTTCATATTCTATGTAATATTATGATTTAAAATTTTTTTTAATATTGATGGTGAAACCTTGCCAGATATCAAAGGAATAGTTCGCTTCTCAAGAGAATCGCTGAATGAAATAAAATAAAATAAAATAAAATAAAATAAAGATTTTCGATGAAAGAATTAAAAAGAAAATGATTACAAATACAAACACTGAGTGTTTTATTTAAAAAAAAAAAAGTCACCGCATGGAAGTTTACGGCTCACTTAGCAATAATGTAGGTGAGTTTATACTCGATTCAACGGCAAAAGATACCAAAGGCGAACAGTTGAAAAATGTCGAACGGAATAGCGAGAGGGATCAAAAGATGGATGAAAAAAAGAAACGTTAACTCGGGGAAATTTTCCATGAAGAAATCCTAAGGCGAAAAATAAGAGGGACAGACACAGCCATTAACTAAAATGGGAAGAAGAGAAAGATAAAAAGAAAGAGAAGTACAAGGGAAAAGTATAAGAAGCGAATTGTATTGTAGGAGACAATCTGTTGAAGTTTAAAAAATTAAAAATTTTAAAACGAAAAATAGTATTATTCCTTTCACCCTTTCGTGTATTTCATTGTCTGTCTAATATCATCATCTGTTCTTTTTTTATTCAAGCTATATTTTATTCGTTCACACCTTTCTCTTTTTTCCTTCCTTATTTTTTCAAAGTTTTTATTTTCATTCTTCTTTCAAATTGTTACATATTAATCTTTTTTTTTTCTATCAAGTTCTTCCGAATTTAGTACTTCACTTCGTAGCATTCTTCATTTTTACCTTCTTTTTTTTTAACTGTTATGATTTCGTGCTATTTTACTTTGAATATCTGTAAAGCTTTTTCTTTTCAACAAACCATTTAAATCTTTTGTGGTGATATTCCTTAATATTTGTAGTTTTTTCTTTTAGTTCTTAAACCAGATTCGTTCTTTAATTCGTTCTTTTATAAGAGTCTCTAGACGTCTTTCTTTTTCTCTAAACATTTTATGTCATTCCGTCTGACTCTTTATTTTTATTTAGTTTATCAAGACGTTTCATTTTTTTTCTCTCCTTCTTTTCTATAGATGTGCTTTTTCTTTTCCGACCCTTTTTATATGTCTCTCTTCATACCTTCACTTTCTAGTCTGTTTCTTTCACGCATTAATTTTTTCTTTCTTTTTCTTTTAAGCATTGTAATTCATCGTTCATTTTTTTTGCTTTATCGGAATCTTTTCTGCATTCATTTATTAGTAAATATTCTTTCTTTTCTATCCTTTTTCCATTTTTCTTTTTCTTTTGAGTATCTCTTCTTCGCTGATTTGTTTGATTTTTTTTCTATTATTTCTTTCAGTTTGATTAATATATGAATATTTTTTAATTCCTATTTTTTTGTATTCTTTCAATTAATTCTTTCTTTTTCTCCTTTACATATCTGATTTATTTTCTTTTTTCTTTCTTTCTTTCTTTCTTTTTCCTTTCTTTCTTTCTTTCTTTCTTTAGTTTTGTTTTTCTTTTTGCAGTTTATTTCATTCTTTCTTTCTTTCTTTCTTCCCATTTACATGTCTGCATTTATTTTCTTTCCTTGTTTGTTTCTTTGTTTGTTTCTTTCTTTTGTTTTATTTTTCTTTTTGCATTTTATTCTTTCTTTCTTTTTTCCTATTTATATATCTGCATTTATTTTCTTTTATTCTCTTTCTTTCTTTTTTCTTTCTTTCTTTCTTTCGTTTGTTTTGTTATTCTTTTTGCAGTTTATTTCATTCTTTCTTTCTTTTTTCTCCTTTACATATCTGCGTTTATTTTCTTTCTTTCTTTCTTTTGTTTTGTTTTACTTTTTGCAGTAAATTCATTCTTTCCTTCTTTTTTTCTCCTTTAAATATCTGCATTTATTTTCTTTTTCTCTTTCTTTCTTTCTTTCTTTCTTTCTGCTTTCATTTGTTTTGTTTTTCTTTTGCAGTTTATTTCATTCTTTCTTTCTTTTTTCTCCTTTACATATCTGCGTTTATTTTCTTTCTTTCTTTCTTTCTTTCTTTCTTTAGTTTGGTTTTTCTTTTTGCGTTTATTTCATTCTTTCTTTCTTTTTTCTCCTTTACATATCTGCGTTTATTTTCTTTCTTTCTTTCTTTCTTTCTTTCTTTCTTTAGTTTTGTTTTTCTTTTTGCAGTTTATTTCATTCTTTCTTTCTTTTTTCTCCTTTACATATCTGCGTTTATTTTCTTTCTTTCTTTCTTTCTTTCTTTCTTTCTTTCTTTCTTTAGTTTTGTTTTTCTTTTGCAGTTTATTTCATTCTTTTTTTTCCATTTTTTCTACTTTAATTTATTTGCTGTTTTGTTTCTGCCTTTCATATCTGCTTTCATTTCTTTCTTTCATTTTATCTGCTTTCATTTGCTTGATTTTTGTTTGTTTCTTTCTGCTCTTTATATCAGCTTTCATGTATTTACAGTATTTACATTATTCTGACTATTATCTTCTTTGTTGCCGTTTGTACGATGTTTCGGCCGTTATGCGCTCCGGTCTTCTTCAGGTGCTAGGAATTTCGAACCGAACCCTTTATTACGATAGCTGTGGTATATGAACTCCATTTCTTTGCTTGAAGCCTCGATTGGATGTCATGAGTTATCTCTCTCTAACCCTGCAAGTTATTTGTTCACCACTGCTGTAGCCTGGTATTGAACTCACAACTAAGAGTCAAGTCAGGAACTAACCAACGTCTATATCCACTGAGTCATGTGTCCTTAAGGACATTCCTTGCTGGAAGCCGCGATTGGAAGTAATAAGTTATCTCCTTCTAACCTTGTAAATTAATAGTTCACCACTACTGTAGCCTGGTATTGAACTCACATCTCTAAGAGTAAAGTCAGGAACTAACCAACGTCTATATCCACTGTGATCGTAATAAAGGGTTCGGTTCGAAATTCCTAGCACCTGAAGAAGGCCGGAGTGTACAACGGCCGAAACGTCGTACAAATCGCAACAAAGATGAGAACAATAGTCTGAATAATGTAAATACTGTAAATACTACCTCATCTCAGAAATAGACAAATCCATGTATTTAATTCATTACCTGGTTTCAAATGCTTTTCTTTGTTTTTCTGCTTTTCATGTCTGCTTTCATTTCCTTCTTTCGTTCTTTCTTTTGATCTGATTTCATTTATTACTTTGCTTGTTTCTTTATTCCTTCCAGCTTTTCGAATCCGCTTTCATTTATTTTTTTATTTTTCCTTCTTTCTTGATTGCTTGCTTTCTTTCTTTTCTTCTTTCACTTGATTTGTTTCTTTTTTCTTTTGTAAAATCCATCCACATCTATTGAACAGGTGAAGAGGCTCATCCCTTGTTTCCTGTTTAGGATGCGGTTTCCGGTTTTCTCTTTTCCAATCTTTTCACTCTTTTCCTTATTTTTTATTTTTTTTTTCAATTGGAGTAGATAGACTAAACTATCGCCCGGTTCACACTCCACCCACATCTATTGAACAGGTGAAGAGGCTCATCCCTTGTTTCCTGTTTAGGATGCGGTTTCCGGTTTTCTCTTTTCCAATCTTTTCACTCTTTTCCTTATTTTTTTTTTTTTTCAATTGGAGCAGATAGACTAAACTATCGCCCGGTTCACACTCCACCCACATCTATTGAACAGGTGAAGAGGCTCATCCCTTGTTTCCTGTTTAGGATGTGGTTTCCGGTTTTTTCTTTTCCATTCTTTTTATCCTTACGTAGCCCACTGCGCATCAGTGGCGTTACCGCCTTGCTCGGGGTGATATGATTAAAAAAAAAAAAAAAAAAAAAAAAAAAAATTTGATTTGATTTCTTTCTGTTGTTCTTAATTTCTTACCTGCTTTCATTTGTTTGTTTTTGTTTATTTGTGATATGTCTCGGAAGGGGATATATATATATATATATATATATATATATATATATATATATATAAACTAAATCTAAAAGTGAGCCAAACGTGACCGCGGTTTCACTCGCCGGATCGTCAGGCTGAGAGGCCTAGGTGGCAGTCATAAGATTGTAAATATAGCACATATGGTTTCGAGCTTCATCCAACTTATATATATATATATCGTTCGAGGTAGTTAAGTGGGTAAGGCAAATGTAACCGGGTAGAACAATCTAGTACGTAGACGTAATAGACGGTACTCGTCGTATGCAGTATCCTGAGACGTAGGCGTAGTCAATAGTCGTAGACATATGGACGTAGACCTCTAGTGGTAGATCTCTAGTAGAATAATAGATCTCTAGTGGTAGATCTCTGGACTTCCTCGCATTAGTCTATATTTATGGCTGACACTAGCCAATCACATTACTGTGAGGAGGAACCAAGGTGTATATATATTCATTAGCTATTTATTACATCAATTTGTTTCTTTCTAATTATCATATTTGCTTTAATATCTTTCTTTCTTTCTTTCTTTCTTTCTTTCTTATCTTCTTTCATTTGTTTCAGGTGGTTGATGATCAGTCAAAACATGTAGAGGATTCAAAGTTTTGTAAGCGAGTAATATGCAAGAATATATACATATTTTAAATAAATGACTATTGTCTACATTGATGAATATTTTTGAACGTTCTCAACTTTAATAGGCTTGATAAACTAGTGACATCGTTGCTCTTGTATATAAACACGTGCAACAAAATAACTCCTACATTTGCCTTGATAAAGTCCATCAAAGGACAAAATGTGTCGGTTGAGAATAGTTTTTACTCATGCCTTTTTATTAATTTTTTAACTCTTCATTCGTTATGTTTCTTTGCAGATGCAATTTATCTGAAAATTAATTACACATATAAATAAAAAACAAGAGGAAAAATTACATTGAACCGACGCGTTTCATTATCTGACGGATATTATGAAGGTAAATGATTATTTATTGCTGTATTTATACAATAATTGCCGCACAGATGCAAATGGGAACTCGGGTAAGGTTGGTCAACATTAATTATCATAGACCTAGTTAATCAAAATCACGACCTATTCATCCGTTACAATTTGCTCATTCACCACAAGAACTTATCAATCACCTTTCAATTATGCATATATCAGAATAGCATATGTTCAGAAGGAACCTGGATAAAAAAACGGGGCAGTAATTGGTTATCAACTAATAGGGTCAGTAGAAATAAACAAGAAAGAAAAAAATACATGTGCCAACACTATGTTTAATCGCAGATCTGTTGTAAACAGTCTGGTAGGTAATGTAATACCGAAAACGGGCTTCTCCTTACAATAGCAGAAAGGCACTTCCACTCACCAAGCTCTACAAATCATACTACCTCGGTAAGCAAAAGAAACGGCCTTTATCTGATTGGCCACACCAGACAGGCAAGAAAGAACATTAGCATAGCTTCTCTGATACTCACAGCAGCTCTTTTTGCGCTACCAAATTTCTTTAGTTTTTCTTCGCCTCATTTACGTTGTAGAATACACGCAACACGCAACAAGCTGTTGCTTGGTTTGACGAGTTAAGTCAACTCTTTCTTCGCAACAATGACATAAAAAATTCATGATGTACAAAAAGTGCAAATATCTTTTTTTCAGTCTCAACTTACTTGAAAGAATGACTATTTTCAAAGCCAACTTACGCAATAAATATGTTGAAAAATCAAAAGAAAACATTTTAATCCATCATTTAATCCTTGAAGATGTCCATTTCATACCGTAAAATTCAATTACAATCCAAACAATATTCTTCATTTTTGTTTTTCGTGGATGCTAAGTGACGTAATTCAATGCCTAATAATTAAACGTTTCAATAAACCTGATAAATATTTATGAACGTTTTTAATTTAAAAAATTTCAGTAACTAACAACATTTTGCTTTTGCTTATAGATGCTTGTTTTTCTAATCATGTCTTTTTATTCATTTTGTCTTTTTATTCATTTTGTCTTTTTATTCATTTTGCCTCTTCTAAAAACGCACTCCATCTGAGAATATTTATCCATACATACACATATATATATATATATATATATATATATGTGTGTGTGTGTGTGTGTGTGTGTGTGTGTGTGTGTGTGTGTGTGTGTGTGTGTGTGTGTGTGTGTGGAAATATAATATATGTATAAATATTCTCAGAAGTAATCTGTAGAAAAAGACAATATGAACACAAGAGGAAAAACTGTAGTTAGTCTTGCCCGATACGTTGCGTCATCTGACGGACTTTTGCACGGCAACTGAAATGATTTTATTTTGCACTATGTAATTATAAACAAAAGCAAAATGTTAGTAACTCGAAGTTTAATTCAAATTACAAGACTCTCATAAACATTCCCCAGATTAACTGAAAAAATTATGTTCAATTTCATCACTCAGCAAGAGTTATTAAGTTTATTAAACTCAAGTCTCTGCTTAGGACAATTTATATAGACCCTGGTAGTCACATTTCTACAGTGAAAGTCTCCTCTTATATATATATATATATATATATATATATATATATATATATATAAACTTATTTATAAATGAAACTTTGTCTGTGTGTGTATGTGTGTGTATCCGTTACCTATAGACTCCGAAACGGCTGTGCAGATTTTCTTGAAAATGTACACAGTTGTACTATAAGCATCTGCGAGTGTTCTTAACTAGGTTTTGTTTCGAGATACCCCCGATAAATATCGAAAATCGATAATCAAAAAAATCGGGTTATAGAAGGAGTGGTCCGATTTTAATCAAATTTGATACACTCATAGACAAAGACATAAGAAATGATATTCATAAGTTTCAAGATTCCAGTTCTTACAATAGTGCAGAAAATCGATAATATATATATAAAAGGCAAGATGTTTGTGTGTGTCTGTTTATCTGCCCGTATGTCTGTATTTTTTTCAGCCCTTTTATTTTAGTTTTTGTTTCGGGTTTGGCTCTAAGTAGGTATAATTGTAGTTCTTAGTCTCAGCCATGATACCATTTACTCAGAGGACTTATTTAGCCTTCAAAATTCAGTTTACGACGAAAAAACTTATTTGATATCGATACCAGGAAATCAAAATTTGACTTACATCCATTCATTTTTCTTTCAGTCTACGGTTTCGCTTTAACTGGAAACAACTATTGCTCTTTAGTCTTTCGTGCCAACGTCCAAAGAGTCTGAGCTCCAGGACCATGGATTAGTTTTAAAGCTTTCATTACACCCGTGCAACGCCGAGCTATACTACTAGTATATAATAATAATAATAATAATAATGATATATATATATATATATATATATATATATATGTGTGTGTGTGTGTGTGTGTGTGTGTGTGTGTGTGTGTGTGTGTGTGTATTACTATATATATATAGTAATAAAAATAACGGTATCTAATTCTAATAAAACTTTACTCAACTGTTGTGACCAAGTAAATTTTTTAAGAAATAACAAAAATGTGTCATAGAGATATTGTATATTTAATAGTAAATACAACAGAAGAGTATTACACGACTAATGCGTGTGTCGGTTATCCAGCGTTCAATCAATTCGATTGTTCCCAAGGCCTCCTCTCCTACTTATCTTATAGTACTTATAGTAGGCGGAAGAGTCCAATATAGACTCTTTAGAAGGAGGATACCACAAAATCAAAACATCAACAGAACTTCTGGTATGGTTGCGGGGGCAGGAGACAATACCTTTTCGATGGATGGTTTACTGGGGACCGGTGAGTGATGGAGATGATTCAAACATGTACTTTGGAACTTTCGTTGCAGCATTTGCAGGGCTTCTTCTTCTTCTTCTTCTTCTTCTTCTTCTTCTTCTTCTTCTTCTTCTTCTTCTTCTATGTACCGTGTCTTTTCAGGACGTAGGCGATCATGGCCTTCCTTACCTCCCTATCCTTAGTAGCTCTTAATTCGCTTTCTCCTGCTACTCCTCCAAAACTCTGTTCCATTTACTCAAGCCCACTCATGTATGCTACGCATTGCTTCTCCTGTCTCTCTTTCCTTTTTTCTGACCTGCGAGTATCAGATTCCCCAAGCGTTCCTTCCTCAGTACATGTCCCAGGAACTACAACTGTCTTTTCCTGGTTTTAAGTATTAGTTAAATATTGACACGGAAATAAATATCTTTTGTATTACCTCTCCTTCCGATTAATGCTTGCATTACTGAGGAAAATCACATATATATTTTCTCATCTATCAGCTGAGGTGTTTGTTCATGTAATGGTTCATGTAATAGTTCAACGATAATCACATTTACGTGAAAACATTTACTAAGATCTTTATTTGTGCCACATACATACATGCATACATTCATACATTTAAAATAGAAAACAAAATTGGCTAGCCATGTATGGAAATTGAAATTAAAATATGAAAAAGACCCAGACATAACGTGGAGTATAGTGAAAACAGCCAACAATTGGTAACAATATTTTTTTGTTAATAATCAGGCCGGTAGAAATAAATATATAATACTGCTTGATTATAAACAGAATATCTATTAAATGCGAGTATCGATCAAAAATAATGCTCAAACAAATAATTTCGAATTGTGGCTTGGTTTATAACCATTTCGTTAATTTCCGTAATATATATATATATATATATATATATATATATATATATATATATATGTATATGAAAGAAAGTTTTTGTCATTGTTTCCAGAACAAAAAAAAAAAACTAAATCAAAGATCAGATATAATGTTCAGATGTAACCACACATATAAAAACATCTTAATATCATACAAACTTTGATGAAAGTGTTTTAACATCTTGAAGTAACGCCTGCTTAATTTTGTAGATTTTTGAATGTTTAAAATTCCAGTAGTGCTTTCGAAAAAAACCTGTTGTATGTTTGAAAACCTTGGAAAAACAGTTATTATAAATAGCCTGAAGATGCCGAAAGGTTGAAACCTAGGTTGCAGAAATAACTCATTTCCAAATAATATATATATATATATTGGAGAGGAAGGAAACGTAAAGGAAGCTAATACTTAACATCAGGAAACGACAGCTGAAGTTCCTGGGGCATGTAATTAGAAAGGATGCCGTGAAGAATCGGATACTCACAGGTCAGATAGAGGAAAAGAGAGACAGGGAAAAACAGCACGACGGGCTTGAGCAAGTGGTTGGCGCAGTAGGGCTTAGGTAGGGTAACAAGTGAAATTGTTCTAAGAGATGTGGAGGGCACATAGAAAATCTCAATTGAAACACGTTCCATTGAACAATATAGACATATTGTGCCTATGTATTTTTCTACTGATCTTTTCCAGTTCTCGAACCAGTTTCCTTATACTGTATTAAGATGAACTTGATGAATAAAGGCGCCGTAGTTTTCTCTAACCCAAGTACTTTCGATCTTCTCCAAGATCATTTTCAGAGATAAATTACAAAGACAAGCTTATTGTAATTGAGATAAAATCTACATTCTGTTATGATAGTCATTTTTAAAAACATCCGCCATCCCTGATGAATTTAATCTTAACATTAAAAAATTGATTAGAGAACTGGAACGGGTCAGTATAAAAATAAACACTATATGTCTATATTATTGAATTATATATATATAGTAATATTTGCTTCTTTCTTTTTTAAATTAATTATTGTCAGAATATTTATTTCTTTATATTATCTTAGTTCTTGTTTTCTTTTCCTTTCTCCCTCCCTTTCGTCATTTATTTCTTTCATTCAAATTCATTATTATCTGAATATTTTTTTATTTTTATTGTACCAGCTCTTTCTTTTTCCCCCTTCTTTCTTGCTTTCAAATTAATTCTTGTCTGAATATGTCTTTTTATAAGATTCAAGTTTTTCTTTCTTTCTTTCTTTCTTTCTTTCCTTTAAATGTATTATTATCTTATTATTTTTTTCTTTTACTGTCCCTGTTCTTTCTTTTCTTTTATATTATTCTGGTTTTTTCCTTTTTCCTTCTTTCTTTCAAATTTATTATTATCTGAATATTTCATTCTTTTTATTATACCATATCTTTCTTTCTTTTTTTCTTTCTTTCTTTCTTTCGGGTTTATTATTATCTAAATATTTTTTCTTTTTATTATCTTAGTTCTTTCTTTCTTTCTTTCTTTCTTCAAATTAATTATTGTTAGAATACTTCTTTCTTTGTATTATTCGCGTTCTTCCTTTTTTCCTTCTTTCTTTCAAATTTATTATTATCTGAATATTTTATTCTTTTTATTATACCAGATCTTTCTTTCTTTCTTTCTTTCTTTCAGGTTTATTATTATTTAAATATTTTTTCTTTTTTATCTTAGTTCTTTCTTTCTTTTTTTCGTTCTTTCTTTCTTTCTTTCTTTATTTCTTTCTTTCTATATTGTTAGAATACTTCTTTTTTGTATTATTCGAGTTCTTTCTTTCTTTCTTTCTTTCTTTCTTTCTTTCTTTCTTTTTAACCAATTTATTATTATCTTATTTATTTCTTTATTATCCCAGTTCTTTCTTTCTTTTTTTTTTCTTTTTTTCTTTCAAATTAATTATTGTCAGAATATTTCTTTTTTGTTTATATATTATTCCGGTTCTTTCTTTTTTCCTTCTTTCTTTAAAATTTATTATTATCTGAATGCGTCATTCTTTTTGTTGTCCCAGATCTTTCTTTCTTTCTTTCTTTCTTTCTTTCTTTCTTCAAATTAATTATTCTTAGAATATTTCTTTCTTTATATTATTCGATTTATTTCTATCTTTCTTTCTTTTTTCAAATTCATTATTATCTTAATTTTTTTCTCATTATGACAATTATTTCTTTCTTCCTTTCAACAAATTTTTATCAAAGCTTAAACATCGATGTTTTGTACGTGACCATTTTATCATCCATTCCTCTCCCTCTCTCCCTCTCTCTCTCTCTCTCTCTCTCTCTCTCTCTCTCTCTCTCTCTCTCTCTCTCTCTCTCTCTCTCTCTCTCTCTCTCTCTCTCTCTCTCTCTCTCTCTCTCTCTCTCTCTCTCTCTCTCCCTCTCTCTCTCTCTCTCTCTCTCTCTCTCTCTCTCTCTCTCTCTCTCCCTCTCCCTCTCTCTCTCTCTCTCTCTCTCTCTCTCTCTCTCTCTCTCTCTCTCTCTCTCTCTCTCTCTCTCTCATCTCTCTCTCTCTGCCTCTCTCTCTCCCTCTCTCTCCCTCTCTCTCCCCCCCTCTCTCTCTCATGTACTTATGTTGTATTTCTTCCACCTCTCTAATTCTCATTCTGCCCCGGCCAGCCACACTTGCTTCCTTTAAAATCCTTCTTTGTTTTTTGTTTTTTTTTTCTAAACATTTCCGAACATTATCTAATCCATTGTACGACAAACATCTCTTATTTCTAGGGTACCATTCTTTTTTTTTTTTTTTTTTTTCATTATTATTTGCCTTTTCTCTTACGTGGGAATTTTTCAATTCTCTATTTTGTTTGATCCTTTAGGTTTTGTTGTTGCGTCTTGGCATTGCATCTTCGTATTTTTCATTTCTGAAGTATTATCTTGTTCGCTCATCATGGACAGGCTCTATGATGTACGTTTTTATAGTGACTTCCCCTCCATTCCGAATAGATATATATGTAAGTAATCATTCTTTGTAGTTAGTGTTATATATTCATACGGATACAAAAACACGTGCACACACACATTTATATCTTTCTTCCTGACAATACATCTTCATTGAGACAATGTTTAAGTAAATATGAATGATATGGATAGATATCTGAAGATGTTGTAGCTATGACCACTAAGAGGAAAGCAGGGTTTAATAATTCCTCATTTCAGAAATTCAAATTGAAGAGTTTTATGCGAAAGATCATTTATTAAAAAACAAAACAAAAAATAACACAGCAACAATCTCTTTCGACATGGGATTATTTTTTCCTGAATTAAGAATTGCTATCTATCTATCTATCTATCTATCTATCTATCTCTTATTATTATTCATATCAATCTATCCATATAGTCATCTGCAGAATGATCTGTTTCGCTGTATCACAGCTCATCAGTACGGTTAAACATCCGATTGCTTTTAACCAGGATTGAAACCCGACCTAATTGACATCAGTCAATTCTACCTCTGAGCCATGGACGCTCGATAGAGGAAGGCGGACATTAGCGTGTTATACACAATGTAAACACACGCCAGTAGATGAGAGTATTCAAATTCGTTACTGAATAAACGATGCGTAGATGCGTGAGTAGCTACTGTTTTTATCTATCTATCTATCTATCTATCTATCTATCTATCTATCTATGCTAAATATAAAACTCTCTTAGCCACCAGAGATCAAGTTTTTTTACAGGACTTTTTTACTAAGAGAACACAATCGACTTTAGCCTAAATTCAAACTCATTTCCCGGTTTCTTTTTCTTGGTAAGAATTGAAATCAATTATAAGAAGACAGAATATTTGTTTGCTAATAAACGGAAAAGACCAAGATGCGAACTACAAATTGAAGACACCATAATCAAGCAAGTCAAAAAGCTTAAATATATGGGAAATGTTTTAACAGAGGATAGAAAATGTGACACCGAAATCCTAAGAGGCATTAGAATACAGAAATATGCTTTTCAAAATCTAAGCACCAAGTACTAAGAAACAGGAAGTTTTCGTTAGAAACAAAGAATGCTGAATTGTTACGCAATACTGATCCTCCTATCTAGAAGTGAATGCTGGACATTCTTTTCAAAGATGAAGAAGAGACTTGAGGCAACAGAGATGTGATTCTACAGAAGCTTCAATTTCAGTTCTTACCAAGAAAAAGAAACCGGGAAAATGAGTTTGAATTTAGGCTAAAGTCGATTGTGTTCTCTTAGTAAAAAAAGTCCTGTAAAAAAACTTGATCTCTGATGGCTAAGAGAGTTTTATATTTAGCATATATATATATATATATATATATATATATATATATATATATATATATGGATTGAACATGTGATCAACAGGAAGTTTTACGGAAAATGGAAATAACAATTATACTTAGAACCAGTTAGAGACAGTTGATTTCTCTAGAACGCATAAAAAGAAAAGAAAAATTGCAGAATTTTTAAACTTACCGGATATATTGAAGGCTAGAGAAACAGATAAAAGCAATGAAACGAACGAATTTGTGTAAGCGCATAGCAAAATAGGGACTGGGAATGATGACGAAAAAAACTTTACAAATAACTAAAATTGATAATAATTTGGCAGGTGCCTTGATCATACACTTCCTGAAGGGACACGGCACATAGAAAAACAATTGTTAGATCTCTTACTGACAACGAGTTCTCAGTCGTAGACGGTAAATTGAGGACTGAACTTTGTTCTTTTGCAACTAGACACACTTCTTAATCTACGCTCACCGATTGAGAGTCGTGGATATTTTTAGATTAGGCTTTCTAAGAGAAAAGAGTCATCTTGGAAAGTAGCAAGCTTGTATTCATCTTTGTCATGCAAGGGATGGTGCGTCTTGTAAATGCATGGGACACATCGACTGGAAATTAGTCTGTGTGATTATTTTAGTAACAATCATGAGACTGCATAACTATTAGTAGATATCGAATTTGTTTCATTCACTTACGCCCAAATACCCTTGGAAAAGGTATTACTCCGTCTGTTCTTCCTCCAGCTATGTGTTGAATAGCAGAACAGACTGGGTTCTATAACCGGTCTATCGCAGAAAGTGCAACCTACAGCGGGAAAACATTCATACTTCTTTCTTTTTGAAAAAGACATAATTGCCCAAGCTATTAACTGACTGATTGAATAGCTTGTTAGACCTGCTCGTTAACCTTCTCTCTACGTCAGGCGCCTGAAAATGATTTGGTACAAGGTCAAAAGTGTGGAGCATCTAGGTAGGCTCTAATTCATTACAGCAAAAAATTAGCTTGTTAACCATCACATTAAATCAGGTATTTATACGCGTGTTCACAGAGACTCTATGGATGAAAAAGAAAAGATTATCAGAGATGAGTACCGAACCATTTTGAAAGTCGAATTAAAAATAAAATGACGGAAGAATTCTGCAGCGCAGCTATAAAAGAAAAGACGCGGAAATATTAGGTTTTTCAGAAAACATTGCGTGGGCGGGGTCGGCGGAATTAGATGGCGGAGTCAGAAATTGTGCAGGCACGTCGAGAAGAAAAGCATTACGCATGCGCACACATACATACACACACACACACACACACACAGAGGATAATTAGAGAATTTTAAGGAAATACGGAGAAAAGCATCAGGTAAAATAAAACGAGAAGCAACAAAGGAATCAATATATTGTGACCAAAGTTCATTATCAGAATATTTGAATAGGAAACAATTCTACCAATTAAATGTCGAAATGGCAACCAAGCGAGCAGGGTTCTAAAGAAGATGAACTTCACTCTCACAGAAACAAATCTGATTTTTATGGAATGGATTCTTCGTTATGAATGCATAGAAAATTAGCTAAATGAATTGAGATGAGAGAATCCAACCGGGATTGTGTACAGAAGGGATTTCGAGTGTTGAATAATAGCGAGAAGAAAGAGTAATGGATTGGTAAATGGAATGAATTGAAGACAGTACTAATGTAATATTCTATGTTCGATTCTGTCTGCTGAATTCTGTCGAGAAAAATCATCGAAAAACTTCGTCTTCTTTTTTCTTTTTTCTGCTTTGTTCGTTCAAATATAAATTTCACTTTTCATTTGTTTTTAACATATTTTATGCTTTTCTCTTTTCTTACTTGCCAGTCATTTTTTGCTTTTCAAAATCTTTTCAATTATTGCACCTAATAATTATCTCTCTTAATTTTACAGTTTGATTCTTTCTTTCTTTCTTTCTTTCTTTCTTTCTTACTTTCTTTCTTTCTTTCTTTCTTTCTTACTTTTATTTTTTTTTATAAATTCAATTAACTTCGAAGCGCCACTCGTTTTTGGTTCATTTTGTTTATTATTTCTTTCGTTCTTTTACTAATTTCAATAATTTTTGTTTCTAATCGTCTTTTCTCCTCTTCTTTCTTTCTTTCTTTCTTTCTTACGTTTACTGCCTTTCAATATTTTTCTTTCTAATTATCATTTTCCACTTCTTTCTTTCTTTTTTTCTTTCTTTCTTTTACTTTTTTCTTTTCATTGGCAATTTTCTTTTTCTTTCTTTCCTTTTTTAACTTTAAGATTTTTAAAAAATTTCTTATCGTATTTTTCCTCCTCGTTTTCCTCATTATTTCTTTTACTAACTTAAAGGATTCTTACTCGCTAATGGTCATTTCCTTCTTTCTTTCTTTCTTTCTTTCTTTCTTTCTTTTATTTTTTTTTATAAATTCAATTAACTTCGAAGCGCCACTCGTTTTTATGGTTCATTTTGTTTATTATTTCTTTCGTTCTTTTACTAATTTCAATAATTTTTGTTTCTAATCGTCTTTTCTCCTCTTCTTTCTTTCTTTCTTTCTTTCTTTCTTACGTTTACTGCCTTTCAATATTTTTCTTTCTAATTATCATTTTCCTCTTCTTTCTTTCTTTTTTTCTTTCTTTCTTTTACTTTTTTCTTTTCATTGGCAATTTTCTTTTTCTTTCTTTCCTTTTTTAACTTTAAGATTTTTAAAAAATTTCTTATCGTATTTTTCCTCCTCGTTTTCCTCATTATTTCTTTTACTAACTTAAAGGATTCTTACTCGCTAATGGTCATTTCCTTCTTTCTTTCTTTCTTTCTTTCTTTCTTTCTTTCTTTTTTTATTTTTTTTATAAATTCAATTAACTTCGAAGCGCCACTCGTTTTTGGTTCATTTTGTTTATTATTTCTTTCGTTCTTTTACTAATTTCAATAATTTTTGTTTCTAATCGTCTTTTCTCCTCTTCTTTCTTTCTTTCTTTCTTTCTTTCTTTCTTACGTTTACTGCCTTTCAATATTTTTCTTTCTAATTATCATTTTCCACTTCTTTCTTTCTTTTTTTCTTTCTTTCTTTTACTTTTTTCTTTTCATTGGCAATTTTCTTTTTCTTTCTTTCCTTTTTTAACTTTAAGATTTTTAAAAAATTTCTTATCGTATTTTTCCTCCTCGTTTTCCTCATTATTTCTTTTACTAACTTAAAGGATTCTTACTCGCTAATGGTCATTTCCTTCTTTCTTTCTTTCTTTCTTTCTTTCTTTCTTTTTTTATTTTTTTTTATAAATTCAATTAACTTCGAAGCGCCACTCGTTTTTGGTTCATTTTGTTTATTATTTCTTTCGTTCTTTTACTAATTTCAATAATTTTTGTTTCTAATCGTCTTTTCTCCTTTTCTTTCTTTCTTTCTTTCTTTCTTTCTTTCTTTACGTTTACTGCCTTTCAATATTTTTCTTTCTAATTATCATTTTCCTCTTCTTTCTTTCTTTTTTTCTTTCTTTCTTTTACTTTTTTCTTTTCATTGGCAATTTTCTTTTTCTTTCTTTCCTTTTTTAACTTTAAGATTTTTAAAAGATTTCTTATCGTATTTTTCCTCCTCGTTTTCCTCATTATTTCTTTTACTAACTTAAAGGATTCTTACTCGCTAATGGTCATTTCTTTCTTTCTTTCTTTCTTTCTTTCCTTCTTTCTTTCTTTCTTTCTTTCTTACGTTTACTGCCTTTCAATATTTTTCTTTCTAATTATCATTTTCCTCTTCTTTCTTTCTTTTTTCTTTCTTTCTTTTGTTTACTACCTTTCATGGTTTTTCTTTCAAACTGTCATTTACCTCATCTTTTCTCCTTCTTCCACTACGTTTAAATGTCCTTTCTTTTTTCTTTCTTTCCTTAAATATTCTTTCTTTCCTTTTTTCTTTCATTCCCTGTTCCATTTACTATCTTTATATATTTTTTTCTTCATTTATTTCTTTCATCGTTATTTTTCTTTCTTTCACAATTATTTTTCTTTCCAAATTCACTAAAAAGAATATTCATTTTCTGGTATTTTCTAAGGACGTTTAATCTCTTTCTTATTTCGTCACTACTCACCAACAACCACCCTCATGCCCTAAAATTCCGTATTTTCATAATTCCATATTGTTCCTTATTACCAGCGGTCTGACAGCCAACAGTCATTACAAGAACCGACATCTCCCGACGGTGTCGCCACTGTCATAACACCTCGCTTCTGCGACCACCTCCTTCCCGCCCTTGCTATATAATCGGAACTCAGCGTGTCATTAAGCCAACTCTTCTTGTTGGACATATGTCAACTTAGTGTTGTTGCCGTCTTCCTGATTTGCTGCATCTTTTCCGAGTTTCGCTTAGATTTAATTGCTTACACACAGTCGGTCGTTGATCCCATGACTTCTGATTATCTTCGCGACAAGCGAACCCGCCTCCAATTAACGGCAAGGTGAGAAGGCAACTCGTCGCTAGCAGGCGCCTGAATGGGCACATGTCATAACAATTACGCCGCTTTTAATGCCGTTTGCTTACTTAAATCGTCATATGAATTCATCGCACGGACACTCGCACAAACACGCCACGAAGACAAAATCGAGTCGATTAACAGACACTGATTTAGAATGGCTTCAAGGTTTCCCGGCTTTCACTCACTGAAATGGCCGATCATTAAAATGCAGAAATAGTCATCATCATCATAATAAAGCTTTTTGTTATAGGCCGATCATGAGTGCCTGTGTAGCAACCGAATACACACCCACACACCAGAGTATATATAAGTGTGATATTTACCTCGTCTCTCCATTGTGACGTCATGTGACCCAAAACTGAGTTTAATGTAGAGAACCCTAGCGCGTACATCTGGGCCGGGGCGAAAAATTGTCCAGCCTCCGCAACTGTCGGTTGTGTTGGCATCGGTATGACTGCCAAATCCACACACCCCAGCTCTAATATAAAGAGTCGGTATAGTCGCGAGCAGCTGTTGTCTGGGACCGGGAACCTCTTAGTATTTTTGTTTTTCCCAGCTGCGTCTCGAGAGAGAGAGAGAGAGAGAGAGAAAGAGAGAGAGAGAGAACGAGAGAGAGAGAGAGAGAGAGCGAGAGAGAGAGAGAGACACACACACACACACACACACACAACTGAAATATGATAAATACTATCTGGCATGTGCTAGGTAAGTATATGTAGCTTAATCCAGAATAACACCCGAGGTATAACAAGCACTAGTGTGCGTCATTTTTGTGGTAAAAAATCGCCACCATTGACTATTTGTATCAACAAATGTTTCTGTTAGCGTGAATATTATGTAATAACTATAGTCTACAAACTGGTTTTAATAGCATATATAAATTCATTCAAGAGTAATTAGTCATCCCTGATTTAATTTTTAAATAGTTTTACTCCAAGCAAGTAGGTAATGCCACTAGCAAGTAGGAGAGCGAAAGAAAATGTGAACAAATAAGAAAAAAAGGACAATAAAAGACTTTATTTTTTACATCGTTTTAATCCAAGCATGGCGGGCCGTCATTAGTGCCGAAGGAGTTATAGTGAAAGAAAAGACTGGGTACAGAAGTTATTAAGAAAATGGTAAAAGATGAAGGGGATTGAAGAAGTAAGATAGCAATGGGCATTCCATTTAAATTTTTCGTAACCATAGCAATCAGAAAAACAAGTAAACGGAAAGGAGTTTCCACAAAGCGGGGAGTGCAAGAAAAGAAACTATTAGAGAAGAAGTAGCGACTACATTTAACTATTTCAATAGCAAATCATTGGGAGCTTGTAGCGCGATTAAATTCATAAGGTCGGTGCACCAGGTAAAAAAAAAAAAAAAAGAAAATCTTCCGAACAGGTGCCATGAAAATATTTGTAGAAAAAGCAGTAACGTCGGTGAGAAAGGGATTGAAGTCGAGATGCCAAGTGAGGACCAATTACATTACAGATCCTTCTTTGGACTTTGTCGAGAATCTTGAGGTGAATAGCAGGAGAACCCGACCAGATATTTTTTTTTAATCGTATCACCCCAAGCAAGGCGGTAACGCCACTGATGTGCAGGGGGCTACGTAATTATGAAAAGATTGGAAAAGAGAAATCCGGAAACCACATCCTAAACAGGGAACAAGAGATGAGCCTCTTAACCTGTTCAATAGACATGGGTGGAGTGTGAACCGGGCGATAGATAGATCTATCTACTCTAATTGACAAAACAAAAACAAAACAAAGTGAAAAGATTGGAAAAGATAAAGCCGGAAACCACATCCTGAACAGGGAACAAGGGATGAGCCTCTACACCTGTACAATAATATGGCAACGGTATTCAATGCATGGACGAATAGTAGATTTATAAATGTGCAAGATGGATTCTGTCGACAAAAAACTTTCTAGTCTGGCACAGTGACCCAACTTTTTAGCAGTAGACGCAGCTGAAAGAATAGGTTTCTCGAAGATAGAAGACGATGACTGACACTACATTTACCTCTTTGAAGATAGTATGTGGCAGGGAAGCAAGAAACCGGAAGGGGTTTTTACAGGTGAAAAATGCGATAAAAGAAACTGGGGTCAATACACTATGAAAGCATCAAATAGATTTCTTTTTAATAGTAAAATATCAGCAACACATTTTTAAAATATTACAAGCAATATATTTTTTAAATAAAAATACCAACAATATAGTTTTGAAAAAATTACCAGTAGTACATTTAAAAAATTCCAGCAATGCATTTTCGAAAAAAATATTATCAGCAATACAGATTTTTAAAAAAAATGCCGGTAATATATATAAAAAATACCAGCAATACATTTTCGAAACAAATATTATCAGCAATACAGATATGGAAAAAAATGCCGATAATACATTTTAAAAAATATCAGCAACACATTTTTGAAAAATATATGATCAAAATTACATTTTTGTAAAAAAGCAAAAAAAATCACCAACAATACAATTGTTTTTTTTTTGTTTTTTTTTAACAAAAATATGACAATAAAATCTGATCTATAAACTGATTTCTTATAAAGTATACATATTTTATTCATACAAACCTGTTCTAAATACCTTGTCGACATTAACACTGGAACACTAACCATCAGTTAAAGTTACACCACTACTAACCATGGGTATATCATACCCGATTTTGGAAATATCAAAAAAATATTAAATATAAATCTTTATTTAAACTATATTACATGCAGACACTTCAAAATTTGTACTTTTAGTTAATATTAATATTAATATTAATATTAACAGCAACTGAAAAACATATTATTTAGGTAAAAAAAATTTGGTACTGAAAATTTAATTAAGTTGAAATTAAAATGGCGTCATTTGCGCTGGGTACTATATACCCGCGGATATGCGTTGTGGTGCAGTGGATATCGGCTCGGAACGAGAAATCTGGGTGCCGAGTTCGAATTCCAGTTGAATTCATTACATTCACTTACGCGCAAATACCCTTGGGAAAGGTATTCGTCTATTCCTTCCAGTTATGGGTTAAATAACATGACAGTTCTATAGCCTTGGTCGGCAACCAGTCTACCGCAGAAAGCAATGGCAATCTACTGCGGGATAATATTCTGCCCAGTCAGTCATGTCTCTTTCCAGACATGATCGCCCAAACGTGTATCACGTATGGCACTTAACTGACTAACTGACTATATACCCATAGTTAATGTTCTTGGGTTAAATAGCTTACTGAGGTTGATATACTGTAAACCAAACGAAACTAAACTTGACATATGATGTTAGGTTAAATTTGTGGGAAAAAAAAGCAACAAGTTTGTGTCAATAAATGGTAGGACAATAACTAGGAGGGATAGTCTGGAGACAAATATTGCTAAGAGCTACAAAGGATAGGAATTTGTGGAGAGCAATAGTCATCCATATCCCGAAGGGAGACGATTCATAATACTTGCTCTTCTAGGATATTTTTTCTACTTTAGAGATTTTTATTTTGATTAGTTTAGCCTACAATATGGTTATGTACCAGATTATTTCAGATTCCTAAATATAATCAGAGTGTATGAAAAAGGACAAGGACGAGGTAGTTCTATTTTCTACACTATTAGTTTTTCATCAATATTATCATTGTTAGCATTATTAAACTCTTTTCTGGCTAACATAATGCAAAAAGGAACTAATATTGAACTGACATTTGTTAAACCCCATAAGAAAAATGTTATTATAATTTTTATAAAAGTAATTCATCTAATGTTTTTATAAAGAAAAATGATTATATAACATATAAGCTTTTCTGGCTAAGTTAATATTTAAATAAAATAATATTAATAACAGTAGCTAAGCATCTTGATAAATTTTTTTTATAAGAACATTTCTATTATTTTATACATTTCTAAATAAAAACGAATCAGTTACATTTTGATAAATATAGGCTTTTCAGGTTCATATGACACTTAATGAAAATAATATTAAAATAGACATTGGCTAATCACCGTGATAAAACTCAATTATAATTTATATACAAAAGACTTTTTATTATTTTATGTAATTTTTATTAAATAAAGTGTTTATAATAAAAACTTTTCAGGCGGAAATGATACTTTCAGAAAATAATGCTAAAATAGGCATTGATTTAACACCATACTAAAACATCACTATGAAAATAATTTTTAATATTTTATCCAATTTACATTAAACAAATAATATATTTATTTTATAACATATAAGCTTTTCTGGTTGACACAATGATTAAAGAACCAAACTAAAATTAAGCCCTGGTTAAATATGTTAATAAATTTGTTATTATAGTTTTTATAAAAACATTTATTAATGACATCTATTAATAGCATTTTACTTTTGTTTACATTGTGCAAAATAAAATCATTTCGATGACCTTGAAAAAGTTCTTCAGATGACGATACACGTTGGCTAAGATTAAATATGTTTTTTCTCTTGTCTCTCTCTCTCTCTCTCTCTACATACATACATACACACACACACACACACACACACACACATATATATATATATATAATTAAACAGTATATATATATAATTAAACAGCAACTATCTCTCTCTCTCTCTCTCTCTCTCTCTCTCTCTATCTATCTATATATATATATATATTACGGAAATTAACGAAGATTAACGAAACTTGGTTATAAACAACCGACAAATCAATATATATATATATATATATATATATATATACTGGCCTGAATAATCTTGTTAGGAAAACATGCGGGCTTCTGCAGTATTCGAACTTGCATCCCTTATCGAATCTTGCATACATCGGACGCATATTTTCTTAACAATTTTTCTCGATTATTTTCGGTAGATATATATATAAGTATACTGTTTAATAAAAAATAATTAAAAAAAACAGAGCATCTAGTCAGATATGAGTATCTTTTTAAAATAATGTTTAAACAAATTATATATATATATATATATATATATATATATATATATATATATATATATATATATATTTTTAATTCAGATACTTCAATCCAAGGGAAAAAAGCAGGAAGGTAAATTCCAAAAAACCCGATCCTAATTAATATTAAAAATTTATTTTAATATTAAAAAATGATACAGGAAGAGAGCTCCATGTAATAAAATATTACAGAGAAAATATATATATTAAAAAAGGATTAATTCAAAGATGTTGAATAGCCATTTCGATATGAAGATCCCCACGGGGGACGACACATCACCTCAGCAACAGAAAAAACCTTTCAGAAACTGGAGAAAAATTAGTCTACTTTTCCTCTTTAAATAGATTGCAAAGAAATTAAAAAATAAATAATAAAATAAAATAAAATAAAATAAAAATAAAAATAAAGGGAAAGAAAAAGAAAAAGAAAACGAAAAAGAAAAAGAAAAAGGTAGAATAAAATCAAATAAATAAGAAAAGAAAAAAATGACATCGTCTGGGTTCGCAAAAAAAAGGGGAGAATGTAACTAAAAATTAACGGACGTTAAATCGACGTCCGTTTAGGCAACACGGAAAAAAGGTGGTAAGAGAGATAAAAGAAGGAAGGGAGGGTAAAAGAAAGAAACTAAAGAAAAAAATTTTTTTAAAAAATTTAAATGATATAATATTTAAATAAAAAAATTTTTTTCTTTAGTTTCTTTCTTTTACCCTCCCTTCCTTCTTTTATCTCTCTTACCACCTTTTTTAATATATATATATATATATATATATGTATATATATATATATATATATATATATATATATATAATTTAGAAGGAAAGGGAATTGAACATGCACCGGTGTTAGTTTCGTCAAATATGCCAAATTGCTACAAAACATCTACCTAAAAATCAGTAATGCTCTTAAATAATCTCACCATCTCGAAACTTTTATATGAATGACAGTCATGGCGCAAGTTCGTTCAGAAAACAATTTTAACTGACAGCTATATTCAATCGCTTTCACTAGTTAAAAAGACTTTGAACGAGTGAAGCCTGTGCTTCATGGCAATGAGCTTATTTCTTTGAACATTGTAAGCTGGTGCTATAGAATCACCAACAAAGAACTATACAAAATAAGAGAATCCACATCATTTTTAAGAATTGTTAACAGCAGTAACAGTTAAAATGTATATCTCATAACTCGAAGTGAAAATAATGACACAATCAACACTGTAAAGACAGATAACAGCTACTGGACTAAACAAACCTGTTTACAATTACCGTTAATTTCTTTAAAAATGAATTTTGAATCTGATTTTTTAAATTAGTTTCGCAGTTAAAAAATGAATTGCTAAGTATGTGAAGATATGAAAGCTAGCATAAATGAAAACAATAGTTTAATATGATTTTTGGTCAATACCTACATGCAGATAACAAAATAAAAAGGAAATATATGCAAAAAGAAAAAATAAAAGAAGGAGAAAAGAGAAAAATTGGCGGATAAGGGAAAGGAAGGTAAAAAAAAAAAAACAGACGCAAAAGTGAAAAGAAGGAAAGAAAAGGAGAAAAAGAAGGCAGAAAATGAAGAATAAGGCGACAAAAAGGGAAAAAGATAAAGTAGAAAAGAAAGAAAAAAGAAGAACAAAGGCAGGAGAGAAAGAAGTAGAGAAAATGGAGGGAAGAAAAAGAACAATAGAATGAAAAAAGAAGGAGAGAAAAAAGTGCAAAATGTGGGAAAATAAAAAAAACGTAGACTAGAAAAGCAGAAAACTAAAAAAGGAATGAAAACAAGAAAGAAAAAAGCACAAGAGAAGAAATATGTAAAAAGAGAGACGAAGAAGAAAAAGAGACGGGCAGAAGATGTGGATTTTTGAGAAGAACTGATAGAATAACTTCGTATTATTCTGAAATATAAATTCTTGACCTCTGACACACACTCTAACACTTTCTTGTTTGCTTCTTAATTTTACAATTTGCTGAGAGTAGCGACCTCTCCTTTCCTTTCTACATGACCCTCTGACTGTGAATCTAAAATGACTTTCTCTTTCCCCTTCCCCCTTCCTCTCTTTCTTCTTTATCCTTTTTATTTCCTCTTCTCTCCTTTTTCATTTAGCTACGCTTTTTCCTTTTCTTACGAACATATGCATTGGAACGAATTTTCGATTTTATCAAAGGATCGCCGATCTTTTTTTTTTTAATCACATCACCCCAAGCAAGGCGGTAAGGCCACTGGTGTGCAGGGGGCTACGTAAGAGTGAATATATTGGAAAAGAGAAAGCCGGAAACCACATCCTAAACAGGGAACAAGGGATGAGCCTCTACACCTGTTCAATAGACGTGAGTGGAGTGTGAACCGAGCGATAGTTCAGTCTATCTACTCCAACTAAAAAAAAATAAGGAAGTGAAAAGATTGGAAAAGAGAAAGCCAGAAACCACATCCTAAACAGGGAACAAGGGATGAGCCTCTACACCTGTTCAATAGACGTGGGTGGAGTGTGAACCGGGCGATAGTTCAGTCTATCAACTCTAATTGAAAAAAAATACAAAAGAAAAGAAAAGTGAAAAGATTGGAAAAGAGAAAGCCGGAGTTGATTAATAGATGCGCTTAAAATTTTGTAGGCAGGTTTAACATTAGAAGATAAGGTATGGTCCTTTGCCCGCAGAAATGATCATTCGATCTCATTTTTTATTTTTTATGTGTTCACAAGTATTCACAAGTTGACCAGCACGAACGGATGTTCCTGCGGGTCAACTTGTGAAAACTTTCGGGTCAGCCATTGTTGAACACCTGATAAGTAGCAGAAATTGTGTAAATGGCTTCAGTGTGGACCAGTTCACTGTTTTATCTGGTTCCCTCTCTAAATTCCAATTACAGGCATTGGAGTTGATATACATTAAGACCAGGACCGCGTCTCTCTGCAAACAGAGAGAATGTGTTATCGGAATCCACATTATCACTATTTAGTACCTGCCCGTACCCTGCCTATATTTTTTTTCTTCCACAGTGTGTCATGATTCATTTTAAATGTGAAAAATTGAATTAAAAAAATCCCAGTTAACCCTGATGATGAATAGGGATTGAAACCGGTCGGTCATTTTTCATATTTCTTTTTTTTAAAACATCTATTGTTATTCTATCATCTATAAATGCCTGTATGAAATTGACTTTACTTGTTCCTATTATAAAATATTGTGCCTATAATAATTTGTTTATATATATATATATATATATATATATATATATATATATATATATATATATATACTATCAGTCTAGCAGTACAGCCCGGCCTTGCTCGGGTGTAATGAAAGCTTTAAAACTAATCCATGGTCCTGGAGCTCAGACACAGCCTAAAGAATATTTGTGTAAAGTTTAGTGAGAATCGGATAAAAATTGTAGATTTGTATAACGGACATAAACAGACACACATACACAAACATCTGGCCTTTTATATATATATATATATAATAGATTTTCTGCACTATTGTAAGAACTGCAACCTTGAAACTTCTGAATATCGTTTCTTATATCTTTGTCTATGAGTGTATCAAATTTGATTAAAATTGGACCACTCCTTCTATAACCCAATTTTTTCGATTATCGATTTTCGATATTTATCGGGGGTAACTCGACACTAAGAACACTCGCAGACGCTTATAGTACAACTGTGTAAATTTTCAAGAAAATCAGTCCAGCCGTTTCAGAGTCTATAGGTAACGGACACACACACACACACACACACACACACACACACACACACACACACACTCCCGCTCCAGTAAGAAACCTGTCGTGGCGGACAGACATAATCTCGCTGCTGACCTTGAGCGGGATCTACACTCTGTGGTGAACTGGGGCAAGAAGTGGCTTGTCAACTTTAATTCCTCTAAGACCAAGCTGTTTTCTGTCAACCATTACAGGCAACCTCTTCTGCCTCCCATAAGCATGGACCAGATGATTCTCCCGGAGAGTAATACACTACGCCTCCTCGGACTTACCCTGTCCTCAGACCTCAAATGGAAGCACTATATTGAATCCATAGCAAAATCTACTGCTAAGAAGATTGGGTCACTATGTCGATCCAGGATGTTTTTTCCACCTGAATCCATCCTGCATATATACAAGTCAACCATCCGTCCGTGCATGGAGTACTGCTGCCATTCATGGTCAGGTGCCCCTGCCGTTCTCCTCAGTGTTCTTGACAAGCTCCAAAGGAGAGTCTGTAATGTGATAGGTACTGATCTGGCGACTCGTCTGCAGCCACTTTCCCATCGTCGAAATGTGGCCTCCCTCTGTCTCTTCTATAAATACTTTCATGGCTTCTGCTCGGATGAGCTTAAGTCACTGATGCCTCCTCAACAGGTGTTTACCCGTTCAACCAGACTGGCAACTGGGTCCCACCCATTCACAGTCAGGTTAGCCAAACGCAGACGACAATTCTACTCCTGCAGCTTCCTCTCTCGCACTTCCCGCCTGTGGAACTCACTCCCGTATTCTTGCTTTCCTGACGGCTACGACCTCCAGAAATTTAAAAGCAAAGTTAATACTCACCTACTAACCACTGGCCTCTAGCTCTCTCTCCCCTCCCCTGTATAACCTTCCCTTTCTCTCCGCCCATGTACCTGTCATTGCACCTGCTTTCTCAGTTTTCTATTGTTCCTTTCTAACTAGCTTGTACTCCTCACTCTTTTCTAATTAATCTTTCTACATTTATGTAACCCCCTGCACATCAGTGGCGTTTCTGCCTTGCTCGGGGTGAAATGATTAAAAAAAAAAAAAAAAAAAAACACACACACACACAAAGTTCCATTTATAAATAAGTTTAGATGTGTGTGTGTGTGTGTAAAATCCAAAGAAAAAATCCGCAATATTATTGGTCCTGATCTAACATCTCGGCTTCAGTCTCTTCCCCACCTTCGTAATGTTGCCACTCTGTGTCGGTTCTATAAATAGTTTCATGGCAATTGCTTTGATGAGCGCTTTGCTATAGTGTCAAGACTTTATGAATTTCGGCGGAGTACTAGATTGGCGACGAGTTCTCCTCAATTTACAGTTCAGCTGGCTAGATGTAACCGTAAATTCTATGCTAACAGTGTCTTTTTCTGCACTTCTCGACCGTGGATCTTCATTCCAGGTCCATGCTTTCCAGGCAACTTTAATCGGCATAACTTTAAATGCAATGTCAATTGATATCTGTTGTCCACCTTCTTTTTTCTTAGTAGTGTTTTTGTTTACTAATACTTCCACGCCTATTAAAACCTTTTGTCTTAGTGGCTTTACTGCCTTGCTTGGGTTAAATAAGAGGGTCGCGTAAAATTATTTCAATAACAATAAAAAAAAAAAACTCCTGAAGAAAGAATCCCGTAAACAAGAAATTCCTTTGCTCTTCTCTTGTATTTCTCGCTTAAATTGATTCTATTCGCGGTATGATCCACTCAGATTTTTTAATTCTTCCGGAGATTTTTACAGACCAGCCTCACTTTCCAAACACTATCTCTATGTTATCAGAACGTTACCGTCCTTTTCTCGCCCAGCTTTCTTTAAGATAGTTAATGCCCAACCCGCATCCATCCACAAAGCAGTAAAACATCTCAATACACCAGATAGTCATCAAAGAAAACGATAACGCTCTTTCTCAACTGTACAGGCTTTGGCGAAAAAAAGAAAGAAAAAAGAAAAGAAGACATTCTGTTATTATTATTATTATTATTATTATTATTATTATTATTATTATTATTATTATTATCAAAATGGTAAGGAAAAACATCGAGAAACAGCCTTTTCTTTGCTTTTTCTTCATGACTAATTTCAAACTCTTTTTTTGTGGATGAATTGTAAAGGAATAAAAAGACATTTTGCGATCGTGTAAGCGAAGATTTGAAGCCAAAATGTAAGAAAAATATTTGCCATTGAGTGCGTATAATGGTACTGTTCTTGTAAGGATAAAAAAGGCGGGAAGATTGAATGACGTATCTTTCAACACCTGGTATGCGGATGGGAACAAGAAGGAAAAGGAAAAGAAGAAAAAAAGTTTGAATTAAAGTCAGTTTCTGTAAATATTCAGGTCTTACATATGTAGAAGCTATAATATGAAAAAGAAAACCGCATTCTCTCTCTCACTCTCACTCTTTTTCACCCTTTCTTTTTCTTTCTCTCCCACACGAACATACTATATAAAAAATAGACGTTCAGTTTCAAAATAACTAATAACTCAACGGTCTCTCTCTCTCACTGAGAATGAGAGTAAACAGAAAAAGGATGCTTGAAAAGAAGAATCGAAATAAAGGGAAAGAAAGAAAGAAAGAAAGGAAGAGGAACAAGAAATATTAGCCTTAAAAGAGGGAATTTGTCAACATCTCCCTCCTTCTCGTTCTCTCTTTTTCCTTTCTCTCTTTCATGAACACCATCAGCCAGAAAAATAGATAATTAGTCTAAAAAATGTCGAACATCTTAACTGTCTTTCTCTTCCTCTCAGAATAAGAATGAAAATAAAAAGAAATCAAGAATGAGAATAAAAAAGAAATCGAGAATGAGAATAAAATAAGAAAACAAGAATGAGAATAAAAAAGAAAACAAGAATGAGAATAAAATAAGAAAACAAGAATGAGAATAAAAAAGAAAACAAGAATGAGAATAAAAAAAGAAAACAAGAATGAGAATAAAAAAGAAAACAAGAATGAGAATAAAAAAGAAAACAAGAATGAGAATAAAAAAGAAAACAAGAATGAGAATAAAAAAGATACCGCCGGAAAGAAACGAAAAATATTAATCTCTCTATTTTACACACACACACACACACACACACACACACACACACACACACACGGAAACATACACACGAAACAAAGGGAAACACACACGTATTCACAATGAAAGCAAAGGTGTTGCCAATATCTGTGTCTTTCTCGCCTGCAAACCTTCTAAGACTCATATATCTAAACGTGAAACACACACACACACACAGAGGTATAAATGTCGACATATATTCACACACACACACACACACACACACACACATCCACTTGTCTTTTTTTACTATAATATTCACCTTGTAAAAAGCTCGAAGGCCTCTCAAGGTAGATGGTTACTGAGTAAAAGGCAGAGCTTATGCAGATATCTGTGGAAGATAACGGTTAACCCGAGATTTCAACAGGAAAAAGCTGCCCGAGTGGAACTTACATATCACCAAAGGAATACGAAAATGAGGTTGGTCTGCCACAATTTGCGTGGCATAGTGGATCCTAACCATAAACGTCAGGAATGGTGGAACAATAACCTTAGATATAGCAATAGATCAGCAAGAGGATACGTTTAGTCGGCGAGAAAGGGGTTGTTGGGTAGAAAATGAGTCACCACTCACAAGGACACGGTAATGCTTTTGAAATCTATCGAGACGGAAAAGCGAAGTCGGGAATCTCCTGCCCATGTATGGCATCAGTACTCTATTTTCAGTCTGATATGGCTCTTGTAAAGGTAAAGATAGGCAAAGGGAGTTAGGTACTTGCTATTACGGTACAGGGAACCGACCATCTTTCCAGATCTTTAGTGATGGATTGTTTGTAAGTGTTCCAGTTCAGGCCTGGGCTGAGTTTTCACTCCCAAAATGCGTTCAAAACATCCATTCATAGCGATTGATGGAAGTTCTGGGTGGAAACTTCGGTGATGGTGGAATATCCCTGACTATGAACATCATTGACTATGATTAGCCAGTTTTTTTTCTCCACTAAGCTGTTAAAGCTAGGTCATACGAGAGATCAGCTGCCAAGCACTGGCCATCTAAGCTTTTAAAAATGCACATATATACAGTTAAAATGTGTCAAAATAAACCATCAGATGCAAGCATCTACACATTTATATGCTCACAAAAACATTTACAGCTCAAAGTTAACATCCATCATATCAGACCTGCATACACAAGCACAAACACATACACACACGGGCTTACGGCCATATCACGCTGAATACACCGGTTCTCGCTCGATCACCGAAGTTAAGCAACGTTGAACCGGGTCAGTACTTAGATGGGTGACAGATTGGGAATACCAGGTGCTGTAAGCGTATAGTGACGGATGTGCGTTGTGGTGCAGTGGATATCGGCTCGGAAAGAGAAATCGGTGAGCTGAGTTCGAATTCCAGTTGAAAACCCTGCATTCAATTAAAGCACTGGTACCCTGGGGAAGGTATTAATCCATCCCTTCCCTCCGGTTATGGGTTAAATAACAAGGGTAGGACTTGGGAACCCTTCCCTTAAAAACAAATCCCAATGAATTTTGATACTCGAAAAGAAAAATGTGTTACTAGATGCAAAAACTTACATAAAAGCAACAATAAATTGTTGAAAGAAAAAGGTATTACCAACAATAAATAAAATTTAGTTGGCAATAAATGACCCGCCGAGGTTGATTTGTTATAAAAACAAAACAACCAAACATAAACACAAATAATTTTTAATGCCATGTTCCTTTCGGGTGTAGGTGTCCATTTCTTTTTGCAGCACTCTTTATTATCTGCTAGTTATGATACATTCTGCGGAATAATATGGAATCGTTTCCTGCTTCTTTTTCTACGATTTAAGTTCAGATTTTTTTTACTTCTCTAAAACTGATTGCTACCCAAGTTTAGAGAATCCAGTCTACTCTGCTATTTAAGAAGAAAAAAGTACCGGGTCCAT
Source organism: Ascarosepion bandense (assembly GCA_037127315.1). Taxonomy (NCBI): domain Eukaryota; kingdom Metazoa; phylum Mollusca; class Cephalopoda; order Sepiida; family Sepiidae; genus Ascarosepion; species Ascarosepion bandense. Next base: position 2,636,463 of record JBBBDQ010000927.1, on the reverse strand, counting down.
GGTATTCACAAAGACTTCACTTGTTATGTTTAAAAAAATGTGGTCGAGAGGTGTAAGACGTGCCAGATCACATGGTAGCTTCCCTTATGTGGATAGGGGTCGCAGGCTCGCATCCTGCCGAATGACACACATTTTCGTAATAATAAATTTATCGTAAATGATCAGGCCGGTAGATTTAAATATATAATATTGTTTAATTAAAAACAGAATATCTACTTAAACATGAGTATCGATCAAAAATAATGTTCAAACAAATCATTTCAAACTGTCGGTTGTTTATAACCAAGTTTCGCTAAACTTCGTTAATTTCCGTAACAAGTTTACATTTGTTGACATTACGATACATTTCAGAGCAGATATGGTTATTGCGATGAATGAAAAATTGTTATATAGGCTTGATTAAAACCTCGTTTAGATTAATGGTCATTCGTGGTCTAGAGGTTTAAGACGTGCCAGATCGCATGGTAGCTCCCCTATGTGGATAGGGGTCGCAGGTTCGAATCCTGCCGAATGACACACATTTTCGTAATAAAAAAAATTATCGTAATCAGGCCGGTAGATATAAATATATAATATTGTTTAACTAAAAACAGAATATCTAATTAAATATGAGTATCGATCAAAAATAATGTTCAAACAAATCATTTCATATATATATATATATATATATATATATATATATATATATATGTGTGTGTGTGTGTGTGTGTGTGTGTATTTCAAGCGTTATCAAAGGTTTTAATGAGTGCTTCACTGATTTCGCAAATATATTTCGGTTTTATTTCATTCCTCTGCAAAATGCTCTTCTAAAATTTGCGTAATTTGTTCATATGTCTAATTAGCTATTGTCGAATCCGATATTTCTAAAGAATTAATTCCACTTAGAGTTGAATGACGTCAATCACAATTTTCGCAGAGATGACGATTTCATGTTTTATCAACTATCCACTTGGCGTCAGTCTAAACTGACGCGTATTCCTTTCCATTAATCTAAACTGTAATTTTGGAAAGTAAAAATTTACTTGAAATATGATTTTGAAAATAGAAAATTTCACTGAAATATAATTTTGGAAAGGGAAAATTTAATTGAAATATATTACTAATTTTACAAATTTTTATCTTGAATTCTGAAAATACGAAATTTAATCCAAATGGTAGCAATATAGTTAAAAAGATGTCTACAGAATAAAGGGAACCAAAAAAGTTATAAAATGATAAAATAGGTTGGCGCCTCCTCACCGGATTTATTCAATCTGTACAGCGAGGTAATTCTCGAAGAATTAGTAGTCCTACCAGGATACATTATTGGCAGATACAATCTTAACAACATAAGATAAGCCGATGACACAGTGTTGATAAGCGACACAGAAAGGAAACTACAAAAATGCCTACAGAAGGTAGTGAAGGAAAGTGAGAAGAAATAGAAAGACGTGTAAAACAAGGATGTGTCTTCACACCGTAATTATTCAACCTATGCAACGATGCAATTCCAAGAGAATTAGAAGTCCTACCAGGATTCATTATTGGCAGCCACAATCTTAACAACATAAGATAAGCCGATGACACAGTGTTGATAGCAGACACAGAAAGGAAACTACAAAAATGCCCACAGAAGGTAGTGAAGGAAAGTGAGAAGAAATAGAAAGACGTGTAAAACAAGGATGTGTCTTCACACCGTAATTATTCAACCTATGCAACGATGCAATTCCAAGAGAATTAGAAGTCCTACCAGGATTCATTATTGGCAGCCACAATCTTAACAACATAAGATAAGCCGATGACACAGTGTTGATAGCAGACACAGAAAGGAAACTACAAAAATGCCTCCAGAAGGTAGTGAAGGAAAGTGAGAAGAAATAGAAAGACGTGTAAAACAAGGATGTGTCTTCACACCGTAATTATTCAACCTATGCAACGATGCAATTCCAAGAGAATTAGAAGTCCTACCAGGATTCATTATTGGCAGCCACAATCTTAACAACATAAGATAAGCCGATGACACAGTGTTGATAAGCGACACAGAAAGGAAACTACAAAAATGCCTACAGAAGGTAGTGAAGGAAAGTGAGAAGAAATAGAAAGACGTGTAAAACAAGGATGTGTCTTCACACCGTAATTATTCAACCTATGCAACGATGCAATTCCAAGAGAATTAGAAGTCCTACCAGGATTCATTATTGGCAGCCACAATCTTAACAACATAAGATATGCAGATGACACAGTGTTGATAGCAGACACAGAAAGGAAACTACAAAAATGCCTACAGAAGGTAGTGAAGGAAAGTGAGAAGAAATAGAAAGACGTGTAAAACAAGGATGTGTCTTCACACCGTAATTATTCAACCTATGCAACGATGCAATTCCAAGAGAATTAGAAGTCCTACCAGGATTCATTATTGGCAGCCACAATCTTAACAACATAAGATAAGCCGATGACACAGTGTTGATAGCAGACACAGAAAGGAAACTACAAAAATGCCTTCAGAAGGTAGTGAAGGAAAGTGAGAAGAAATAGAAAGACGTGTAAAACAAGGATGTGTCTTCACACCGTAATTATTCAACCTATGCAACGATGCAATTCCAAGAGAATTAGAAGTCCTACCAGGATTCATTATTGGCAGCCACAATCTTAACAACATAAGATAAGCCGATGACACAGTGTTGATAGCAGACACAGAAAGGAAACTACAAAAAATGCCTACAGAAGGTAGTGAAGGAAAGTGAGAAGAAATTGATAGAAGTGTAAAACAAGGCTGTTTCTTCAAACCGTAATTATTCAACCTATGCAGGATTCGTCATTGGCGGACACAATCTTAGCAATATAAGACACTTAGATAACAAAGTAATAATAGCAGACACGGAAAGGAAACAAGATCTCGTACAGAATATAGTAAAGGAAAGCGAGAAGAAAGGACTAAACTTAAACGATGAGAAGACTGAACGCATGGTCATCAGCAAAAAGAGAAGCTCCAAATGCCATCTACAGGTCGGGGATACTAAAATCAAGCAGATGAAGAAATTTAATTACCTGGTAAGTGTTTTAACAGAGGACTGAATATTTGACACTGAGATCCGAAGGCGTACTGGTTAACCTTGCTGCTGCCCTTGGAAATGACCTCTAATCTGTGATGGACTGGAGTAAGAAGTGGCTCGTAAATTTTAATGCTTCCGAAACGAAGCTGTTTTCTTTTAACCACCACAAAGAAATATTTTGCTTTCCATCATTATGTACGACGCTAGTCTTACGGAAAGCAAGACACTGCGCCTCTTTGGCCTCACTCTCTTAACCGATCTCAGGTAGAACTACTACATCAAATTAATAGCTAAATGTACTGCTAAGAAGGTTGGGTCTCTGTGTTAGGCCAGAAATATTTTTCGTTAGAATCCATCTTGCATATTTAAAAATCTACCATTCGTCCAGGCATTGAGTACTATTGCTATATCTGGTCGGAAGCTGTAACTGTTCATCTCAGGGTTCTCGACAAAAACCTCAACTACAGTCACTTTATCACAGTCGGGATGTGGCATGCCTCTGTCTTCAAATATTTTTACGGATTTTGATCTGATTAATTTCTTTCTTTGGTGCCTCGACTACATGGATTTATTCGTGCTAATAGATTGGCTTCTAGGTCCCGCTCTTTTACCGTCAAAACAGTCAAATGCAACCGACACTTTTACTTTATCAGCTTCTTTTCTTCGATGAAGAAAAATAAGAGACTTATGGGAAAAGTATCCTGAGAAATATATATTCAAATATAGCTAGCTCACTAGATAGATAGATAGATAGATAGATAGATAGATAGATAGATAGATAGATATGAAAAGATTAAGATAGATAGATAGATAGATAGATAGATAGATAGATAGATATGAAAAGATTAAGATAGATAGATAGATAGATTTGAAGAGACTGAGATAGATAGATAGATAGATAGATAGATAGATAGATAGATAGACAGATAGATAGATAGATAGATAGATAGATAGATAGATAGATAGATAGATAGATCTTCGCAAGTTTTAGAAATAGTCATTTTCGTGTGTGTTTACCAGAATAAATTCAGAGATTAATCGCGGAGGAAATATTCAGTTCTTTTTTACGTTATTCAGTCGATATTTCAATATTTCTTATTTATTCTATTATATTTTCGTTTAATACAAAGCCCAAGAAACACGCGCGATAGAGAGTTGGGATCAAGGTCCGACCCTTTTGCCGTTAAAATAGTTAAATTTAACCTCCTCTTCTACTCTAACAGTTTCATTTCTCGCACTTCCCGATTGTGGAACACTTTTGTTGGCTTGCTTCCTTGATAAACGCAATCTGCACCAGTTTAAATGCAACGTCAATTGTCATTTTCTATCTCCTTGATTCCAATCCTTCACTTATTATTTTTTCGACATTCCGTGTACATGATTTTTCTCTCACTATAACTCCCTCCCCTGCGGACAAGTGGCTGTCCTGCCTTGCTTGGTGTGAAATGATTATAAAAAAAGTTGATGTGTGGACATCTATAAGCATATGAAACAACGAGCGTTAGGAATTTAGAGCTGAATCAGATTTTAGAAGGAACCAGAAACCCAGTCCTAAACCGGAAATAATGGATAAACATCTACTCCTGTTCAAAAGACTGGAGAACAGGCAAACCTATCTATACCTGTTTGTGGAAGCAACAAATATAAAAAAAGATTTCTCGATATATCCCTCTTTACATCTGTTTCTAACATACTCAAACGAAATAGTGAGTTCGATCCTCATTCTGTCCACTATACTTCGAATATTATATTATTATGAAGATTATATCTCGCTAAATTTAGATAGATATATAGATAGATATAAAAAGTTGAAATAACAGATAGATAGATAGATAGATAGATAGATAGATAGATAGATAGATATGAACGGACTGAGATAGATAGATAGATAGATAGATAGATAGATAGATAGATAGATAGATAGATAGATAGATAGACTAATTGGAGTAGATAGACTAAACTAATTGGAGTAGATAGACTAAACTATCACCCGGTTCACACTCCACCCACGTCTATTGAACAGGTGTAGAGGCTCATCCCTTGTTCCCTGTTTAGGATGTGGTTTCCGGCTTTCTCTCTTCTAATCTTTTCACTCTTACGTAGCCCCCTGCACATCAGTGGCGTTACCGCCTTGCTCGGGTTGATATGTTTTTTAAAAAAAAGATAGATAGATAAATACGAACAAGTTGAAAGATAGATAAATAGATAGATAAATAGATAGACACATATATAGTGTATAATAACCGCGTAGACTCATCTGTAGAGTCTAGTGTCTCACTGTCTCTACACTAGTTGTTACTTTTGTAGTTTCTGTAGCAAGCTTTTTTTACTAATCTCCCACTCAACAGGCTTTAAATTCAGATTTGGGCTTCTCTTAAACCCTATATCAATCAAAGTTAGTGCAAAAAGTTATTGTCAATAAATTTCTGAGGGTATTTTTACGAAAGTGAACGTAAAGGTCTCGAAAGCCTACACGCCAGTTTCATTTTCAGTAGCTATAACCACACATATCCACAGATAATATATATATATAATACAGTTTTATATAAATATATATAGATTCGATTATGAACATAAAGGGTGCCATGTGTAAATTATCACCATTTTATATATTTTTTTCCTTCATGGGCATTGTTTTTATTTTGTCGACTGCACATTATAGTAGGAGGGTTAGTTAGGCATCGTTTGTGAAAAAAAGGAGCACCATAACGGAATTCACTCCTCCAGAAATTTGGAAACGGCAGTTAGTACTGCTTGGCATTCGTACCGGAAGCTCTAATACGAATATTTCAGAGTGTTTGGGTGTCACTCTGAATATAGTGCAGAGGATTGGATGAATTTAATAGTGGTTATGAAGGTGCTTAGAGGGACCACCAGTGACGGTGATGTTATGGCTCCATTCGTCTTCCTACTAGGCCTAAGACTCAACACAGAGGCTTATCATCAAATGCCTTGAGGGGATAGTGTTGTCCTGGATGACGAGGATGGCTGTTGGAAGATCATATGGTCCTGGCAACAGGACTCTGCGCCATGCTACACAAGCAAGGGAACCCAGTCATGGCTCTCAGACAATTTCTGCAACCACATCACCTCTTACATTTGGCCACCTAACTCCCCACACTGCAAACCACTCGATTATTATGTGTGGGGTGCAGTTGAGTGAAAGACCAACAAAACGTCTTGTAACAACAAAGATGACCTGAAGGCAAGGATTATGATAGCACACACGAATTTAAACAAGGAGACTGTCCAGAAGGGTTGCAAAAGATTCCGAAGTCGTTTGGAGGTCGTTGTTGAAACTAATGGCGATTTTATTGAATAAGTTTAATCTTTAGTATTTCAAGCTATTTTTGCGTAATTTTGGCAAATATATCGGATGTGTCGGATGTGTGTTGTGCTGCAGTGGATATAGACTGGGAAAGAGAAATAAGGGCGGAGAATTCGAATTCTAGTTGATTTCCTTGCATTCACTTACGCACAAATACCCTTGGGAAAGGTATTAATCCGTCTCTTCTCTCCAGTTATGGGTTAAATAATAAGACAGATTGGGTTCTTTAATCATGGCTGGCAACCAGTCTAATACAGAAAGCAACGGCAACCTACTGCGAAATGATCTTCTGGCCAGTCAGTCATATCTCTTTCGAGACATAATCGCCCAAAGCGTGTATCACTTATGGCACTTAACCGACTGATATCTATTAAAATGAGATGTGGATGTTAATTTCATTTTTGCGTAATTTAGATGACAATTTATTCATCGCACCTATATATATATATATAGAGCGGGGGTGGCCCGCAGTATTTGTTTTCGGAACAAAATGAACATGCTGGAAATAAATATCTCCTTGAGTCCCCCCGCAAAAAAAAAAAACGAAACAAAACAAAACGAAGTACTTACTTTACCGGCAATTACAATTTCGATTCTCACAGAGATCCGCTCTCTGTTGACTACTGAAAAAAAAAACAGGATACACTGAAAAATTAGAACAATAAAATCAAATAAATCAAAATGAAAAACAAGACAAAACAAAAAAAAAAAAAAAAAAGACCAAGCAAACAAAGGTCGATTTTTGTGAACGAAGAAAAGACAAAAATAGGCATAAATAACGAAATAACTGAAATCAAAATACATCGAATAATTTCTTTCAGACCGCTGATTCCAATTACCGACATTCTGTTCGATCAGCTAAAGATGTTTTGCTTTTATTTGCTGCAGTCTTTAACGTACTAAACGTCGCCAGTTTACCCGGAGGTCTGACTGTTAGCCTGCACCTTTGGTGCTCAGCTTTCTGTACATACAAACAAGGGCAACGTCTATTTTGTTTTGCCATTGAACAAATTTTCATAATTATAATTTTATGTTTATAGTGAACTAGCAGTATAGCCCGGCGTTGCTCGGGTGTAATGAAAGCTTTAAAATTAATCCATGGTCCTGGAGCTCAGACTCTTTGGACGTTGGCACGAAAGACTAAAAAGCAATAGTTGTTTCCAGTTAAAGCGAAACCGTAGACTGAAAGAAAAATGAATGAATGTAAGTCAAATTTTGATTTTCTGGTATCGATATCAAATTTTCTGCACTATTGTAAGAACTGCAACCTTGAAACTTCTGAATATCATTTCTTATATCTTTGTCTATGAGTGTATCAAATTTGATTAAAATCGGACCACTCCTTCTATAACCCGATTTTTTTGATTATCGATTTTTGATATTTATCGGGGGTACCTCGACACAAAACCTTGCTAAGAACACTCGCAGACGCTTATAGTACAACTGCGTAAATTTTCAAGAAAATCGGCTCAGCCGTTTCGGAGTCTATAGGTAACGGATACACACACACACCTACACACACACAGACAAAGTTTCATTTATAAATAAGTTTAGATATAACGAACCCAACGGGAATTTAAACTCTGCTTTCTGATTAACAATTCCTTGCAAGTATCCATTATACCTTCCGAACATCAAACCTTACAGCACCTGGGAATCCTAAGCGTTCATCTATCTAGGTACTAACCAGGCTCGACGTTGTTTATATTCGGTGATCTAATGATAACCGGTGTTTCAACGTGATTTCGTATTAAGCCTTGAGGTGTATTTCAGCTCAGCAGAAAATATTTGTTCAAATAAGAACATAGTAGCGGCAGGCTTGTAATGTTGCGTCTGAGGCCTATCAGCTGCAGGTTAGAGAATAAATCTTCCCAAACAAGACTGCATACATTATTTTGAATTCTAGTAAGGCTGAAGAGTGAGTATTAAGATGCTCTAGACCAGATATAACAGCAATATATATTAAATTTACCGTCTGTCTCTTGGCTAATTGTGACAGATACGTCCAGGATCGATAAATGGACCGACCCTTTTCCCAGACTTTTATCAATGTGTTGTGTGTATTCGTTCTATTTGAGGTCTCGAGTGAACTTGAGATACAATAAATGTTCAAATTATGAAAAATAGAAATCTGACTTCTTAATTATAATCTTAAAGTAGTAGCTCACTGTAAATATTTACTTCATTTAATTTGAAGATATTTACTAAATTGAACTTTTTCTTTTCTTTTTTTTTTAATCGTGTCACTCCAAGCAAAGCATCCCACTGCCCCTATAGCGCAGGGGGTTACATAGAGCGATTGGGTATAGGAAATGTCAGAAGGAGGGTAATAGACGATTTAGGATGTACATAGTGAGAGAGTTGGAGAGAGTGGGTGTGAGTTAGTGTGTTAGGAGGTGTCTATTGACCCTACATTTAAATTCCTGGAGGTTGTAGCCGTCGGGGAAGCAAGCATGCGGTAGAGAATTCCACAGGCGGGAAGTGCAAGGAAAGAAGCTGTTGGAGTAGAAATTGCGGTTACATTTCATCGGTTTCACTGTAAAAGGGTGGGACCTAGTTGCCAATCTAGTATCTCCTGCAAATTAACATCTAGGGGGCACCAGTGATTTAAGTTCGTCAGAGCAAAAGCCATGAAAGTATTTATAGAAGAGGCATAGGGAAGCCACGTCACGCCGGTGAGAGAGTGACTGCAGGCGGTCAGCCAAGTCGGTATCAATCACATTACAGATTCTTCGCTGTATTTTGTTAAGAATCCCGAGGAGAATAGCAGGGGCACCCGACCAGATGTGGCAGCAGTACTCAATACACGGGCGGATGGTAGATTTATATAATTACTCTCCTTTGACCAATAAGTCGGCGGGTTATAATAACTATAAAATATAAAAATAAACTTTTCCTTACACTTAATGGTGTGTAGGGTAGCGTTTTTGCTGTTTCCGTAGTAAACTGTTTTTTTATGGGACAGGGTGGTTAGCTCTGCGCCCAACACCATAACCTAAAGGAAATTGAATTTTTTAAGTGTAGCTTAGACGGAACACACGGCCGAAAGTAGAGGGTACCCAGTGAGGCTCGAACTCACTACTCAGTTATAATGATTCTAGCGAGACGAGATTGCTAACCATTACACCACGGCAAGGTGCCCCTATAATAACTAATATAGGTTAAATATTTCTTTTGTCATTTTTGGATAGTTTGGTAGTTTGGAGCGATCAAAATAAGTTGGTATCTCCAGCAAATTTTGTTTAAACATAAGGTATCTGCATAAAGAATTTTTAAAATGTTGCAAGGGTCATAATGAGTGGATAAAATTGATAAAAAGACGAAATAAAATGGATGTTGATCCCAAATTACGCATCCAAAAGTGTACAGGGTTTTAAACGTTGAGACTATCTTGAGGTTGGAATCTACTAGAAGAAAAGAGATAAACACTAGGATCCCCAACTCTGCTTTCCATTCATCAACTCCACAACTGGATCCAACATATGTTGGGGTCATCAGAGAAGGGCTGTGGCACTGTTTTGGCCCCTAGCCTCCTGTCAGCCTTTTCGCCACGGCGGTGCCACTCCTCAATAGAATCTCCTCAACACTGGTACCGAATAGATTTTGTAGGTATGTGACTTGCTATTCCACATTTATTAACGCTCCACAGGTAACTTCTCCTCACTGTCCTGTTGCACCATTATTCTCAAAACAATCGTACCCTTTGAGCCAAATACAAAGGAATGCTTTCTCCTGCAGCCTTCTGCATATCCTTCTCAACTGTTTCACTTCCTTTGCAATGAAGCCAAGCTCATGCTTGAAGAGCAGCAGCAGCCTTGTCCAGATAACCTCTAGCTCCAACTCCGAGGTGACTATGATTTGTCCACCTTTTCTAATCACATACATTGACAAGTCCCTCATATCGATTCTCTTTCTGCTTTTCTGCCACATCCAGGTTTGACTCACATGTGACTCTCAGCTCTATTAGATGGACAACTATCCGTTCCAAATGAAGATGTCCAGTCGTTGCAGGGTCGCCACTATGGGGAATACTGACATCTTTTCAAAATTTGTATCAATTTTCTATGTTCCCTCCCATCTCTGGTTCACTCGCCTGGCACATCTTTCATTCACTGGCTTAGCACCCACTTTGTGACCTTCTTTTCTATCCTTCTCTGTCTTTTTTCAGAAAATCTTAAAGCTGTTGCAACCTACCCCACGTCTTCCAGTCCGGACTATTCTCACCATATCCCTGTACTCGAGTGCTACTTTTGTTCTATTCACTACTTCCTCCACCTTCCATTTCTTACCAGTATGTATTTCCGGGGAAGGGAGTTGTCCCTGATGCCTCGTTCTGTTGAATGCCTTAGTATCATCACCGCCCTAAACTTCTCAGCCTTGTACTCTTCCACAATTGATGTTGTTGGATGTTCTAGTGGGATTCCCTTTCCATACGGAGCTGCGTTGTTAATGCATCTTAGAAGACCGAGCCACTTTCTGCTGTATGCACAGCACTTAATTTCTATAATCTCTCCCTGTATCCAGCGATAAATCATTAGTGGCCAGAACAATCGCGAACGTAAGCCAAACGCAGACACCAAAACTTGAATTTACCAGCTTAGAATGATCGATGTTCGCAAGTTTCTTCTTTGCCTGGTTGAAAAAATCTCACACCTTGACTCATGTCGCTTAGCTTTCCCGCGTATATTCGTTCAAGACTTTTCACCAGCTCCTCGCGCACAGGTGGAATCGAGTCTCCTGATATCGAGAACCTGATTTTCTTTCTTTCATTTTCTGAATGTGTAGCTACGTGATTTCTTGGCCTTGAACTTCATGTGGGACCAGTTTATCAAATCTCTCAAGCATTCCCCTAGCAACCGGCTCTGATTTTGACGGCACAGAGATGTCATCCAAGAATTCCTTGAACGAGGTTTGAACTTTTACTCCGTGTGTTTCTGTCGACTTCAAGAGCACAAACTATATCACTAAGATAGTGCATCCGGCGACAATGCCTGTCTGTCTCCAGTCGTTGCCAGTGGGTTGTAAACTTCCCTGTGGTGAAACGTGTCACGAACTTGTCATAGTATTTCATCATCAGTTTTTGAAGTGCTTCTGGTATCCAAAAGTGCTTAATTGCCATCTTCAGTAGCTGGTGGGATACACATCCATATACGTTTGCTAGGTCTAACCATATGACCGACAAACATTCTTACTTTTTCTTTTGTTTTCTGTATGACATCTCATATGACATATGCATGCTTCACTGTTATGGTGACCTTCTACGTGAAATGAACTCTTCCTCCTGCTATAAATACTAATCTGCGTAACGTCCGGGGACGCAACTGTGACGCAGCCCTAAGGCAGTCGAGACGCAACGTAACTATACCGTTTGGACTTACACTTCTATCTACTGATTACTAACACTTATTATTGTATATATGTTCTGTTACACTGTTAGAACCTACCTTCTTACTTTCGGACCATAACAGACCATAACAACTTGGCGACGAAGATATCGACAGAACATTCACACACCCAGGTATCCCAAGAACCCCTACCTTTTGCACGGTCTCATCAATGTATTCGTTTTTCTGGACAAATTCCATCATCTTCCAGCCAGGGTCCCGAAGAATATCTTCCCGTCGATACTGAAATCAATCTGAACTGCCCAATCTTCCTCGACTCCTCTTCTTTCGGCAAGTAAGTCCCTTCAGCCCTATGAGACCTCTAAGCTTGATCCTTCTGCCTCCGCATCTCTCTCAGCAGGAGAAACAGTTGCTTTCTATGTTTCGGATATCTATTGTAAATCTTGTAACTTATCCCATCTTTTCCGGGAAAACTCTTGGACCTCTCCTCCTTTATGAAGTCATCCACCTCCTTTTTCATATCGCTCGGGTCAAATCAAATTCTTGGTTGCATGGGTCTCTTGAAACTTCCAATTAGTGGTAGCATTTCTTCTCTTCTGGGGGTTGTGAGTATGACGGCAAACTGCATCCGACAACAAGGCTTCTGATTGGGAGGTTGTGAGGAGCATGGAACCACCTCTTAACTGCTGTTGTTCCCATGTCCACCCTAACCCAGAGTGGTAGCACCTGTTAGGGTCCTAGCTATGGGCAAATAGTTAACCCCCAAACTGGGGTCAAAACACAATGAAAGTATAAAATTTCACTTTTATAGATATATATATATACGTAAAAATAGACTTTCATAAAAATATACATTTTTGAAAAAAAAATTATTACCATAACACACTTTTGAAAAAAATTCTCAGCAAAACATTTTGAATACAAAACTAGAAGACATTTCCAGTTTTCTAAAATATAAAAGTATAAAAACAAAAACATTTTCATTAAAATTTGATTAAATCAACCTTCTCACTACAACCGAACATTTTAAAAAAAGTACGTTAAAACCCCAGCGTTTTGGCATTAAATAACCAAGAGAGGTTGATATGCCGTTAAACAAAAGTCAAACTCAAACTTCTCTTCTGGGATTGCTGTATGTTTGAGCGAGGTGATTTTTTTCAAGCTCTTCCTTTGAACACTCAAGTCTCTCTGCCTTTCTCTCTGTCAAAAGTCATTTTGCAATATATATGGGTCGCTGAGACACGCTGTCCTTGTCTTTCTCGTCTCGTTTCTTCTCTTTCTCCTCCTCTGCTTTCTAAGTGCGCTCCTGTGTGTGCTTTTTAGCTCTTCATAAAGATCCATCAGGCCTTCTTTTTATTTTTTGCTTTCCTCTGCCTGAAGCCGCCTCGTCCACAACTTTCGCTTTTCTTCATGAAAATTTCTAATAATCATTTCTCTTCCTGACGACCTCCCTCTCTAAGACTAATTTTCTTTTTATAATCGTTTCATTTTAAGCAAAGTAGGACCATCACTGGTGCGCAGGGGGTTACAGAGAGAGAAAAGGAAAAAAATGCAAAAAAAAAAACAAACAAAAAACATGGTACAGAGGATGTCGAACAAAGGACAGGAGAAAGATGGGAATCAAAGAATCAGAAGATGGTAGTTGACATCACATTTTAACTTTTGGAGATTGTAGCTATCAGGAAAGCAAGCAAACGAAAGGGAGTTCCACAAACGGGAAGAGAAAAGAAACTTAGAGTAAAAGACACGGTTACATTTAACTATATTGATGGTAAGAAAGTGGAACCTTGATCTCAACTTTCTACCTTGAATGGTTTTGGGCCTTGTACTGGACGAATATTACTAAATAAAGATATAAAAAATTAATGAAAACAAACTGAATTTTTTCTCTCCAATCGATCACTGAACTTATTCTGGTGAAAACACACACACACACACACACACACACACACACACACACACACACAGAGAGAGAGAGAGAGAGAGAGAGAGAGAGAAGCACCATTTCTAAAACTATCGGAAATATATTTTCTATATATTTATCTAGCTAGCTATAGTTGAATAGATATTTACCAGTATACTTTTCTCATAGGTCTCTTTTATTTTCTTTCATCAAGTCTATATTTTATGTTTATTTTAACCGTGCTAATCGCATGGCTTACAGCCACATCATATTGAAACACCAGTCCCTGTACTATCACCAAAATAAGCAACGTCGAGCTTGCTCAACACCTAGATGGGTGACTGCGTAAAAATAACAGGTGCTATGAGCTTAGATGTGCGGGTGGCGTAATGGACACTGACTCGGAACTGTTAATCGAAAAACCGAGTTCCAATTCCACTTGGGTTCGTTGTATTCACTTAGGCGCAAATACCCTTGGAAATGTATGAATCCACCTCGTCTCCCCCATTTTTGAGTTACTTAACTGGTAAATAAGATTTATAACATTAAAATAATTATTAAACGAATAAAATGAAATAAAATTGCAAACAAAATATTTGGATTTCAGTAATAAATAACTCATATAGGTGTTGATATACCGCTAAGCAAAAAACAATCAACAAACCAACATATCTGATGACAGTTGATAGATACTTATTTTATGCATGAATATTTATTTTAATTTTATTAACTGTTAATTTTTTTTTAATGAAACATTGCGATTATAAACTGCATGGTTGACATGATGACAATTTTACTTGAACTTTTTCAGTTGTTCTGATATTACTGATCAGGGAAACGTTGGTAATAGAATAATAATAATTTAAAAAACAGGAGGTCAAAATTGGCCCTCAAAATCAACGCGTCGTTAGACAATTTTGTTCTTCAGACGATTGTCCCCACGTTTATTGTCATATTCACGACGTTTCGGCCGTTTTAGGCTGGGGCTTTCTTCATGTGACATACGTTCGTATATCGAATTGGAGCCTTTATTTCGTTCATCGGGGTAGATTGTTCTAGTTCCATGTACCATGACGATTCTGTTATTTCTTTTTAGTAACTCAAGTCTCCAAATTTTTGTTCACGAGTATTCAAAACACTGCTCTTTGGGTCAAATCAATTGATTACTTCGACAAACGCCTACAGAAAGGGGTAAACAAAGATCTTAGAGAGTTCAGTTGAGTTTACTAGAACAACTGTCTTTTAGAGAGAATATGGTGACAACGTGTAACCTTCTGTACACTTGAACTATGAAATATTGTGTAGTGATGATCTCTAACGTCAATGATATTAACAGATAAAATTTTCATGTATACTAGACGGCACTCTTCTGGAGATGAGGTGGTTTCAGCTAAATAGCCATCCTTCTCTCCTTTTGAGATTTTCATGCCAGAGTAGACTTTGCACTCATTGAGCTTAAGAGAAGCTGAATGCAGTGTTGACTTGGGAGTTCAAATCCACTGAGTACAAATCCACATCTACCCTGATATGTGCGCTCTTAGGAACAAAAACCATATGATATGTAAATATACAAACAACGTATCGAGAGGCAGTATGGACAGTCACTCATAGACATACCACACGAGAATGTAAGGTTCACGTTCAAATGATGGCCTAGGGATGTGCACACATGCATTGACGGATATTAATTAAGAAAGTCCTGAGTTAAGTACGAGACATTGAGTTACGAGTTATCAGTGGTCTGTACGATTTCAGATGATGGACGATGGTGTCCTCTGACAAACCTTAAGATAGTCTAGTCAGCCAACATTTGTTGTGTTTACAAGGTCGACGTTTTTTGAAGAAAAGATGGGAGCCGAATTTAACCTCTAAATAATGCAGGATAGTGTAACCTGGCGATTATTAAATTTAATTAACCCGCCATCCAACGTTTTGTGCATATTCAGTTAGTTAAATGCCATACATGACAAATGCTTAGGTGATGTGGATATCGGCTCAGAATGAGAAATCGGAGAGCAAAGTTCGAATTCCAGTTGAACTTGCGCGTAAGCAAATGCAACAAGTTCAACTGGAATTCGAACTTTGCTCTCCGATTTCTCATTCTGAGCCGATATCCACTGCACCACAACGCACATCCACATTTGTATATATATAGAGAGCAGTTTTCTTGTGAGAGAGGATTGGCACTGATATATAGCCTGGCTTCCTCTTGAAATACCGTGAACAATTCAGGATGGTGTGTTCTGACAATCCTTAAGATCAATGTCATAATTTGTCAAACTTTTTGTGTAGATGAGGACAACCGTATTTTGAGAGAAGATGGGCACCGATAAACATTTGAGACGCTCTAAATGATGCAGACGATGCGATGATTTTTAAGATTAATGAACCTGTCACCAATATTTTTTGTGCTTATTAGGAGAACAGTCGTTTGGAGAGAAGATGGGCGCTGATATGTAGCCCCGCTTCCCCTCGAAATACTTTGAATGATGTTGGATGGTGTGTTCTGAAAATCCTTAAGATCAAGAGCCTAAACAACCAAAATTTTGTGTATACTAGAACAACTGTTTTCGAGAGAAGATGGGTGCCGATATCTATTTGAGATACTCTAAATTATATAGGTTGTATGTCCTGACGTATGAACGACCTAGTCAGCCAGAATTTTTGTGTATAATAGAATATCATTTTTTGTGTCCTAGTATATGCCTAGTGACCCACAGTACCCGAGAGATATTAGGGAAGAGCATGCATGATAACTTAGCGAAATAAAAAGCTCATGTTATCATCCAAGAAAAAGACTTCGGAGAAAATAAGAAGCATAAATGTTAATTTATTCAAAAGAAATAACAATAATGAAAGAATCGCAAGTTCTCACGAACGAGTTAAAACAATTTTTCCTACAAGAACGGAATTTTCCGGATTTTTGTTCTTGCTTCCGTGGGTAGCAACACTTGAGGGATTAGAGTTTAGAGTGGCAGAGTCTTTTCATGGTGGAATCATCTTGACATCAGATAGAAAAGAAAGATTCTTCAATGTCCAATTATTGTCAAGGAGAGATAAAGAATAACGTTATGAAGTACAAGAAAGAAAGATAGACAGAGGGACAGAGAAAGAAAAGGGGGGAAAGAGACGTAAAAATGGAAAAAATAACGATCTCAATCAAGTTACAAAGAATTAAGAAGAGCATGGGGGAATAAGAGAACAAAATGAAAAAAAATAATGAAAACAAAGGAAAAATGAATTAGGATAAAATAAAACGAAATGAGGGTAAAGTTCTCAAAGGAAAAAAATATGGTGGGGATTTAAATAAAAAAAGAAGAACAAATATAAGATAATAAAAGATTGAACAAGATAGATAGATAGATAGATAGATAGATAGATAGATAGATAGATAGATAGATAGATTATTTTATATATGATCACATTGAGATAGATATACGCAAACGGTTGTAGATATGAAAATATTGAGATAGATAGATAGATAGATAGATAGATAGATAGATAGATAGATAGATAGATAGATTATTTTATATATGATCAGATTGAGATAGATATACGCAAACGGTTGTAGATATGAAAATATTGAGATAGATAGATAGATAGATAGATAGATAGATAGATAGATAGATAGATAGATACATTATTTTATATATGATCAGATTAAGATAGGTATATGCAAACAGATGGAGATGTGAAAATTTTGAGATAGATAGATAGATAGATTTGAATAGATAGATAGATAGATAGATAGATAGATAGATAGATAGATAGATAGATAGATAGATGAACAAAATCGGATAAGGAAGGAAAGAAGGAAGAAAGGAAGGAATCCGTAGTTGAATGGGAAAAAATTACAAACCTAATTATTTTTTAACATAATCTCATCTTTATTATTGGTGTACTTTACCCAACAATTCTCTATTAATTGAATGGGATTAAAATCATCCACTGAAAATTTCTGATCAAACTTAAGCTCATAATTGTGTCACACTATGAAATTATTGATCCAACTCAGATAGATAAAAAATAGAAAGGTGGAGAGCAACAATCGGATATCTAAAGCTACATCCCTTAATAGAGCAACACATAGAAATTAGAAATTAACATATATATATATATATAGAGAGAGAGAGAGAGAGAGAGAGGGAGAGAGAGAGAGAGAGAGAGCGAGAGAGAGAGAGAGCAAGAGATAGATAGATAGATAGATAGATAGGGAGAGAAAGAGAGAGAGAGAGAGAGAGTGAATGAGATAGAGAAAATGAATGAAAAAAACTGAGAAATTAAATAACGAAAAATACAAAGAATGATTTATAATTGAAAAACGAGAAAAAAATAAACAAATGAATAATCGATAAAAGCAGACGATTCGGCGAATCAGTTTCAAAGTTTGAATAGCAAACATTGAGTTCAAGAATGAAAGAAAGAAATCAATCAATAAAAGAACGACAGAGAAGTAAATAATAAAAATGAAATTAAGAGGATAAAGTTAACATATAAAAGAAGAGAAAGAAAAAGCGACTGAGAAAGGGGAGAAATGAAAAGAACTTTTATGTTAAAAGCGGAGGAAGACGACTAAGAAATAAAAGCAAAATATTGTTGGAAAGAATGAAATCCAACGCGTCAAAAGAAGCAAAAAAGAATAAAAAGAAACACTAGTAATCTAAGAAAAAGAAAAGTGGAAAAATGAATTAAATGGAGTTAAGCAGAGAGTGAGAGAGATAGATAGATAGATAGATAGATAGAGAGAGAGAGAGAGAGAGATCACACATACACACAGATATATATATAGCGAGAGAGAAGATAGATAGATAGATAGATAGATAGATAGATAGATAGATAGATAGATTGTAATTGAAGAGGGATATTGGAAGAAAGTGAAGGAAAGTACCCAAAAGAAACGAGTACTTTTAAAAACGAAAAAAAAAACAAAAAAATTCAAGAAAAACAAATCTGTTAGCAATGAATGAACGAATGAATAAATGAAAGAAAAATAAAGAAAGAGAATTTAAGAATTAAAAGAAAGAAGTGACAAATAAGATGAAAGAAAATGAAATAATGAAAAGCAAAAGAATATTTAAATACTTCTGAACGAGAGCTTTCGTTATAAAAAATGAAAATGTCTGTGCTAACGGTTTTGTCATAAGCTGTTACACATGCGCACTCATTGACAGAATACAGTACGCCCATATGCACATACACATGTGCAACAAAATCTGAAAAATAAAAAAAAACTTAGAATAAAACAAAAAACAAAAAAAAGATGAAAATTACAATGTAATATGTACATATCTAAATAAAGGTCGAGACGAAAGAAAAATAAAAAGAAGGGAAAAAGGAAAGTTATGGATAAAAAAAAGAAAAACAGGTGTATCATTTAAAAGAAAATGAGGTAAAGAAAAAAGAAAGGAAAATGTACTGTTGGAGTATGTTTAATGGCTACAAAAATATGTGTAAGCAAAAAACAAAAAAAAAAAAAACTAGAAAAATAAATAAAATAAATAATGGCGGACATTGATTAAATGAGATGAAGAAGCAAAAAACAATATGATAAAAACGACCATACAATGAACCAGTGACAAAAAACCATTTAAGCATTACTCATTTGCTACGGAAACAGCATGTCTTGACATAGATATAATTTGTGTTTTCTTGTTGGGCGAAAAGTCAGAAACGAAACCGTCGAAAACAATTTCCTGAGATGGACAGTGGATAAAAGAAACAGAGAGATAACAAAGAATGAAAGAGAGAGAGAGAGAGAGAGAGAGAGAGAGAGAGAGAGAGAGAGAGAGAGAGGAAAACAAAAAATTAGAAAAAAAAGAGATTAAGTGTAGAGGAAGATTTTCGCCCTTGAAAATAAACAAGGGAAACCTCTTGAGAAACAAACAAAACAAGAGGCCTCCACAATCCTCCAACAAAACCTCTGCTGAATTCTGCCATCATTAAAATATCACTCAGAACCTCTTGTGCATGCGACTTGCTTGCATTGTTAGTGACAAAGTAATGATAATTGAACCCTAAAAGATGGTGGCTGTATTTCCGGTTTTCAATTAATGGAAACTTCGTTTTCAAAACACGTCCACTTCTACTGTCTCCGAGTTTGTATTTTCATCAACCATTACACCCGACTGCCAATCAATTTGTCCGTCTCTGGCTCCCTTTCTATAGTCTCTTCATAGTGTGTCGTCATTGATTCCACCCAGTTTATTTTACCATAACTATTACCAATTAGTCACAGAATTTACCTGGTCATTACTATAATTCACAAAAGGCAGGTATGAAATTTAAAAAATATGATAAAATAATTTAAAAAAAAAAGAATGCGAAATTGTTTACTGTAGCAGTTTTGAACTTATTACTGGATATTAAATTATTACAGGATAAATTATTATAAGATATTCAATTACTGTAAGATACCAAGTTAATATACGATATTAAGTTATAGGATATCAAAATATTTCATGATATCAAATTATTATAAGATACCGAATTATACAATATCAACTTATCATTGGATATTTAATTATTATAGGATATCAATATATTATGACGCAAAATCATTATAGGCTCTCAACTATATAGCATAATTATTATAGAAATAATAATATTATAGAAATAATAATATTACAAGATATCAAGTTATCTTAGGATACAAAAATATTATAGAACATGAAGTTATTAAAGGACATAGAAATTATTATAGGGTATCAAATTATTATGTGACATTAAATTATTATAGGATATCAAGTTATTGGACATAAAATTATAAAAATTTTGTATGTCGCACGATAATTGTTGCGTATGAATTTATTATTGGATATTGATTTTTGGATATTAAATTATTATAAGATACTAATTTATTATAGGAACCTGAGGTAACTGCACCTGACTTGCAGCCGAGTTTGTTTCTCTTTGGTGTTAGTAATCAATACTCGGTATCAGATAGAAGGTAAGAACTTTGATATGTGATTTATAAGGTAGGCAAGCACTGTCGTCTTTGTAAGACTGGCGCGTCACAATCTTCTTATATATACTTGGTACTGTGCTTTGCTAATGTAATTAAACAAAGGTGCATCAATAAAGCTCTGGCCCAACAACAAAAATTCTTATTTTACATAGCAAACATTTTTCAACATATTCTTCTTTTGTTTAATGAAACTTAATGCAAAGCTTCTCTATTAATCACAAAACTCAAACATTATATGGTGCAAGATCTTTTGATGGGTTTTATAGTACTTATATGTGACATCGCTGTTTATATCCTAATTCTAGATTATAGTTTCTGTTTTCGAAAGGTTTATCGTAAGTTCAGCCTTTTGGAACATTTTGTAAAGAATAGTAAATTCTTTATTCGAGATCATTCTTATCCCAACTATAAATACATACACAGCTAGCCTCGTTCTCGTTCTCATCGGTAAACTGGCCTCTGAAGAGAAAGCAGGAACACTATTTTTTTGTAAGTATCAGATCACTACAAATGTTCATGCCTGATTCTTATTGTTGATACAAAATGACTGTGATTGACACTGGCGTTTGTTTTCGTGCAGATTTCTGGTGTGTTCTCGATTGAAAACTTGCATCATTCATTTGCGAGTCAATCTTTGTTGAATATTGTAGTTTTGTGAAGAATTGAATGCCTGAAAGATGCAGGATGAAAAATGTACTTTTTCCTTACGAACTTTGGAAAATAGTAGGCGTTGAAACTTCGACAATAAACATTTGGAAGAAATCGGGCTCTAGCTCATCAGACAGCCAAAAAAGTGGTTTGGCAGATTCCCTCAGCGTAAAAATCTTTGGACTGATGTCTCAGCCAATTGCACACAACGCTTTTGACTTCATCATCACTTTCAAAGTTCGTACCTCTCGTGAACACTTTCAAGGGACCAAATAGGTGAAAGTCTGAAGGGGCAAGGTCTGGGCTGTAAGGGGGATGAGGCTGTAAGGAAGATTGTAGCTGTCGGGAAAAAAAGAGTAAACGGAAGAGAATTCCACAGGCGGGAAGTGCGAGAGAAAAAGCTGATGGAGTAGAATTGGCGTTTACAATTTATTGCTTTCACAGTAAAAGGGTGGAACCTAGTTGCTAATCTTGTGGCTCGAGCAAATTCATGTATGAGGAGGCTACCAGTGAGTTAAGCTCATCTGAGCAGAAGCAATGGAAGTATTTGTAGAAGAGACACAGGGAAGCCACATTGCGCCGGTGAGAAAGTGACTGTATCCGAGTTGCCAAGCCGGGATCGATTACATTACAGATTCTCCGTTGGATTTTGTCAAGGACCCCCGGGTGGATATAACACGCAGTCTTTTTTTAATGTGCGGTATGGAAGACATTCCATCAGCTAAGGAAAGAATTGAGACACAGGAAAATTTCTTTGAAAATAAAAAATAGATTACTGGGCTGCTATTTGATGTCTGTCCTTCTATATTCCAGCAATGCTGGACAATCTCATCAAAGATGAAGAAAAGACATGAAGAAAATGACTTGTGGTTCTACAGAAGGATACTGAGGATACCGAACACGTGAGCAACGACGAGATTTTGGAGAAGAAGGAAACAAATATGAAACTTTTACTCTATATCAGAAAGAGACAGCTGAAGTTTCAAGGACACATAATGAGGATAGAGGGTTTGGAGAATCTAATACTCACGGAACGGATAGAGAGAAAGAGAGAAAGAGGAAAGCAACGCGTGACATATTTTATGGGCTTAAGCAAGTAGATTACAGAGCGGGGTTTTGGAGAAATTCCAAGAGAAAAGTTGTTAAGAGATACAAGGGATATAGAGATGTGGAGGGCGATGATCGCCTACGTCTGGAAGGAAATATAAAAAATAGAAGAAGTCTCATGACATGAAACCAGCAATGAAAATTATATCTCCTCCTCGTCTATAATGGGAGTTCTATCTGTAAAATCCATTGTTATGCTAAAAAAAAATATTATTATTACAACCAAAAATATTTTTCGGCTTTAAATAGCCCACAAGAAGTTGATAAACTGTAAAAATCATATCAATACTCTCCAGATAATAGCAAGATAGTCGATGAATTCACTAATCAAACGTAGTAAATAAGTAAATTAAGGTAAAGGTCAGTCAGTTAGTTAGAATTTTCCCGTGGTATGTTGCCATTACTTTCTGTGGTAGACTGGTCACCAAAGAAGGTTATAGAACTGTCCTGTTATTTAACCCATAACTTGTGGGAAGAGATGGATTAATAACTTTCCCAAGGTTATTTGCTCGTAAGTGAATGCAACGAATTTATCTGCAATTCGAATTCAGCTCTCTGATTTCTCGTTCCGAGTCAATAACCATTGCACCACAATGAAAAAACGGTATACGTCTTATATTTCCAGAATGATCGCAAATATATATCGTAAAATTTCAGAGAGTATTTATTTATTATTTTACTTCCGGTATTTTATTTATTTTATTTCCGGTATATATCCGTCTCTTCCCTCCAGTTAGGTGTTAAATAATAGAACAGATTGGGTTCTACAGCCTTGGTTGGTAACCTATCTACCGCAGAAAGCAATGGCAACCTACTGTGGGATAAACTTCTGCTCGGTCAGTCATATCGCTTTCGAGACATGATCACTCAAAGCGTGCATCACGTATGACAATTAAACTAACTGATTGGTGCGGGTGTTGCTATGGTGATACCAGAAAGCAATGCAATCACGCTAACAGCAACTCACATGGGAGAAGAGTTCAATTCTTACTGGATCGAACTTTTACCGGATGTAACGCGACAGAGTTAAAAGAAGAGACGCAGCGAAAGTAGCAGCAACTTTTCAACTACTGGTTTCACT
Organism: Ascarosepion bandense; assembly: GCA_037127315.1. Lineage (NCBI taxonomy): Eukaryota > Metazoa > Mollusca > Cephalopoda > Sepiida > Sepiidae > Ascarosepion > Ascarosepion bandense. The sequence goes on along the minus strand of JBBBDQ010000927.1, from coordinate 2,613,055 downwards.
ATTACAACTATCCGTGCTAGGTTGCCTTTATTATATAACTCAAAAGAGTTGGTAAAAAAAGAAAAGAAAATACTACTAATAATAGGCGACCACTTTTATTCGGATGCTGGCCAGATACAAAAACGTTATAGTCTTTTCGATGACACTTGAAAACGAATTCAAGTAACACAGCAAAGATATTTGCTTTGAAGGACGAAGAATACCGACGGATCTAGAAAAGATTTTAATTTTTACTTTCTTCCACTCAACTCTATTCTCGACGCCCCACTCATCATTTGCGTCTTTCGTTTTCAATGCTTTTTTTTCTGTTAAGTTTCATTCTCTTTACTTCTCTCTCCTTCTTTTTTTCACTTCAATTTTGTCTTGAGTTTTCGTTCCTTGCGATTCTTCGAACTTGTTTAGTTATTTTTTGTCTTCCAGGCTTTTCTCTTAGGAATATATGGCTGTTTTCATCAAAGAACCATCATTTTTAAGAAAGTAGAAAAATGGATAAAAACAAACAACTTATTGATAATATTAATATCGAAGAAAAACAAAGAGAGAAAAGAAGGAAAGAATAGAAGAAAATGAAAACAAATAGTGGGGCAAAAAGAAAGAGAGTTGAGAGAGTCAAAATAAAAGAAAGAGTAGTGGGGAGTAAGAAGGATAGAAAATAGTTAAAAGAAATGAAATAAGGCGAAATGGAGGGAGAAAGAAGCAATGGGAGAAGGAGGTCATCGATAAAGAAGACAAAGAGAAAGAATGGGAAAAGATAAGAAGAAAGAGAAAAACGAATGAAAATAAATCAGAAGGAGCAAAAGAAAGAGAGTGAGGAGAAATGGTGAAAAGAGAAATGGTGAAAGCAAATGGTGAAAAGAGAAATGGTGAAAGCAAATTAGAAAAAGGGAAGAAGGTGAGAAGTGTGAGGAGGAGAATATAGGATATGTAGAAAGTATGAAAGATAAAGAATGAAGAGAGGGCAAAATTAAAAAGAACGAAGGCAGGAAAAGAGAAAAACAAACTGAAAGAGTTGAAGAAAAGAACAAAAGAAATAAATAAAGAAAAAAGCGGAAGTATAAAGAAAAGGTTAAGAACAAAAGAGAGGAGTAGGGAGAAATAATAGAAAACAAGAAAAAGGGTGAAAAGAAAAAGAAAGAAAAATTATAAGAAAGAGGAGAGAGTAAGCAAGAAAAAAAAAAGAGAAACAATCAGAAGGAAAAACTGACGGAGGTAAAAGAAGAGATGAAGACTAAAATAAAAGAGATAGGCAAAAGAAAGGATAAGGAGAAAAAAAGGGAATTCAAAATAAAAAGAAGAAATAGAAAGATAAAGAAGAGAAAAACCAAGTAGAAAGAAGAGCAACAGACGATCAAGAAATTAAGAAACAGATATTAATAAAAGAATAAGTAAAAAAAAAGAAGAGTAAGAAGGGAATAAAAGAATAGTGAATAAGAAAAATTAAAGAGGCTTGATGGAGATCAAGAAAAATTAAAAATAGCTCATGGACAAAGGATGTAAAATATGATGATACAAGAAGAAAATGAAAGAAAAATTTAGATTTAAAATAAGAAAGAAGCCTTATTTTTTTCCTCCAATATCAATCAACAACAAGTTCATTTTTCCGTTGATTTTTTTCTTTTTCTCTCATTCATTTGCCGTCCGTTCTCAATCCTTCGTTTTTGGTCTTTTTATTTTTGGTCTTTTTGTTTTTAGTCTCCTTCAGTCTCTCGAAGAGCAAAAGTCGTGTTTTACGGCGGCCAATAGAATTAAAGGATTCATATTACGTATAAGTGGCTCTCTGCTAATACCAGAAAACACCGCGCAAAGACTTCCAGAGAATAAAAATTAAAAAAAAGAAAACATATTGAAATCTGAACACTTCATTGTACACACAAGTCTTTCGTCCCGATAAATTTCCTGCCTTTTTTTGTCTTGTTGTTTGTGCAGCTCTCGTTAGGAATGACTAGTTTTGTCATAAATCAATTAAATTGTTCATATACTATCGTTAACGGCAATTTTACAAGCACAATAGATTTTCAGTGTATTTATATAGCAAAATCATTGCCAGTACATTTGTATTTTGCGTACAAAATTACTATTTTATCACTTAAACTTTAATTGGTGGCCAGGATGTGCTGTTGACGAAACTGGTATTGGTTCTGAGATTGGAATCGACGTGCCGAGTTCAAATCTGATATGTCCCAGAAAGGAATATATATATATTATTCGAAGTAGCTAAGTGGTTTTGGCAAATGTTACCGGGTAGGACAATCTAGCAAGTAGCCGTAATGGACTGGTACTCGTCGTAGTCGTATACAGTATGCTTAGGCGTAGGCTTATGCAACATGCGTAGTCATTACATCTGTTATTTAATGCCGAAATCTAAATATTTGTACGCAATTCTATTTATTTATTTATTTGTTATATAATAATATTTTAATATTTGTGAGAAATATATTCACATAGCTTAGCGCTTAAGCAGTGAAAGGAAATTATCAAACATAACAAGACATACCTGGTATAGAAAAAACAATTTATTTGTCTTGCAAAAATATGCTGAATTTTGCTGCTACAGTGTAGCTTGGTATAGTCTCTTTTCTCTGCTTAGCTTGGTATAGTATCCTCCGTCTAGGAGTGGGATGAAAAAGACACAAGGAACTGCGATCCGCGACGTACAGGAACTTTCTTCTGGGTCAGCTTCTTTCACAGTTTCTTATCTTGGTATAAGATGATAGTGCTTAGAGAATTTTTCTCTAGGAAGGCAAGGCTTTGCCCATAGGGTATCCTTTTTAAGGTAAGAAGGGTAACAAGAGATTTTCTCTGTTACAAAGTTGTGGCATTAGCCTAAAAGATTACAAAGAATTGGTAAGATGGTCTCGATATAGCGAGACAAGTGGGCGCCAATTTAGGCCCTGCTGCAACAAAAATCCGGAGCGGCACAATACGTCCGATACTGTTCGTGCTAGCTGAAAAAAGGAGAGAACAAAACCATCAGAAAAAAAAACATAAAACCTCTGGTAAAGCCCGCCTAAAGTTCAAAACGAGGTTCGGGTTAAATCAGCCAATCAGGAGACCCGTTACATCTGTAAATTTCCGACATATTTTAGTGATACAAGTTTTACTAATTAATCTTTCTTGAGTGGCTCTTAATGATAGTTGTTTTTGTTTAGCAGAATAACCTCTATTGGTTGTTAATGTTCCAGAAAAGGGATGTCTATATTAATCGAAGTAGCTAAGTGGTTTTTGCAAATGTAATCGGGTAGGACAATCTAGCAAGTACCCGTAATGGACTGGTCCTCGTCATAATCGTAATGCAGTATACTTAGGCGTAAGCATATGCAATAGGCGTAATCAGTAGGCGTTCCAATAGGCGTAGTAGTAATTATTTCCCTTCCCACTTATGACAAATTGTGGCACAAGGCCTTTTTAATGTGGGTATAGCCCGGCCAAAAATTTACTGACTAATGTGCCCCAGACGAGACTCCACCCTTCGGCGCAGCATTACTCTCCACCCGAAGGCAGATATTTTGACAACGCGTATCCAATAGATGTAGTCATAGGCGTCCCCGCCTTAGTCTGTATTTATATCTGACACCAGCCAATTATATTACTGTGAGGGAGAACCAATGCATATGCATATTCATTACATCAGTTATTTAATGCCGAAATCTAAGTCTGCACTGTTAAGCCCAGGTATTGAACTCACAATTCTAATATCACCGAGTTCAAGAGGCAACTCTTTAAGCCACAAAAGCTGCTTCTCTATATATAATATCTTTCTTTTAAACTGCTGTGTATGTTGCCACTGTAGTACAAAAACAAAGCTATGGTAATGTTCTCTAAAGGTATTCTTGACTGGCCGCAAGTATGATTAGTAGTTACGATGATATATGCCCATTATATCTCATTTTTTATTAAATTTGTACTGAAACAATGTGGTGCATTTAAATAATAAGTAAACAGTTAAAATGAGTTAACATTTATTTGCAATAAAGATACAGTTAAAATAAAATTTACTCGCAATAAAAACACAGTAAAAATAAAATTTAATGGCAATAAAGACACTGTTAAATAAAATTTAATTGCAACAAAGACAGTTAAAGTAAAAACCCTAGAGTCCAGACATTAAATTTATTCACGTTTCGTCTCGGGAATATAGATTTTGTTGTTATGAAATAAAATTATTTTTTTGATGACGCCGGATCAAAGGCAGACCATGTAACCATGTCAAGGTAATATTTTCCTAAATTGCTTTAATAAATATAAATAAAAGAAAAAAAAATGTTTACTACCCCCACCACAAAATGAAAAAAACAAACAAACAAACAAACAAAAAATCAAAACAAAACTAAAAAAACAAGAACAAAAGTTTTTTTAAAATTTTTAATGGCTTTGAAAAAGTACGCCATAGGTTATTTTTTGGAATGTCTTTGTAAAGATCAGTCAGATAAGTGCCATACGTGATACACGCTTGGGCGATCATGTCTCTTGCAAGACATGACTGACTGGGCAGTAGATTATCCCGCAGTAGGTTGCTATTACTTTCTGCGGTAGACTGGTTGCCAGCCAAGGCTATAGAACCGGAAGCTGTCCTGTTATTTAACACATAACTAGAGGGAAGAAACGGATTAATACCTTTCCCAAGAGTATTTGCGCGTAAGTGAGTTCAAGGAATTCAAAGTACGTAAAAAAGTACAGAACTGCTATGTAATACCATTCCTGCTATATGGCAGTGAATGCTGAAGAATCTTCTTACAGATGAAGAAGAAGGTTGAAGTAGCAGAAATGTGGTTCTGCAGAAAGATGATGAGAATACCATGCACGGAACATATGACGAAGTTCTAGAAACAATGGCAACAAAAAGAACACATATTAATATCAGAAAAAAGACAGTTGTAGTTATTAGAAAAACATTATGAGAGAAGAGAGCTTGGTAAATAAAATATTCACAGGGCAGCAAAAGGAACAGAGGAAAACAACACATAATCTACCTATCGAGTCTTTTTTAATGGATAGAAGAGCAGGTGAGATAACATTTATTAAGGGCTGCAAAGGATCAGAAATTGAGGATAGCTACGATGGTTAGCGTCTTAAGAGAAACCACACCTAGAAGTCTTTGTAATTTTAATACTCATTGCCAAGAGAGAAAACATTGACAGTGTTTTGACAAGTGGGCATAATCTCATTGTAACTCATATTAGCAATAAGATAAGTGACTACTTAGTTGTTACTATATATATATATATATATATAGTCATCCGCAGACAGATCTGTTTTGCTGTATCACAGCTCATCAGTACGGTTAGACTCCGATTGCTTTTAACCCAGGATTGAAACCCGACCGAATTGGCGTCAGCCGGCGATTCTACCTCTGGGCTATGGGCACTCGGTAGAAGAATGCAGACTTTTTAGCGTATACATTATCATTATATACGCCCAATAGCCAGAATGCTCTAATTCATGACGGAATGAGTGATGCATACATGCCAGAGTAGCTACCGTTTTTCAAAGTCTACCATTCTTCCAGAGTGCTCAATCAGGGTGTGAGAGCGTAAAGATAGATAGATAGATAGATAGATAGATAGATAGATAGATAGATAGATAGATAGAAAGAAACATTGTGATAGATAGATAGATATATAGATAGATAGATAGATAGATAGATAGATAGATAGATAGATAGATAGAGAGAGAGAAAGAAACATTGTGATAGATAGATAGAAAGAAACATTGTGATAGATAGATAGATAGATAGATAGATCGATAGATAGAGAGAAAGAGAGAGAGAGAGAGAGAGAGAGAGAGAGAGAAAGAAACATTGTGATAGATAGATAGATAGATAGATAGATAGATAGATAGATAGTGCCAAGAAGAAAAGTTAGCTACAATATTGTTTCCAGAACAAAAAAATACTAAATGAAAGATCAGGAGTAATGTTCAGAAATAATATAAAGATACATCTTAGGATCATACAAACCTGAATAAAATTGTTTTAAGCACCTTAAGTAACTCCTCTCTCATTTTGAAAATTTTCGGTTGTTTAAAAATTCCAGTCACTCGTTCGTAAAAATGCCTGTCGTACTTTTGAAAAATCGCCGTTATTATAAATCGTATGATCAAGTTACTCCTTGTATTGTTGGCTATTTTGCTATAAACAGGTGTAATTGTTAACTTTATATAAAAATACATTACCGGTAATTTTACTATAAAAACTTATTTTCATACTTTCATAGTGTTTTTCTTTAACGTGAGGTCTACCAAAGTTTCCGGAGTCAACGCTTTGAAATGATCTTTAATGTGCTATTTTAGTGTGCGCTTTTCTCAGGTCATTTACAGGTTAGCGTGCGGTCTACCAAGTCATTTACAGGTAAGCGTGCGGTCTACCAAGTTATTTACAGGTTAGCGTGCGGTCTACCAAGTCATTTACAGGTTAGCGTGCGGTCTACCAAGTCATTTACAGGTTAGCGTGCGGTCTACGAATTCTTTTACAGGTTAGCGTGCGATCTACCCAGTCATTTACAGTTTAGCGTGCGTTCTACCAAGTCATTTAATGTTTAGCGTGCGGTCTACCAAGTCCTTTCCAGTTTAGCATGCGGTCTACCAAGTCATTTACAGTTTAGCGTGCGGTCTACCAAGTCATTTACAGTTTAGCTTGCGGTCTACCAAGTTATTTGCAGGTTAGCGTGCGGTCTACCAAGTCATTTACAGGTTAGCGTGCGGTCTATCAAGTCATTTACAGATTAGCTTGCCGTCTACCAAGTTATTTGCAGGTTAGCGTGCGGTCTACCAAGTCATTTACAGCTTAGCGTGCGGTCTACGAAGTCTTTTACAGGTTAGCGTGCGATCTACCCAGTCATTTACAGTTTAGCGTGCGTTCTACCAAGTCATTTAATGTTTAGCGTGCGGTCTACCAAGTCCTTTCCAGTTTAGCATGCGGTCTACCAAGTTATTTGCAGGTTAGCGTGCGATCTACCAAGTCATTTACAGGTTAGCGTGCGGTCTATCAAGTCATTTACAGATTAGCTTGCCGTCTACCAAGTCATTTAGAGGTCAGCGTGAGCACCTCTATGTGGTCTAATGCTTAGCAAGCTTATCTCGTTCGGATCATTACAATTGAGTAGTGAGTTTGATCCTCACCCGGTTCCCTAAAATCTGTTCATGTGCTACATTTAAGCTGCGCTTACAGAATCAGCTTCTACAGTTTAGCTTGCGGTCTACCATGTCATTTACATGTTAGCGTGAACACCTCGATGTGGTGTAATGCGTAGCAAGCGTATCTCGCTGGGATCATTACAATTGAGTAGTGAGTTTGATCCACACACCTTTCCCCAAAAATCTGTTCTTGTGCTACATCTAAGCTGCACTTACAAAATCAGCTTTTACAGTTTAGCGTGCGGTCTACCAAGTGATTTACAGGTTAGCGTGAGCACCTCGATGTGGTGTAATGTGTAGCAAGCTTATATTGCTGGGATCATTACAATTGAGTAGTGAGTTTAATTCTCACTCGGTTCCCCCAAAATCCGTTCTTGTGCTACATCTAAGCTGCGTTTACAAAATCAGCTTTTACAGTTTAGCGGCGCGGTTTACCAAGTCAATTACAATTTAGCCTACCTGCATTTTCACATTTTGATGTGAAACCTACCTCCACCACAAGATCTTTTAATAGCACCTGAGTAGGTGAAATGTGTTATTTTATATTGATTGGCCAGGAGTACTCAGGTTAAATGGAGAAAATAAGAGAAGGACATGAAGTTTTATATTGACCGGGTCAAAAGTGTTAAACACCTGTAGCAAATTCATACCATGAAATATTGACCGCGCGTTAAAGGTCATTTCACAGCGTAAACTAAGGAAAACTGTGCTCAACCACGTGCTAATGTAGTATCCCATCTTCATTTATCAAGATAAAACATCTGAAATCTGATAAGATCAGAGGCCATGAAATTCATACTTGGTGTTGCATCAGGGTATTTAATAGCATTATTTTCATTGCTGTTGGTAGTAATAATAGTATATTTATATCATCTCTTACTCCGTCTCTTTGATGTTTCAGCCGAGTAATGCTCATATATCATTTCCTATATGCAGATTAGAAACACGACAATTTTTTGGAACATCAGCTGTTGCAAAGAGTGCCCACCTAAGTTTCCCCAAGACGATACAGAAAGATATTTTTTTATAATCGTGTCTCCACATTTCAGGCCAATAATAATTGGGACCTTAGCATGTTCAATCACTTTGTATCAGAATGGACATGGAAGCAACAGCAATTAAGAGGTGGTCCCACGCTCAATAAAACCTCCAATCTACCGATCAGAAACCTTGCTGCCGGATGTAGTTTATCGTCATACCCGGGATTAGATGAATATAGTCAATTACAACCAAAGAAATGAAATTAATCCCATGAGTTTTCGCCTACTAAAGAAAACTGGCAATCGTTTACTGTAAATATTTGTTCAGACAAGCGATCAAAAAGCCCTCTATTCTTTCAGACTTTTTTTAAATAATTTTATTATTTAGTTTGATTGCTGGTTCTGTTGTCGGATATTCAGCGCGTACTCGCTTTTCTTATCAAGAAAGCAACTAAGTGAAAACATTGTCGCCATTGTCGTTGAACAATTTAAATGTTGTTTTCAAGTAGCTGTATTTGCCCGTCAAGTAAAGTTGGTTCGTCTTTTATTGTCATGCCTTAACCGAATTAACTAATCTAAGAAAAGAGTTCCTAAAAAGTGTAAAATAGTTGGACTGTAGAATTAATAAGAAAAAGAAAGAAAAGAAAAGAAATGAAAAGAAAAGAAAAGAAAAAAAAAGATGTATTTTGTTTTCTTTTTTTTATTTGGGTTCAATGTGATTCCATTCGCTGCATAAAACCTAACTCAAGCGAAGCCTTTGTTACTTTAATTAAATTTAGATGAATTCATTTTCTCGACAGCATTGACCGAGTCTATTTACTTTTATATTGAGGGGAAGAGTTTTTATTTTATTTTCACAGATAGATCAGGTGCGAGTCTTCATTTGACATCTGACACCGGGTGTAAAAATAAATTTACAGACAGAGAAATGTCGCCATTTTGTACGTATGCTCATATATAATAGTGATATTAACTTTTTAACTGATAAGAAAACATTCGGCAGTCATTGACGAGCAGCAAATAGTAGCGTCGGTTAAAATTTATAAAATATTTCTCTTAAAACAATTTTTCAGGAAAACAGGTCTCTCTAGTCCAGTATTGCTCTTTCCTGTGCTGAGGGGGTTTCGTTCTTAACCTTTTGTTTGCGGTAGTGTGGAAATCAGTATCTTGATTATGTCATTATTTTCTTTTCGAGTTATATGTGATGTATTTGCTGCTGTTTTTGAAAGTTCTCAAGTGACGTGATTTATCTTACAGTATTGACATTATTCAGACTATTGTCCTCATCTTTGTTGCCATTTGTACGACGTTTCGACCAATATATGTGTGGATATAGACGTTGGTTACTTCATGTTACTTGACCTAAAGAGTTGTGAGTGCAATACCAGGCTACAGCAGTTGTGAACAAGTAACTTACAGGGTTAAAGGGAGATAACTCATGACTACTAAAAAGAGGCTCTACGCAAAAGGGATGGGGATGATATAACCCAGTGATTGTAATAAAGGGTTCGGTTCGAAATTCCTAGCACCTGAAGAAGGCCGAAGCGTACAACGGCCGAAACGTCGTACGAATGGCAACAAAGATGAGGACAATAGTCCGAATAATGTAAACACTGTAATATACAACCTCATCTCGGATATATAGACAAAAAATTTATCTTATTTGGTACAGTTTCTTTGTGCTATTTTTAGCGCCAGTCCGCAAAGTTTGAAGAAGAATTGTCCTTGTTATGACCTGTAGGTTTCAGTGACTGAAAGCGAATTTTAATTATTCATATGAGATAGCGGTTGTATATCACTGATAATTTAGATAATCTAACCAACCTTGGGGGCATGTATGACATGCCTTGATATGACAAAGCTATGAAAAATATATTTTACATATTATGTGAATGTTTTGGTTTTGTAGCAGGTTGCGGTGTTGAACGAATCTCTCTCCAACGCAGCCTATTCTATGTTCAATTTTTTTGTCGCCTCTATTAAATCTATTATAACTGATTCACACACAAAGGTATTTGGCGGCATGTTTAATACAGGATAATTGTATTTGATGCAACAAAAATAATACTGTGCATCTTATTTTATGAATCACATCATATTTTATTAATACTACTCTTTTTCTATGTCCCCTGTCCCTTCAGAGCGTTGGCGTTTATAGCATTTAACAATTCTCCGTCTTTTGTAATATTTTAGAAATTTTATCTTTTTTGTTATTTACTCAACCTGGGTAGGTAGATTACGTGTTATTTTATTGTTCTTTTTGCTTTCATTTTTTGGCGCAGTCGATATCGACTCGGAACAAGAAATCGGGGAGCCGAGTTCGAATTGCAGTTGAATTCCTCGCATTCACTTACGCGCAAATAACCATGGGAAAGGTATTAATCCGTCTCTTCCCTCCAGTTATGGGTTGAATAATAGGACAGATTGGGTTCTATAGCCTTGGCTGGCAACCAGTCTACCGCAGAAAGCAATGACATACTACTGCTGGATAATCTTCTGCCCAGTCAGTCATGTCTCTTTCGAGACATGATTGCTCAAAGCGTGTATCATTTATGGCACTTAACTGACTGATATTCTGTGCATATCATGTCAAAGCGTTGGCGATTATGATATTCCACAATTCTTCGTCTTTTGTAATTCTACAAATATTTTCACGGCTTTTGCTCTAACGAGCTTCATTACTTGATGCCTCGCCCTCATGAATTTACTAGATTGGCAATTAGGTTCCACCCTTTTACAGTCAAAATAGGCAAGAGTAAATGACAATTTTACTCCATCAGTTTCTTTTCTCGCACTTCCCTCCTGTGAAACTCCCTTCCGCATGCTTCTTGCCCGGATAGCTACAATCTCAAACGGTTTTAGTGAAACGTCAACTGCCATATTTCATCTTTTTGACTCCCATCTCTCTTAGCCTTTCTTTGACATCCCCTGTAACGAAAGAGCATTATTCTAACATTCACATTTGTAGTTTACTAGTAGTACCTGTTTCACGGATTTCCTGTTTTAAGTTTATTTTCTTTCTTTCTTCCTTTTTTTCTTATGCCTTTCCATGCGATCAAAATCGAACAGTTCATTATTCATAAGATATTGACATAGGGTTTCTTTCTTCCCCTGATATCAAACAGCGTCTCTGATATGTCTTTTACGTCTTTCCACGCTATCAAAACCAAACAGTTAATTAATTATGGGATATTGACAGGGTTTCTTTCTTTTTCTGATATCAAACAGCGTCTCCAGAATGACTTTTACGGCTTTCCACGCGATCGAAACGATCGAACAGTTCATCATTTATGGTGTCATGGCATTGGGTTTCTTTCTTTCGATCATTGAAATCAAACAACATCACTGATAGTTTTTTTTCATGTTTTCTCACGATTAAAATGGAACAATAAATTAATTATGAAGTATTCACTAGACATTTTACTATTTCTTTCTTTTACTCATTAAAATCAAACAGCGTCTCTTATATATCTTTTCCGTTTTTCCACGATATCAAAACGGAACAATCCATTATTTATGAGGAAAAAAGAGATACAAGTATAATGACAATAAGATATTTCCTGTAAATAAGCTTTCTAAATGGCTTACATTTTTCATGAATATATACATAAATTGATTCAACAATAACTTAAAATATTGATTTATGTCTAGGAGTAAATAGTTAAATAGTAGCAACACTTATTAGAACTGGATTATACTCAAGTAAAATATTGTCCCTCTAAAGATTGTTTGACATTATATTCCATGAAATTCTTTGGCTACTATATATATATATATATATATATATATATATATATATATATATATATATAGTATAGGGTAGGTATGGATAGAATAAAATTCTGTATCCAAAGAAACGCTATTCTTAAAAAAGTGCTCAATACACAATATAGCGAATAATATTTATTTAGAATTTATAACATAAATATGTTATAATATCACTACAAAAGTAGGCATTTTGTTTCAACACTATCTGTATCTTATTAAGTGATGAGGTTTTCTCATCACTTGATAAGACACAAATACTCATCACGAGATACCCATCACTTGATAAAACACAGTGTCGAAACAAATTGGCTACTTTTGTAGTGATATTATAAAATATTTGTTTTTGCATCATTCACATGTAAAAGAAGATAAAAAGTAAGGGTGGTATTATTAATAAAAAAAAAGAGAGATCCTATCGAAGCCTGTTTCAAAGTTGTTTTTTTTAAATAGAAAGACGCTCACGCAATTTCTAGTCGCGCGTGTCACGTGATAATTAATGCTTTTGAGAATAGCCAGTCAAATGTCTGTATTTCCATACGTATATTTATTAATTCACATTCATATATATATATATATGTAGTCATCCGCAGACAGATATGTTTTGCAGTATCACAGCTCATCAGTACGGTTAGACATAGATTTTTACACAGGATTGAAACCCGACCGAGTCGGCGATCTTACCTTTGAGCTATGGGCGCTCGGTAGAAGGATACCGACTTTTAGTGTGTGATATATCATGTGTACACGTCTATCCGGGTTTGCAGCTGACAAGGTGAGGATATCGTACGTGCTTTCACATGATATATATATATATATATATATATATATATATATATATATATATATATTCAGATAGTTTAATCCAAGCGGAAAAAGCAGGAAGGTAAATTCCCAAAAATCTGATCCTAATTAATATTAAAATTTTATTTTAATATTAAAGAATGATACAGGGAGAGAGCTCCATGTAATAAAATATTACAGAGCAAATATAAATTAAATAGGATTAATTCAAGGATGTTGAATGACCATTTCGATATGAAATCCCCACAGAGGATAACACATCACCTCAGCAACAAAAAAATCCTTTCTGAAACTGGAGAAACCAGTTTCAGAAAGGATTTTTTTGTTGCTGAGGTGATGTGTTATCCTCTGTGGGGATTTCATATCGAAATGGTCATTCAACATCCTTGAATTAATCCTATTTAATTTATATATATATATATATATATATATATATATATATATATATATATTGAGTAATTCAATTTGTAGAACTGGTAAATATTTTGAATGAGGACATCACAATATATATATATATATATATATATATATCGGATATAAATGAAGTAAAAACCTCCAAAACTACGTTGAGGTAACAGCAAACAACAATAAATATCTCACACAAAATAAAAAAGAACAAGAGAAAATAAAATATATATTGTTTTTTAATATCTTTTATTTGTGTCTGGCTGACAGTGAACTAATTTTGATGTCCTCATTCAAAAATATTTACCTGTTCTACAAAATGAATTACTCAACATATATATATATATATATATATATATATATATATATATATATATGACATGTGAAATGTGAAATCACATACGATATCCTCACTTGTCAGGTGCGAACCAGGGGAGGTAACACAGTTTCAGTTAATTTTTTTTATGTGTGTAGAGGTATCAGTCTCTCGGCTATTTTATGCAACTGCAAGTGTCATTTTTAACGTTGTGTTTAAAACGTTTGCTTTTGATCATTAACCAATACATAACGCACTCGTAATGACTGCTATCAATGACAAAGAATGCAAGGTATATGCATACCTTTCTTTCTGTGTTTCACGTTGTAAGTAGCATTGTGTTTTAATTAACTTTGTTTACTTTGAATCTGGACTATATCAAACTCGATGCTTTTTCATCTGTGGTCTAGAGATGATGAGAAGCTCGTTTCAGACACCGGCCAGTGATGCCCACCTTCACAAAGAAGGAAACGATTGACAATTTAAGTAATCCACAGCACCAGCCTCAATAGATAGCACATGACAATCAATCCCTTTTCCTTACAGTTTGGTCGCGGCAGATTTTTCTTCGCTTGAGCGTCTTCTCATATGGAGCCGTTTATTCGACTAGGAAGATAAAATTCTTTGAATAAGACCACGCTACAAGATCAGGGCATGCATATGGCTGATGTGTTCTAAGATCAATTAACATTCTTTAATTACGGACACCACTTAGTAGAATCATGTTTGGAGTTATCTGGATCTTCCTCATAGGCCGTACACATACCTTGTGAAAATGGATCTTAGTTTCTCTGGCCGTTACAGGCTGTTCGTTCTCTGCTTCCCACTGTGTACTTAGTAAGTTCATGACCATCTAAAGCCCTTTGTTATGGTGACATATGTTCATCTGCAGTGATTCTGGGCATGTGGAGAGCACGTGACGTAAAATGCCTCGATCACTTTGTGTCCATGTACTCCCAAAGTTTGATGTTCGTTGCATTCGGTAAGAAAAAAACATCGGTAGATCGCAAGAGGAATGATATTCCAGTCATGACAGCTTAATCAGAAAAATATAATTCTATGTAGTCGAAGCACAATGTTTGAACTAAGAAACAGCAGTAGTTGTTCGCTGTTTTTCCTCGAAATTCCTGATTCCTTCAATTACCATATTTCATTTTCTCTTTGGACCCTGTTTGGAGAAAAAACAACTAGTTGCTTGTGCTGCCCAGGCCAGATCGATTGTTTTGGGACACCTCCCTAATCTCCTTGATTTGCAGGCTGGATTCTGCTTCTTTGGTGGTTTATATTGCCGATCATTTGCTATTAGTTTTTCAATTTTCTACATGCAACGTGTGAAGACACGTACGATATCATCTCCTTGTCAGTCGCAAACCACGAGAGGTAAAACAGTTTCAGTGGCTAAGGCGGTACTGCCATCCCTGGTGCCAGCAGCAGTTTTTCCACCGAATATTGTATTGTTTTTTGTATTGACTTGTCAGTCTTTGCGATTATTTATGAAACGGCAAATCAGATTTTCGACTGAAATTAGAAGAAACTATTGACGAAACATTTTGATATTTACACGTTCGTCTCCAAAATGTAATAGATTCACTACAAAAATTAAATAGACATGAATTTCTGGATGATATTCAATTAAAACCAATCTTTTCTCACCAAAACACGTCTTTAAATCTATAAGGGTGTGATCCTGTCGTCTCGATTACCAAAATGTGTTTGTGTTTATTTATACATGCATACATAT
Source organism: Ascarosepion bandense (assembly GCA_037127315.1). Lineage (NCBI taxonomy): Eukaryota > Metazoa > Mollusca > Cephalopoda > Sepiida > Sepiidae > Ascarosepion > Ascarosepion bandense. Next base: position 2,597,913 of record JBBBDQ010000927.1, on the reverse strand, counting down.
ATATTTATGTATAGACGACAGTCTGTTTCATGCTAAACACAATCATCAGGCCACGTACATTTAAGTGTTGCTCGAATATTTATATATACAAGCCAGTGATGCATTGTGGGTTGTCTATAGTGCCAACGGTTATTTTGGTGGCTGGTAACGGTAGTGTTTGGAATTAGTGTGGGGTCTATTGAGTAGTAATAATTGTAGATCCGAATGCTGATTTTGATTGTGTATAGTGTCATTTGTTAACGCTTTTATTTTTATTTATTATTTTATTTTTGGTTGTTTTCCAACGTTTACTTGTTGTTTGTTATTTTGGTTATTATTGACTCAGTTTATTTATTTAGTTATTTGTTTGGATAAATTTATTATACTTATTTTTGTTAATTCATTTTATTTTGTTTATTCATTTTCATGTATTCTACTTCGTTTTTATTTTCTTGTTTTTATGTAATGTAGTAAAAAGATATTTTATGTCTGCATTTTGAGATAAGTTCTGATCGTTTATATACTACTAAAATAGCTATATTTACCTTCTCACATCAACACAGTTTGATGTGGGAAGGTAATTATAGCTATTTTTTCCTCCAGACGGAGCTTACTTTTTTTATGTATTGTTGTCGGCTGTTGCTGTTTTCCTTACTTTCCTTGACATTTTTGGTTTGATTTATTTTAATCTCACGTATATGTTTATATTTACATACGCTCCACCGCTGATATTGAGCACTTATCCCATAAATATCAGTCAGTTAAATAGCATATGCGATACACGCTTGGGAGATCATGTCTTGAAAGAGACATAACTGACTGGGCAGAAATTTTTCCCGCACTAGGTTGCCATTGCTTGCTGCTGTAGACGGGTTGTTAACCAACGCAAATTGTTCTGCTATTTAACCGATAGCTGGCGAGAGAAGAGACGGATAAATACATTTCCCAAGAGTATTTGCGCGTAAGTGAAGGCAACAAATTCAACTGAAATTTGAACTCGTTTCCCCGATTTCTCGTTCTTAGTCGATATCCACTGCATCACAACGCACATCCTACGCATAAATATACTATACCATAAACTAATATATATATATATATATATATATATATATATATATATATATATATATATATATATATACTACCGACCATAAGTTTGGGACCACCCAAATTTTTTTCACAAAGTTTATAAAATTTCATTTTTAGCAGAATCAAATTCGCCGAGTTTGTATTTTTTGTTGTTCTTATGCAGATGTCAAGTAAAAAAAAGTATTCTTTTCAACTTTAAAGTAAACATTTACTCAGTTTACTACTTGACGCCTCTCATTGTAATTAAGTTTATGCCGAAAATTCAGATTTATTCAGGTATTATAATTACGGTAGAATTTATTTTTGTAAACCATATTACTACAGTATAAATGGCGAGGAAGAGACAGATTAGCATTGAAAAAAGAGCTCAGGTTGAAATTCTTTCGAAAAGAAGGATATTCTGAACGTGTTATCGCTAAAAAATTTAGCCTATCAAAAAATGGCGTGCATTATTGCCTTCAACGACTTCGTGAAACTGAGTTAAATATTGACAGAAAAGAACTGGTAGGCCCAGAGTAACATCTATTGTAGAGAATAGGCACTTGATCATATCTAGCAAGAGGAATAGAATAAAAACCGCTCCGAAATTAACAACTGAATTGAATTCTACTCGGCAACATCCAGTATCTGTTACTACCGTTAAGAGACGACTTCATCCTGCTAGGCTTAAAGGCTGTGTAGCAGTTATGAAACCATTATAAAAGAAGGACAATAAGGGATGAAATTGATTGTACAGTTCGAAATGAACTTCCTAAAAATGAACAAACGTTGTTTAAATGCTTGCAGGTTGCTTGGAAATCACTTTCACCAACTTATTTTTATAAGTTATTAGAAAGAATGCCAAGGATTTGCTCTGCAGTAATAAAGGCTCGTGGTGGTTTCTTTGATGAAAAGAAAATATGAATTAGCTTTAATTCAATTTGAAATTACTCTATGTTAATTTTAGTTTTAATTATTGTACAACTGTGAGCAACAATGAAATATATCTATATTTATTCTTCTAAGACATGAACTTTGTTATTTCTTTCTCTTAGAGAATAAATCTAAGTGGCCTCAAACTTATAGTTGGTAGTATATATATATATATATATATATATATATATATATATATATATATATATATATATATATATATGGGGGGGAGCGTGGCCGAGCCGTTAGAACAGATGTTGGTACAGTTAAATGACTGAAAGCCAATGAGAAATTAAATAGTTATTTTCACTGATAACTTTTTTCTTCTCACTGCATTTAATTTAATAAAGATTGTTAACCAACTAATGTACCTGTGTCGTGAAAAAATACGACAATTTTTATAAATTTGTAATAGTGAGATGGAATGAAACAAATGTCTTAAAACAATGTATTGAGATTCAATAAAGCGGAGATAAAGAAATCACAGCTAAAATAAAGATCATTTAATTAGTCAGTTTCCTTTATATTTTTAGAAGTTCAATCGTGTCTACATGTCAATGATTACTTCGATTACTAGTCACTTTTTACACCAAATCGTTTCATATTAAAAATGGTATGTTTAATATAACAATTTAGCAATAGAACGACAAAGACAGCGAGGACAATAAAATTCAAGACCAACTTAAAGCAAGACGATCACTAGAAAAAGGTATCTGAGTGCCACACAAAAAAGGCTTGAGCAAATGAGATTGCAATTTTTAGAAACTTAGGAGTGAAAGAACTGATTTATTAAACTGTTCATTTTCCTCGGGAACTAATTTGGTCTAAATGCAGATAAATATTTTATTTGTATGGTTTATTAAAACGACTGTGAGAAGCAACTACTCATAAATTTACTTAGTTGATTGCTCGCCTTTCCCACTACAAATGGGACAGGAAATATATAAATAAGCACAGAGCAAATATATAAATATACACATAATATGGTTTGACTTCGATCGAACAGAATACAGTGGAAATTTCAGATCAAAATTCAGTTCATATCTGCATATCAGTTTATAGATATACTGTTCTGGTCTAGTAGATGAAATGACGAAAAAAACCCATTTAACTGTATAACTCTCTCTCTCTCTCACACACACACACACACACACACACGCACACACACACACACACACACAATAAATAAACAAAAAACAAATTTCAAATTTGTTTTAGTTTCCTTTAAAATGTTTGAAATTTCTAGCATATATATTTGTTAAGAAACAAAGAACACATATTTTCTTTAGATGATGGACACCCATTCCGGCCATCAGTGTTAAGGTGTTTACTGCACTTTATTGAAAACCACCAACAAAGCAAACGTTTAAACTTTTCACCATTGAGTGATGGACGCACACTTCTTTCTCCTCCATCCCAGAACAAGTCTGTATTCCTTATTTATGTTCTCGTTTCGCCCCAAGATCATGTCTAGCCATCTTTCACTTCCTTGCTTACACACCGTCGTTTTACTGTCATTGGAACGCGCGCCATAAAAACGGCTTTTAATAATCAATGTTTGCTTATTCTTAGGGAAACGGTGGTACTGTTGTGGTCGGCAGTTTAACAACAATACGGATGTTATTGCAAAGTGCGTGAAATTTTTGAATATTAATAAGCTTCCACATTCTTTTCCGGTCAAGCGTCCTCGAAGAATTAACCTGATTTTCAGAAGTGAAAATTTTCTTCATACATACTAAGCTTAGTTGCTTCTAGACTCAAATTTAAATAGAAATACTTGGTTCGAAAGAATGTGTTGCGCCAATATCTAAGTATCTTTATCCTGCTTACGAAGCCAACCTTTTATAGCAATAAAGTCAAGATTACCAATGTTTAAGATATTTTTTATCTACCGTATATAACTCTAATTCATGTATAGTGCGCCACATGAATTTACTTGGTGAAACACATGATTTTTATCATATAGCTCGTGTATAATGCGACCCAGGCTTCTGAGCAATACTAGCGGGTCTACCGTAGTCAAATTTTGCAGTACTGGGCATCATTTCTGGGTATCTTTATGTCAAATCAATGGTCTTCATTATTTTTGTATAGAGCTACCTCGTAAGCGGAACCACTTACCATAAAATGTTTGAGACAAAGATTTAGATATGCTGTAAGCAGATGAAATACAAACAGGTGACCACAGTTAAAAGATAAAATTTAGCCAAGACTACCGTGATAATTTAGGCCGACCAGGTGGTTTACGATCAAAAATTCAGGAATTTTGAACCCTCCAGAAAACATTAATCTGTTTATAGTTCAGCCTGTCAGCGAAAAGGCATGATTTTAAAACTCTTAAAAATACGTGTGTATAGTGTAAAAATAATGGCAAACCACAGCGGGAAAATCCTCTGCCTAGTCAGTCATATCTCAAAAGAGACATGATCGTCTAAGCGTATATCACGTACGGCAACTAACCGACTGATAATACAATCTCCTACTTTCTACGTTAAAACGGATAATAAAAACTAACTGTATTCAAGTATATAAGTACACTATTTATAATCAACGTTTCGGCTTTTGATTCCCTGCATCAGGTGTATGCCAATCCGAGTAACCTAAAAGGTATACTCGAGTATGTACGGTACACTATTTACACGTGGACTATTGTTCTCATCTTTATTGTTTCTATGACAACGTTTCAGCCGCTGTTCCCCTTCAGCCTTCATCAGGTCTATTTCGATCTGAGTAACCTACAGGATATTTCTTTATAAATTAATTTGTTCTTCCATTTACAACATTCACAACAAAAAGTAGCGACTACCCCGTCTAACAATTAAAGAGTAGCTTGCCGATCGCTATTTTCATGGCAGACCTCCAGGCGGACCACATACCTTGGGTCCACCAGTCGAAAGCTACCCACCGTGCCACCTACACTGTGTTGACACAGCCTCATTCCCTGTCATTACTTGTTTTATCTGAACGCACTGGTTTCACTCATTGTTTAATATCAATATTTTTAATAGTGTCATCTTATGCAAGACAATAAACACACAAGAGGTTACTGAGAGTGAAATAATAATAATAATAAACATTATTAAAGTGCGATAACAATATAAAAAGAAAGATCAAGGAGATAGTAAAATCAAAGTTAGATGGAAAGCAAGAAAAAGGAAGAGAGTTCCACCGTCGAAAAGCGCGAGAAAAGAAATTCTTAGCAAGTAACTTATGGTTACATCTAGCCAATTCGACTGTAAAATGATACGACCTTTTTGCCAATCTAGTACTGTGCTTAAATTAATCTAAGAATAAGTCTAAATAGCATATAGCAAAAAAAAAAAAACACTTACCAAGAAAATATTTATAAAGAAAGAAGTACACGGAAGCTATATTACAGCAGTGAGAAAGTGACTAAAGCTGGAATACCAGGCCATGACCAATAACATTGCAGATTACACTGATTAACAAAATAAAACCTTTTTTAATTATCTGAGTTGAAAGATTACTTTTATTGGTAATTTTCAATGTTGATTACGAATCTGAAATAGTTTTTCTCTATCAGGTTACATTTTTATGCGTTACATGTTAAGTGTAACAAAAGAAAAAAATTGATTAACCAAAACTCAGAGTTAAATCACAGACAAATATTTAATTTACAAAAACATTAAACATTAAATAAAATTATTTACATATATGCAGTTTTTGCATTCAAAAAGTGTTATGAATTCTTGTTTAGAAACCACACAATATAATAACAAAAAAAGATATGAGACGAAAAAGTAAGTATATTGAATAAAAGATATACAACCTGAACATGGTTAGTAGATTCAGAAATACTTGTTAGTAGGAGTCAAATATATACAAGAAGTAAGTCCGGGTAATAATCTAAATTCTTGACCAACAAGTAGCGGTTCAACTGTTCTGACAAACACCAACTCTAACAACAACTACAACTACAGTTCTCTGTAGGCAGGATTATTTGTATACTATGGAAGAGTCCATTGAGTGTGTAAAAAGGAATGACACCCCAACAAAAAGAAAACAGAGAGTTTACTACTGTCAGAGTGTTACGAGGAGAGAAGGGAAAGGTAAGGTGTCCAGTAACTTTACCCAGTTAAGATAGCAAAGAAGTGTAGTGCTATACTTTTTGGAAATCCTCAAATGTGTATATAAAGAATAATCTTAAGTATGGTCAATGAAAGAGTAAAAAATATCTATTTATCCATATAGTTTCATGAGGTTTTCTTTCAGGTTTTATTTGGTCGGCGACTGTTCTTAGAGATTCTTTCAGCTGGATATAAATCATTGATTCGAAGCCGGAGTTGATAATGTCAGCAAATCCTTTTAAAAACTAACTACTCTCTTCCCAAAACCTATTTTTATAGGGGATAACACCTAATTTGCATATTCTAGAATCCTTTAGAATTCTCTCTGTTTTACTGGAACATTCTGGCATCTTCCAAACGTTCTATTTCTAGTTTTCTTATTTTTACGACTACTTCATCAATTAAAACATTTTTGTCGTAACAAGTAGGACTCAATAGAATCCCTTACTACAAGGTTTTAGACATTATTAATATTATTTTTATATATAAATGCATCCTTGTAACATATGTTACTGATACCTGTAGTTCTCATGTTTGGGTAATAATTCTTCTACTTATAAGAAATAATAAATACAAGATATAACATTTTCGTGGTCATTTATTGTACAAAATCAAAACTATTGTTGGAAAAATAAAGTTATAATATATTATTGAATTAAAACTTAAAATCTTTGGGATGTAGACATTCTCTGATGCTTATTCTAAGGTTCATGCCTGTAGAACAACCAACGATAGTCAGCTAGCATTCATTCATTTCCAGATCCTCGATATCGGTGCCCCATCAAGAAGAAAGCGCCCCATGTTCACCAGGCAATGCTCCAAGGTTCTCTGCAAAACAGTACAAATGCGAATTAAGGAAATTGATTTTCAGTGACACCCGACAGCCAACTACTGCAAAAGCTTAATAGATTATGCTGAACGTTAGAGATTCCCAGTTAATATGCATTTCACTGGGGCAGCACTGTTTGCATGTAGTGTTTGGCGAATGCATGCGTGCCCTAAAGGCATAAAAGTAGCAATATTTCGTGAATCATGACTGCTCTTCCATCAACATACTTTATGGTAAAGAGGCGTACCTGCATGTTCTCATAACACTCATTCATGGTAACTGAATGTTCTATGGGAATGAATGGTTTCTTATTACCATTGTGTACTAATATCGCCTTCAGTAAATAAATAAGCACCATTCAGATGGACAAGCGTCTACGGTTATATCGTGTTGAATGCACCGGTTCCCGTCCGATCACCGAAGTTAAACAACATCAAGCCTGGTCAGTACTTAAATGGGTGACCATTTGGGAATACCAGGTGCTATAAGCGCAGGGACCAAGCAATGGTCCACCGGTCCTCCAGGTTTGAGTGCAGGGGCTAACAACCCTGCTCCGTTAAAAACAGTTAGTTACAGCAACCAAAAAAACAAAAAAATGTTGCTGCCTTTTCCACTATCTGGGTGTGATGGGTAAATGATGATGATTATGATGTTTCAGATGGAAAATGTTCTTGGCACAAATCGTAAAATAACTAATCAATGCTATTTAAAAAAAAAATTGGTCTGTCCACAGAAATGAAAGAAATCAGATCCTTATTTCTCCTTCTGAAAATAGTCATCATCATCATTTTTCCATCACACCCAGATGGTGCATAGAGCATAAACTTTTTGTTTCTGTAACAAACAGTTTTTTTTCGTTTTTTACGGGGCAGGTTTGTTAGCCCTGCACCCAATCCCTAAAACTGGAGAACCGGTGGACCATTCTTGGTTCTTACGTTTACAGCACCTGGTATTCCAACATGGTCACCCATTTAAGTACTAGACCAGGCTCGATGTTGCTTAACTTCGGTGATCGGACGGGAACCGGTGTATTCAACACAATATAGCCGTAGACAAGAGCAATAGAAACTAATTTCAGCAGACACTTTCTTTGAGATGTGATGCTTTGACGATACAAAGTTTCTATTCTAACTAAATCATTTATCGCTTCTTGAGAAAATGTCTTCTCAAGAACAAAAATGCCTCAACTTTGGTTGTTTTCACATCACTACTAGTTTCCTCACAAAGTAGTTTCCTTTGTCAGAGATTTAAAGATCATTCTCCGTAGGTCTTGGAACAAAAAGGACATCATTGTTGTGTAGTACAGGTTTTCTTACTGATTCTAAATTGGGATGCATAATCTTATGTATGGTCTTAACTATAAACCCTCATGCATGAACCATGAAGAAATAACAGCCTTTGAAGTGATCTTTTGGTTATCCCAATATTATAGGTATTACAAACGGCCCTCTTTCGTCTCTTGGAACAAGCTGAGCAAATGATATGTGACGGCCAAATCTTATCTTGATCCCTGAATGGGTATCCAAAGTACAACTAGCTGTGCTTGACTTCAAATGTTATCTCACGTTGCTGACCTTTGGTGGTAAATGAACTATAAAAAATATTAGGGCTGTTCTTGCAATACCTTAACATCTTGAATAGTGTTTGATGATGATGATGATGATGAATTTGATAGAAATAATGATGATGATTGGACACCGGGCAGGATAAGTGACGAGTATCAGAAAACTAAAAAAAAAAAAAATGAAATTAATAGCGATACAAAATATGTCTAATGGAATATTTTATGAAAAATGTTTAACTAAACCATAAAAGCTTTTAAATTATCCATAAGGTTACATATTACACACAATTTGTAATAAAATACAAATCATTAATTACATGTATAAGATATCTTACGGATTTTATGCCCAGTTCATCTCATCAGAGAAACTCTACCTGATAGAAGATATCCAACTGAAACAAGTGGAAAATCTAATCTAATCTAAACTTATTTATAAGTGGAACTTTGTCTATGTGTATGTGTGTCCGTTACCTATAGACTCCGAAACGGCTGAACCGATTTTCTTGATTTACAGTTGTACTATAAGCGTCAGCGAGTGGTTTTAGCTAGGTTTTGTGTCTAGGTACCCAAGATAAATATCGAAAATCGATAATCGAAAAAGTCGGGTTATACAAGTAGTGGTCCGATTTTAATCAAATTTGATACACTTATAGACAAAAACATAAGAAACGATATTCAGAAGTTTCAAGGTTGCAGTTCTTACAATAGCGCAGAAAAATTGATATTTGATATTTGATACCAGGAAATCAAAATTTGACACACATCCATTCATTTTTCTTTCAGTCTACGGTTTCGCTTTAACTGGAAACAACTATTGCTTTTTAGTCTTTCGTGCCAACGTCCTAAGTGTCTGAGCTCTAGGACCATGGGTTAGTTTTAAAGCTTTCATTACACCCGAGCAACGCCGGGCTATACTGCTACTACACATATGTAATAAAACCCATAACATTCCTGATGAAAATTGGCTGTGGATCAGAAATTTGGATCTTATTAAGAATTTCTTAATATATAGCAGGAGCACTAATGGCAGCAATATTCGAAGTATGGGTAAAATGTAGGCTTATAAATATGTAAGATAGATTGTAGAGAGATAAATTGTCTAACACAACACAGGAAACCAACTTTCCAAACAAGTAAACCTAGCAATTGATTTAATATAATTTTTCTACTTCATGTCAGCAGGGAAAGTTAGCCCGAGAAAGCACAATGAGGTTAGCATCAGCCATACCGATGGAAACTAAAAGGACTCTGTCAAATGATTAATAGAAAGCAGTTTTGATTTTGGAGGTGATAAATTAAGAAGACATTCCTTGGTGAAATTACCATCAGATTTTATTATTTATAAATGATTTTAATCCATTTTATTATTATTTCTATTATTATTGCTTTTCTTATTACATTTCACCCAAGCAAGGTGATAATGCCACTAAGACGCAAGGGAAGTGAAATAGAATGACTTTAGTCGGGACAAAAGGACAATAAATGAACAGCATTCCTGAAGACAGATTTGCATTACATTTAAATCTTAGAAGATTGTAGGCGATAGGGAAGCAAGAAACAGGAAGTGAATACGCGAGATATGCTAGAAAAGAAACTATTTGAATAGAACTTACGGTTAACTCTAGCTAATTCAACGGTAAAATGTAGTTTCCAATCTTATTCATGTGGTCGGTGTACCAAGGACAAGAAAATATTTATAAAAAAGACAAAGAAACTGAATGAAACTGAAATGGTGTTATAAAGAAAAATACTATGCATATTATGCACAGAACACGTGAGCAATGATGAAATTCCAGAGCAAATGCACATTAGAGTATACTTATATTTAACATCAGGAAGAGACAGTGGCAATTACTAAAGTATATAATGAGAAAAGTGGGATTGGAAAATTTGATACTCACAGGACATATTGAAAACAAGCGGGACAGAGAAAAACAATACATAATCTACCTAACAAGTTTGTGTAAGTGGATGGCGGAACAGGGTTTAGGAAAGTAAGCAAAAAGAAAAAATATATTATGAGTTACAAAGGATAGAAAATTGTGAAGAGCCATGATTACCAACGTCCTGAAGGGGTACGGCACATGGAAGAAGAAGAAGAAGAAGAAGAAGAAGAAGAAGAAGAAGAAGTCATTTTTTCCTTTGAAGATATTGTCACACTGGTCAGTCATTTTGTTTTAATTCCCACGTTATTATTATTATTATTATCATGTCATTTTTTCATCATATTTCGATTTCTGCTTTGGTCTCACTACCAACCAAGTCTCCGGGGAGACCTAAGGTAGGTCGTGGCGTGTTGTTATGACTTCATTTCATGTTTTTCTATCTTCCCTATCATCCCTAGCATTACATAGATAAAGTTTTCCTTAGTGTGTGGGCTGTACTTAATAAGACAATTTTTTGTATATCTCTTAAGCTGGGGTTTCCAGGGATTCTTTCAATGTGTTGTTTTGTTCCATTTTTTATCATTCCAAGTGCACCTACTATCACTGGCACAACTCTTGTTTTCAATTTCCACATTTTTTCTATTTCAATTTCCAGGTCTTTATATTTTGACAGTTTTTCAAATTCCTTGATTGCTATGTTACAATCCGCTGGACAAGCCATATCAATTAATAGACAAGTTTTCTCCTTCTGGTTTTTAACAATAATGTCTGGCCTGTTTGCTTCAATTTTTCTGTCTGTGTAGATGGTGTAATCCCATAGAATGGTTACATCTTCTATTTCTGTAATTATTATTATTATTATTATTATTATTATTATTATTATTATTATTATTCGGTCATTTTGCTAGCAACAGTGTTCAAAACAGTTAATCCCACCGAAATGCTCATACAAGGTTCACAAAACGCATTTATTGTATAGAGGGAAGTATTATTGACAATCTTTTCCTCTCATTAACATACGAAGACGAAATACACATACATAAATGTCCTGGTATTTATTATTCAAGATTACTGGGCCAAAGGCCGATCGATTGCGCGACCCTCTTTTCTTCTCATCCATTACTTGAGAATGACCACTGTCCGCTTCTTTACCTCCTCCCAGACCGTCTCCAAAAATGTGTTTCTAGCGTTGAACTCTGCTGATTGTGTCGTAACGTTGTCAGTATCATGCGCCGACCATGTTTAGTTTCATGTAGAAATGTAACAAGAAACCTTTTCGCCCTCAGCGTTTGCCTTAATCAACTCGATATTAACTGCAACCGTCTCTGCCGCTGTTGTTTGTTTTTGCTGATTAGAAAGGCGCCCGACGACTGCCATTTTGTCAGGTTGATCGCTCTTCCCGCCAAATTTTGTGAAGCACGCAGTCATGTCGGTCGCGAGCATTGTAGGCTTTGTCTAAATGGATCCCGCCTTAGCTGTAATGGAGGTAGTGGCGGTAGGACTTATGATCAATGATTTTGCCACGAGATGATTACCAATATTATTGGCCACCATAAAAAGGGTTATAAATATAAACGCTTATTGGAAGACAGAAGTAGAATCAATTGATTTGTACAGGGAAAGTAAAAAATTTAGCTGTATTTCCTTTTTTGTCAATGCACTTAATTAAGAGCTGAGCATTAATCACACAGACTGAATATAATGAAAGTTTCTGATATAAGAAGATCCAGCTTCATGTTAAAGTACGAGTTTATAGATGCACATAATGCAAATGTACAAAGATATGTCTTCTATTATATTTCTTAGCTTCTTTTTCCTAATTTCACGAATAAGATTTATTAATCCTTCGACAAAACTGATCTTTAAATAAGTAGATTAATAAGTAGATAGAGAGTCAGATCAGTCAGTCAGTTAAGTGTCATACGTGATACACACTTGTGCGACGATGTCTCTTACGATCTATGACTGACTAGGCAGAAGATTTTTTTGCAATAGGTTGCTATTTCTTTCTGCGGTAGACTAGTTGCCAACCAAAGCTACAGAACCCATTCTGTTCTGCTAGTTAACCCATAACTTGAGGTCCAAGGGACGGATTAATACTTTTCCCAATGGTATTGGCACGTAAGTGAATGTAGCGAATTCAACTGGATTCGAACTCGGTTCTCCGATTTCTCATTCCGAGCCGATATTCACTGCAGCACTATACACAATTACATTTTGTAAACATTTGTCATTTTAATTCTTGTAATTTTATTGTTCTTTAATCTCAATAATGTTTTCTTCTATTCATAAGCTCCCACAATCAGTAACCCATTGCGGCTTAGTGGATTCATTGCCTTACTTGAGGTGGAATGATTAAAAATAAATATATGATAATCTACAAATATAACTAATTGATCACCTTAATATATATATATATATACACATACACGCATACACACACACACATATATATATGTTCTAATAAATATATATATATATATATGTTCTAAAATATAATTTATAATAAATATTCACAGCTCTATATATTATATATCGAGCACTGTTTTAAATTAATGTTTTGGACGTTGTAAGTATGCACATGGATGTGCGTTGTGGCGCAGTGGATATCGGCTCGGAACGAGAAATCGGGGAGCCGAGTTCGAATTCCAGTTAAATTCCTTGCATTCACTTACGCGCAAATACCCTTGGGAAAGGTATTAATCCGTCTCTTCCTTCCAGTTATGGGTTAAATAGCAGGACAGATTGGGTTCTATAGATAGCTTTGGTCGGCAACCAGTCTACCGCAGAAAGAAATGGCAACCTACTGCGGGATAATCTTCTGCCCAGTCAGTCTTTCGAGACATGATCGCCTAAGCGTGTATCACGTATGGCACTTAACTAACTGACTGAAGTATTCTTTCTTCGTTCTGTTTTCACTCGGATATATATATATATATATATATATATATATATATATATATATATATATTATTAATATAAATTCTAATTACGTTATTTTTTTACTTTTCAGTACATAAATTATATAAACATTTTCCGAATGATTAAGGCAAACTCTGAGGGCGTAAATGTTTCTTGTTACATTTATTACATCAAACTAAACATGGTCGGCGCATGATACTGACAACGTTACGACACAATCATGTGGGTTCTGCTGCTATCCACCTAGCGGTCCTAGACAAGATTAGCAACTAGGTCCAACCATTTTACTCTGAAACCAGTAAGACGTAAACGCAAATTCTACTCTACATCTTTTCTCGCACTTCCCGCCTGTGGAATTCTCTTCCATTTAGTTGCTTCTCTGACAGCTACAATCTCCAAGAATTTAAATGTAAAGTCAATAGTCATCGCTAACTTGCATTCTGCAGAACCACATTTCTGCTGCCTCGTGCCTCTCCTTCATCCTTAAGGAGATCGTTCAATATTCACTGCCCTACAGAAGGATAGTTATCACATAGTCGCTCTACACTCTCTTCTTTGTTTTCAATGAGATTTTTCTGTCTCTCAGTACTCTGGTTAGCTTTTGAAATGCGTCCTACCAAGCTAATGCATCTCCGGATCTCACACGCACATATATTTGTATATGTGCATGTGTTTGTTTGTGTATGTGTGTGTGTGCATGTGTGTGCATGTGTGTGTGTGTTTGTGTGTGTATGTGTGTGTGTGTGCGTGTGTGTGCATGTGTGTGTGTGTGTGTTTAGACATCAATGCTTCGTTTATGCAAGTTTTTTTTTAAAATAATAAACAAGGTAATGTGCTTAAGTTTTTGAATATATCTTTTCACGTGATGTTATATTTTTTTTTTACTTTTCAGTACATAAATTATTTTTCCGAATGTTTTATTTATCGAAACGGTTTCGGCTATACTTTTAACCATTATTAGACATGATTTTTATTTTACTTTTAACTGAATATATAGATTGTTTTATGTGTGTATATAGAATTATAGAAAAACTGTTCCGTAGCCAAGAAAGGCTGCAGGACACAATGCTTCTTTCTATTAAAGTCATAGCTCTGGTGGTGTATAAGAAATTGATAGATACATTTTCCAAAGGTATTTGCACGTAAGTGAATGCAATGAATCCGACTGGAATTCGAACGCCGCTCTCGATTTCTCTCTTTCTCTCTGTCTGTCTGTCTGTCTGTCTCTCTCTCTCTCTCTCTCTCTCTCTATCACACACAAACACACACACACACAAACCTCGCCGCCGATCTTGAAAAAGAACCACTAATCCGTGGTGGACTGGGTTAAGAAATGGCTCATGGATTTTAATGCTTCTAAAACGAAGCTGCTATCTATTAACCATCACAGACAGTTGCTCCTGCTCCCTTTAACATGGATCAGGCTAGTCTCCCTGAAAATAAAGCTCGGATACAGTTACTTTCTTACCGGTTCAATGTGGCTTCCCTGTGTCTCTTCTACAAGTATTTTCACGGTTTCTGCTTTGATGAACTTAGCTCACGGGTGCCTCCTAATCGTGAGTTTACTCGAACCATAAGATTAGCAACTAGATACCATCATTTTACTGTATAACCAATAAAAAGTAAACCTAAATTCTACTCTAGCAGCTCCTTTTCTCACACGCCCGCCCGTGGAATTCCCTTCCGTTTACTTGCTTCCCCAACAGCTACAATCTCTAGGAGTTTAAGTGTGTAGTCAATAGTCATATCCTATCTCGCTAACTTGCATTCTCTCTCTCTCTCTCTCTCTCACTGATACTCCTTTCACCGCCCACTCCACTCTCAGTATCTTTACCCTTCTCTTACCCACTTCCAGACACATCCTATAACCTGTCAGTCTTTCTCATAACTCTCCTGTCACTCTTTTTCATAACTTTCCTCCTAAGAAGCCCCCTCTGGGGCGATATGATTATAAAAAAAATATTATTTAATCTGACGTGTCTAAAAGATAATTTACTGCCTAAATACACAAATTATATATATATATATATATATATATATATATATATATATAGTCCGCTCCAAAAGTATTGGGACGGCAAGGCCAATTATTTAGTTTTGTTGTTCACTGAAATCTATGATTCGGTTTATGATTATCATATGAATAAGAGACAAGAGTTCAGAATTTCTGCTTTTATTTCCTATTATTCACACTTAGATGTCTGAAACAATTAAGGACATAAAAACCTTTGTTTGAATTCCTACCCCATTTTTCAAGTCAAATTACTGGAACCCGTGAGTGAAGGGTGTTTCTTGATGCCGAGGTGTTGCTTTTTAGATTGATGTTTTAACATTAAATACCCCTGAAGGACAACAATTGGTTTTAAGCCTTGGGTTTAACCTTTAAAGACTTTATTTCTTGTTAAAAAGGGTACACCAATATGAAGATCAGATAGCTGTCTATTTAAAAAAAAGCCACACATTTTGAAGCTGGAAAAAGAAGAAAATTCGATCAGTCATTGGACAAACATTGGACATAGCCAATACAACAATTTGGAATATACTAGTATACTAAGCAACAGACACAGAATAGGTCGGTCAAGGAAAACAGCAGCAGTTGATGACTGAAACGTTGTTAGAGTTGTGAAGAAAAAACAAAAACAAAACATCCATCAGTGTGTATGGGTGAAGGTTTTACAATGCACCATTCGAAGAAGGCTCTGAAAGCAAAAATATAGAGATCATACCACAAGATTCAAACCGCTCATCAGGAGTAAGAGTGGGGAGGCTAGATTGGAATTTGCAAGGAAGTATAGAGATGTGCGACAAAAGTTCTGTAAGAATGTTCTGTGGGCTGATGAGACCATGATTAATCTTTACTAAAATGATGGAAAGGACAAAATGTGGAGAAAGAAAGTATCTGCTTATGACACAAAGCATACAGCCTCATATGATACAGGCAGTTTCTTGAATTGGGCTTGCATGGCCGCTTCCGGAAACAGGATCAGTTATATTTATTGATGATGCAACTCATAATGCTAGCAGTGGAATGAATTCTGAATTCTCCAGAAACATGTCTATTTACAGAGAAATTCATTCAAAACTTATCAGGTCGAATTTTATCATACAATAGGACAATAGGTCAAAACATACTGCCTATACAATTATGAGAGGAAAAAAGTGGACATTTTTAAACTGGCCAAGTCTGTTACCGGACCATGACACAGTAGAGCATGCATTTCATCTCTTAAAGAGGCAACAGAAGGAAGAATCTGCAGAAACAAACAAGAAGTGATGAGGTTGAATGAAAAGTCTGGAAAAAACATCACAAATGTAGTAATGCAACAATATGGTGACCTCAATGGATAGCAGACTTGATGCAGTTATTGCTAGCAACTGTTATGCAACCAAATATTTAATGTTATTTACTTTACGACGCTCTGTACCTTTACTTTTGCTCATATGAAAATGGGGGAATCTGATAAAAGTGGTTATGTGCCCTAAGCTGAGTAACACATCTAAATGTATATACCAGAAAAAAAAGCTGAAATTGTTGACTCTTATCTCATTAATCTTAAATGTCTTCAGTGAAGAACAAAAATAAAGAAAATGGTCTTAGCCCAATACTTTTTAAAGGGAACTATATATATATATATATATATATATATATATATATAGTTCCCTATATATATATATATATATATATATATATATATATATATATATACTACCGGCCATAGTATTAGGTCGAGCCGGTTTTAAAAAAATGATGTATTTCATATTATTTTTAGTATTTATTGCCAAGTGGATAATTCTAAATGAAAATAGAATGGTTCATTTGTTAATACTGCGCAATAACACGCACATCAAATTAACTGTTCTGGTGTCCAGATTTTGCGCTCTCTTCCCCATGCTAGACTCTTCTTCTTATTGGCTGGCCAAAGCAAAGGCTTCCTGGCCGCCTTGTAAAATTTTGCAAAATAATAATAACAAAAGAACCATTCTATTTTTATTTAAAATTATCCACTTGTCAATAAATACTAAGAATAAGATGAAATACATTATTAAAAAAAACTAGGTTGGCCTAATAATTATGGCCGCTAGTATATATATATATATATATAATACTCATAATATCTGATCTTGCGAAGAAGTAAATATTTTACAGTGTTTTATGAATAGCTAACAAAAATATACCAATTTATTCTTAATATCGGATCAGTAAATATTTAACTGAACATTAGTACTAACTTTATTCCTTTTCCTTTCTTTTTTTAAATATAATTATTATTTTGAAAAGTTAATTATTTTAATGTTCGAATATTTATTTTGAAAACAAGTTATACAGCACTGCAAAAATTTAGAAGAAATAAAATTCCGGTAAAAATATGAAAAAAAAAAAAAGAAAGAAAAACAATTTGAATTAATAAGATAAAATAAATTATAACGAGACGAACAGCTTAACGCTAAACATCAATACGCGCATGATTCTAATTGAAAGATGAGCCTACTTCTTTGTTATCATCTAATCAAATCTTGGCTCAATTAAATACAATGCCACACGTAATTGAGAATTGATATCGATTATATTTCTATATTTTCTCTTAATGACACTCGTCGATGAGAATTTCGTCTCTCAGAAGGACGTTCAAAGTATGTTCAAGGGAATCGTAGAATAGCTTTCGAGGCTATCATAGCTAGTTCAAGATTGCTTTTAATTTCATGTCTACGAGATAAACATTACAAAGCCACCTCATGTCAGCGTTATAGGAGATTTTTATAGCTTTTCTATTGTAAAACGTCACCAAGAACGGCAACTCATAATACTTTAAGCAACATTGTAAAAATATAAAAATGAGCTGTGTACCGGAAACCATATATTATCGTATTGGCGCCCCCCGAAACCCCCGAAACCCCCGAAACCCCCGAAATCCCACATTGAAATTTTCAGAATAACTATCTTTTCTTTCCCATGACAAATTACATAATATCTTATGAATCATAATGGTGCAGTGGATATCGTGTGTGTGGGTGTGTGTGTATATATGTAATTTAATATGTGTAGGTGCATTTGTAATTGTATTTATGTGTATATGTGTGTACATGTGTATATGTTGATATGAATATGGGTGTGTGAGTGTGTGGATGTCATTGTGTGGATGTGTGTGAGTGTGTGTGTATGTATACTTACATCTATATTTATATATTAATTGCCCATTTCTCTTTTTAGAAGATATAATAATTTTTTTATCTAAATAGTTCTACCATAATAAAATAATAAATAGTTCTACCATAATAAAATAATAAATAGTTCCACCATAATAAAAATCATATGGTGACCATATGATTTTTATTATTAATTAAAAATTAATTTTAAAAAATTAATTAAAAAAAAAGCTTTTGGTAAATTTTTAACAGAGTCTAATATATTATATATAATATATTGTCTCCTTTCTACTCCTTCTGCTCCACCACTTCTTTATCTTTCCTTTCCTTTGACCTTCGATAGTCGTCGTCAGTCGTTACCTTGGTTACAAAGATTTTTGTAATATATCTTAAGGATGTGCGTTGTGGCGCAGTGGATATCGGCTCGGAACTCGAAATCGGGGAGCCGAGTTCGAATTCCAGTTGAATTACTTGCATTCACTTACGCGCAAATTGGTTTACTGAATGGCGCCCCCCCACTCTAACTTAGGATGAGTGATCTTGGGCTTGCACGTCGTAAATCTTGTGACATGTCAGTAATGAAACCTTTTATGAGACATTTAGCACTGAAGTGCAATATAATTTAATTATGGAGATATGCAGTTGTTATTTTACTATATTAGTTTGTATAACATTTTTTACGGTTGAAATATATTTCACACCATATAGATAGTGATAGTCTGTTTTGAAGTGATGCTTCACTTGCTAACTTTGCTAGATCATTGCTAGAGTGATCACTTGATACTCATTATTCTGGCCGTGTATCAGACAAACGCATCTATGAAGCATGATGGAGGGAGTTTCTTGGCTCGGGTTTGCATGGCTGCTTCCAGAACAGGCTCATTCATATTCATTGATATTGCAACTCGTGATGCTAGCAGCAAAATGAATTCTGAAGTCTTCAGAATCATTTTGTCTGTCAATTTACAGAGAAATGCATTCAAACTAACCAGATAAAATTTTATCATGCAGTAGGACAATAACCCAAAACATACTGCCAACATAATTAAGGACATTGTCAGGGGAAAAGGGTGGATAGTTTTAGACTGGCCAAGTAGAGAAACATAACCCAGTACAGCAAGTATTTCATCTCTTAAAGAGGTGTCTAAAGGACCCCAACCAAAAAGACAAAAAGACAAAACAAGGAAGAACTAAAAGTCGTTGTGTTCAAAGTCTGGAAAAGCATTGCAGATAGAGAATGCAGCAATTTGGTGACGTCACTGAGTCACAGGCTTGATGCAGCTATTGCTAGACAATGTTATGCAACCAAATATTAAATACAGTATTTACATTATTCGGACTATTGTCCTCATCTTTGTTGCCATTAGTACAACATTTCAACCATTGGACGCTTCGGCCTTCTTCAGGTGCTAGAAATTTCGAACCGAACGCTTTATTACAATCACTGGGGTATATCATCCTCGTTCCTTGCGTAAAGCTTCGATTGGAAGGTCAGAGCGTACAACGGCCGAAACGTCGAACAAATGGCAACAAAAATGAGGACAATAGTCCGAATAATGTAAATCCTGTAAATACTACCTCATCTCAGAAATATAGACAAATACAAATATTGAATGTTATCTACTTTAAGACACTTATGTCCTGTACTTTTGCTTACCTGAAAATGGGGGAGTCTTATATTAATTATGGCGTGGACATAGCAAATATTTGGAGTGGGAGCTGAACGTACAGTTACAGATGAAATCTTGCACTACATTATTACCCGTGCAACCAGACTGGCAACTGGGTCCCACCCATTCACAGTCAGGTTAGCCAAATGCAGACGACAATTCTACTCCTGCAGCTTCCTCTCTCGCACTTCCCGCCTGTGGAACTCACTCCCGTATTCTTGCTTTCCTGACGGCTACAACCTCCAGAAATTTAAATGGAAAGTTAATACTCATCTACTAACCACTGGACTCTAGCTCTCTCCCCTCCCCTGTATAACCTTCCCTTTCTCTCCACCTATGTATCTGTCATCGCACCTTCTTTCTCAGCTTTCTATTGTTCCTTTCTAACTAGCTTGTACTCCTCACTCTTTTCTAATTAATCTTTTTACATTTATGTAACCCCCTGCACATCAGTGGCTTTTCCGCCTTGCTCGGGGTGAAATGATTTAAAAAAAAAAAAAGCAACACTTGCAGCAGAAATGAAAAGAAATAAGAATAAACATTACACATCAGCAGGCAAGTTAAGTTTTAAAACTCCCAGTTATACAATTGGGATTGTCCCACCGAATATTTGCCTAGTGGAATAGAGCGTTGGCTCGTAAATTTAGTGGAAAAGCAATTGTGAGTTCAATTATTGGGTTGGGTAGAGTAGATTTAAATTCAGTGGAAAAAAGACGAGCAGTAATTGAGAAGTATTAAATTCAAACAAAACGCGAGATGTCAAGACAGCGGAACGAGAACAAACTTAAACTGAATCGATTTTGATTAGATTAAATAAAGTGTTCGGTCCAACCTTCCATGAAGGTTATCGGAGGGAACAACGGTCGAAACATTGTGTATTTCTGGAAAAACTAATTTATTTATTTACTCCGGGCGTCTGTCTGGGTAGTACTTGTTAACACGTTAGCATCGAAGTCTGTTACTATTTAAGGGAAAACAATCTTTACCTGTGGTCCCATTTTTGTAAACTTCAACTGGCGTTCCTTACTACCGGATTATGTCTTTTCACGGCATCGTACTATTTAGGCTAGACATAGGGTTTGAGCGTTGCTGGCCATAACTCTTGATCACGCCGAATTATACACTCTCTCCCTGTAACTAAGGTTTGCTCAGCACAGTGAGATTTTGAGCGAATGGATGGCAGATTGAGAACAAAAATGAATAACAAACGGTTAAATGTTGCTTACAGCTACCTTGGGTAGAAAGTTGTGGAGAACGATGATCACTTTTGTCTTGAAGGGACACAATATAAAAATTAGACGATTAACTATGAAAGCATTGTATATACGTTTCCAACATTGAAACCAAGAATGAAAGACAGAAAAGAAGTGCTAAGAGAAAAGAGACAATTTCTGTAGAATTAAATTTGCAAGACGACGTAAATGTCGTTAAAATAAGCAGGATGTGTTTTTCAAGAAATTTCTTTTTGGCGTAAGGCCCCCGTATATTTCACAGTGCGACCACGCATATTTCTCAACGTGAAGAATTCCCAAGAAGAGATCTTCAATTAGTCTGACTCTCTAGAGACCACTCGTGTTAGCTGTTGTCAACTGTCTCGCCACTCGACTGCATGCCCGAAACAAACGGCACATTTCTAAGCCGAATGCATATCTCGAAACGGTGACTTTAAGGTGGAGTGGCAGGTGCAGAAGTGTTGGGTAAGGGTAAAGGATGGAGGTGACCGGGACGGGATGTTTCTGAATGAAGGCCCAGGGTTCTTAGTATTATGACAATATTCTCAAATCTCCGAATTATATTTTAAGTATTCTTGCTAATTATTCATGAATTTGACGTAAAAAAGAAAACCTTTTAAAAAAATTCTATTGTTTCGGTTCTGTTTCAATGAAAGAATTCGTAAAAATCTCATCTTTTTACATTCAGTATTTCCACTAACGGAAAATGTTAAATAATTGTTAAAAAATGAAGGAAAAAAAATAAAAAAGGAAAAGAAGAGGAATTCAATTTTTCTGGTATAAGGAGAAAAAGAATGCATGAACGAAGGGAAGGAAGATTTTCTGAAATAAAAGAAAATATTCAGCTTAAAAATAAAAGAATTATTTTGTCGACAGCTGATATTTGTAATAAAAAAGTGCACTAAAAATAAAAAAAACAAACAAACAAAAAACAATTAAATCAAGTTCGTCCCCAAAATAAGACCAACATTTGCGAAGTAGAGAATATTCTTGAGATTTTAAGCTCATATTTTCTGGTTTTGTTTTTCTGTAAAAGATTTTACCATATTTCTTTCACACTCTGGTTCCAATTTTCTCATCTTTCTTTCTTTTGTTCCTTGTTCTTTTAGATTCGACATATTTTTACTTTCTCTTTTACTTGATTTTTTGATATTTTCTTCTTTTATCTCCTAATTTCGTTTAGATTTTTCATTTCTCTTCCTTTTTTTCCTATCTCAGTCTGTTAATATCTTTCTTCTTTTACATTTAGATTAATTTCATTTTTCCCCACGAAAATAATTTCTTTCTTTCGTTCTTTCTTTCTTTCTTTCTTTCTTTCTTTCTTTCTTTCTTTCTTTCTTTCCAGCCCATGTCTGTTAATATTTTCTTTTACTTTTAGATTCATTTTATTTTTTTTCCGTAAAATTAATTACTTTCTTTCTCATCTTTTTTCCTACCCCAGTCTCAATATCCTTTTCTTTTACTTTTAGATTAATTTCATTGTTTTGTCAAACTCTTTCTTTCTTTCTTTCTTTCTGTTAATATCTTTCTTATTTTACTTTGAGACTAATTTCATTTTTCTGTTAAACCATTTCTTTCTTTTTTATATTCTTTCTTCTTCCTTCCTTTTTTTTTACCTCAGTCTGTTAACATCTTTCTTCTTTTACTTTTAGATTAATTTCATTTTCCCCTTCAAAATAATTCTTTCTTTCTTTCTTTCTTTTTGTTTGTACTTATCTAAAAGGAAGAAAAAAAAAAAGACAAAAATAAACAAATCCAAACATAATTTAATTTCTCATAAACCAACCAACGCTACTAAATCATGAGAAGAAACCAACTTGGTGAAAGGGAAGAAGCGTTGTTCCAAACTTTACCAATTCATAACACGCATCACTTCAATAGTCTCTCGATTTCTCCAGCCCTCAAAATACTTTCCATAAAATAAACTGTAAATAAAACAGGAACAAAAATACTACTAATAATAAAGAAAAGGAGAAAGAGGAATGCCAATTAACCAAACAACGGTGTTAAAGAAAAAGTTACAATAAACAATACGAAAAAAAAAAAATTAAAAAATACTAAAAATACGTGCAGTTAGAGTCGTAACTTTGGATATAGCCAAAAAAAAAAAAAAAAAAAAAAAGTAAAAGCAAAGGAAAGAAGGCGGGGCAATCCACTCGTAATTCATATCTCGTTAGAACGATGTCAACGGGAACGGGGGCCGTGTTTTTCGAAGTTTCAGTAATTCGCTATTTGTTTTCTAGTCTGCTGGTGTGACCAAATTTAATAGCAGTCAAAACTGAAGTTTTCACGTCATTTAACTATCTTTTCTTTATTTATTTTTGCCGATTTATTTCTCTCCCCACTCAACGATTATTGAACACGATCTGCAGAAAATGACTTCATCTCCTCATTTTTCTTGGATTTTGAAAAAAGAGAAATCAAAAATTAATAAATGAAAAGAGAAAATAAAGAAACGAAACAGTGAGACTATAATTTAAAAAAATTAGCGGAAAGAATGAAGACTTGAAAAGAGGCCGGAAAAATGAAGAATTGAAAAAAAGCAGGAAGAATTGTTTAAAGGCGGGGAAAAATGAAGTAAAAATATTGAAGATCTTTTATTTCCTCACTTTCGTTGGGTTTGTTTGCATTATTCTTCATTGGCTGTAAAATTTATTCTTTAAACTCTGTAGATGACTCGTCTTAACAGCGATAATATTTGAGAGATAGAGAAAATGACAGTGTAGCAAATAGTAAAATTTAAATACAATATGTATCATCAGCAGTTGTTAGTCGAATGCAGGACAATTTCTTATCTGACGATGATGAGTGCTATTCAATACCCGTTCTTACACGAAGACTCCGATATCTCATCTCTCAATTTTCGTCTGTCTTTTTCTACTGCACTTGGTACACATTGGATAACATTCAAGCCTCCTTTTGTTCCATCTGTTATCTTTCCTTCTTGCTATGTAACCTGTTAAGGATATATCACGTTTTGTTACTTTTATTATAACTTTGCTCATGATCTCTCTCTCTCTCTCTCTCTGATCCATGGTGACATTTATATACCACTAAGATTATTCTTAGCCTTAATTAGTGGATATTTCAGAGTTTCTTTTGTCTTTTCTTTTAAGTGGTTTTGTCTATTTCAATGTTTCACATCTATATAGAGTAGAGTGATTTTCATCGGGGACGGAAAGTGGAACAAACCAGCCGTGTTCGAATTCCAGCTCAGACATTTGCGGAAATTCCTTGAGAAATGTTATTCAATGATTGTTCTTGTAACTTCGTCTACTGACGGTGAAATATTGAGAAGTTTGTGAGCATGAATTCGCTTTTTCTCTCCACAGCCATGGATTGGCTACAACTAATGACGACTTTGTAGCCTTGGGTTCTAGCCTAAGAGGAGCATCACTGATAGACTAATGAGCAAATAGAAAACGATAATAAATTTAACATGCTTCGCTTTTTATCTAAGCTTCATCAATTTTTTTTTAATGAATTATAGAAGAGAATGTTCCATTACTTTGAATTCTGTGTTTGTTTTTCATTGGTCAGGTAGAGCTCAGGTGCTTCCATCTTGTAGTGTTAGTGTTTGCGCGTGCGCACGCGCGTGCGTGTCTGAATTCTAGTGGAAATTTTGGTGTCTGTTTGGTAATATCCATGTGTTGAATTCTAGAAGATGGTCATAGGAACAAAATGGGAATGAGTTGCGTGTGTGTGTGTGGTGATTTTTTAAGTGTAGCTTAGATGTGGCAAAAGGCTGAAAATATGAGGCACCCGGTGAGGATATAACCCGCTATACATTCATAACTGATCTAGCGAGACCAGCTTGCTAAACATTACACCACGTCACTGTTTTAATTTGGCCATTATCAACAACTGCAGATCGGCATAGAACGGTTAAAAAATTGCCCGATATCATTCACTTCTTTTGACTGTGATGTTAATGGTAATATTAGTCGTTTCCCAATAAGGAAACATTTGGCATTCAGTGACCCAGTAAGGATATAACTCACTACTTATTCATAACTGATCTAACGAGACAAGCTTGCCTACCATTACACCACATCGAAAACCGAAAGGTTTGCTTGAATGTGTGTGTATCCAATTTCTAGTTGATGGTGTCGGTATAAAACAAAAATAAGGCATCGGAAAACCACTCCACCATATTTTCTAATGAGTAATGACAATCTACAAAGAAGAAGAATGGCTGAGATACTAAAAGAAAAATTCAACAACTACGAAGTCAATCAATAAGTCTGTATCATGAAACGACCTGTACTTCGATTAACTTTGATATGGAATTTACATTGGATAAAGTTCAATCTTTAAAATGTTAGATAGGAAAAATCCGTCAATGCTAGAAATAGTGATAATAGCTATTGTACTTGATGAACCTATTTTTCTAAAATATAGTTTTAAAAGAAAGATTTTATAAATTTTAACCGACTGCAGGAGAATTTGCTTTAGTATCACACTCATTCTTCTTCATATTTGTGAATTGAGAAAGATAGTGGAGAGGTCTCTAGATGTCATCTTTCTATTTTATACCGACTCTATCAACTAGAAATTTCATACGCACACATTCAGGCAAGCCTTTCGGCTTTTCGACGTGGCTTAATGTTAAACAAGCTTGTCTCACAAGATCAGTTATGAATAACTAGTGAGTTATATTCTTACTGGGTCACTGAATGCCAAATGTTTCCTTATTGGGAAACGACTAATATTACAATTAACACTACAATCAAGAGAAGTGAATGGCAAGGGGAATTTTTTAACCGTTCTATGCCGGCCCACAGTTGTTGATGATGACCAAATTAAAATAGTGATTAAAAATAATCCAAATTATGCGACACAGGATACTCTAAATACATCATATGAGCATTGAAAGGAGTTTGAAAACACTTTAATAAGTTAATCACTAAATACAGAGGGAGATGTAAAATTAAGTATGTAGTAATGAAAAAAAAAACGTGCGCACAAACGTCAGTCAATTAAGTTCCATACGTGATACACGCTTTGGGCGCTCATGTCTTGAAAGAGACATGATTGACTGGGCAGAAGATTATCCCCGCAGTAGGTTGCCATTGCTTTCTGCGGTAGACCCCATCTGTCCTATTATTTACCCCATAACTGGAGGGAAGAGACAGATTAATACCTTTCCCAAGTGTATTTGTGCATATGGAAATGCAAGGAATTTAACTGGAATTCGAACTCGGCCACCGATTTGTTGTTCCGATCCTATATCCACTTCACCACAGCGCACATCCACCGTATTGTCCTGAAAATCTATTTTCGCCCTCGTTGGTTAAATTACTACTTTACCTGCAAAACATTTATTATTATTATTTATTAAAAAATTGAAAATGATGATAAATGTATTGTAATAAAAATTATTAAAACAAAAATATTAAAAATATTTTTAATCAATTAAATGAATTCTGTTACTAAATGAATCAATTTAATCAATTAAATGAATTTTGGTATTAAATGAATCAGGGAACCACAACAATAATACTTGTAATACTAGTATAATACTTACTATATACCTACTTATACAGCTCCTACATATAAACACGACTCACGTACTACTCATAAGATCAACGCACCGCTCAAAGTAAATAGAGAAAACCGTTATTATTGAAACTTTTTCGTTCAACTATTAATCCAGTCGATCAATAATCAAAAAAAAAAAAAATGAAATAAAGACTGAAAGGAAAAATGAAATGCTGTTTTTTTCTAATGATTCTTTCAAGAGAATGTTCTACAAAGTTCTATTCTCTTCAGGGTTCTGGTTCGAAGTCCTCTTTAGCAAAGAAATGTGAGATCGATCGAATTTTATTTTCTTGTGTAAATACTGAAACCTCCTTGATTTTCTTTTTTTCCTATACTCCTTATTTACCAATGCCGATCCTGTTCGAAGACAACTATCTTCGAGTGGGGGCAAGAGAGAGAGAGAGAGAGACAGAGACAGAAAGAGAGAGAGAGAGAGAGAGCAGAAAGAGTGGGAAAAGGAGCAGAGAGTTTTAAGTTCTTCGGGATTGCACAAAAATGCCAACTGAAGTAGTTTTGGAGAGAAAGGACATTTAGTTGCAGGACAAAATAAGAAGACTTGTAAGTAGTAATAGAAATAACTATATATTTATGTCCTCTCTTTCTCCCTTTTTCTCACTCACACACACTCACACACATATTATATATATATATATATATATATATATATATATACACGCATATACTTATATAAGTACTCTCTCTCTCTCACTATATATATAAAGAAATATATATATATAGTAATTATGTATAATAATTATATATATACATATATAGTAATGATATATATACATAGAAATATATGCATAGTTATGATATATATATACACACATATATATATATAGCAATGATGTGTATATAATATTATATACATATTTATAGTAATGATATATATATATATACATATAAATGATATATATATATTAATGTATATATATATATATATACATAGTAATGATATATATATATATATATATATACATACATAGTAATGATATATATATATATATATATATATATATATATATATATATATATATAGTACGTAAATTTTGGCCGCATCTTTTCTTTTAAACTATGTTATCTCAATCGTTTAACACAACTTGTTTAAAAAATTTTAAAATCAGGCCTTTATTTTCTCGTTGGCTTATTATTTTGGTTTTTATTTTTCTGTTTTGTCTAATTCTCTTTTATCCTTGTGTGTGTGTGCGTGTGTGTGTGTGTGTGTGTGTGTGTGCGTGTGAATGATGTGCGTGAGAGAAGAGAGAAATAGTAATAATATATCTTGTATGATTATTTGTTAAGAGGTAAATAAACGAAATATGACATTTACACACACACACACACACACACACATATATATATATTCTGCGGATGACTATTTACCTTCTCACACCCTGATTGAGCACTCTGGAAGAATGGTACACTTTGAAAAAGTGTAATTACTTTAGCATCTACTTTAGCATCTAT
Organism: Ascarosepion bandense; assembly: GCA_037127315.1. Lineage (NCBI taxonomy): Eukaryota > Metazoa > Mollusca > Cephalopoda > Sepiida > Sepiidae > Ascarosepion > Ascarosepion bandense. The sequence goes on along the minus strand of JBBBDQ010000927.1, from coordinate 2,569,589 downwards.
CGCTCATTCAGTAATGAATTAGAGCACTCTGGCTATTGGGCGTGTATAATGATAATATACACGCTAAAAAAAACTGGCTCCTTCTACCGAGCGCCCGTAGCTCAGAGTTAGAATCGCCGACTGACGCCAACTCGGTGGGGTTTCAATTCAGTTAGCAATCGGATGTCTAACCATACTGATGAGCTGCGAAACACATCTGTCTGCGGAGGAATATATATATATATATATATATATATATATATATAATGAATTGATTCCTTTCTTACGGCTTATCAACCCATTTTAGATTATTTAAAGATTAGATTATTTATTTATTTATTTATTTTTAGATTATAATTATTTAGTTATACGAGTCCCACTCATAACTTGGGGAGGGGAGAAAAGCTGCATTCATAACCTTCCCTGGGGTATTTGCGCGAACACAGAAGGGATTAGAAGCCAAGCTTGCTGCACCTGGTTTTCCTACACGGTCACCCAACAATGTCCTAACCAGAATCGATAGTGTTTAACTTCGGCGATCCCACGGTAACTGGTGTTTCAACGTGATATGTTCGTAAGCAGTCATAGATAAATAGTATGTGCTTTATATCTCTGGGTAATAATAATTATTACTCCAGTTATCTATTGAGCAGATCGATCACTAATATTCCTCGTAGATTTTTTTGCCAATTGTTTTACCCCATGATAGCGATAATGCAATCAAGATGCAAGGGTATTACAGTGATTGAAATTGAAAGAGTATAAGAAGACCGAGACTGGGAAGGGTTAAGGAAAAGGACAAAAAAGGGTTCAAGATGATGGAAGATGGATTGTAGGTGGCAGCGAAGCATAAAAATCGGAAGGGAGTTTCACAAAGAGGAATTGCAAGAAAAAAACTGTTACAGTAAAAGTGGTGGTCGCATCTACCTAGTTCAATCCTAAAGCGGTGGGACCTAGATGCCAATCTAGTAGCAAACTTATATTCATGTATTCGGTGCTCCAGGGGGAAAAAAGAAAACTCTCATCAAAGCAGTTGATATCAAAATATTTGTAGTATAGGCCGACGGGGGGTCACGTCGGTGAGAATGTGACTGAAGCCGAGATGCCAAGTCATTATCGATTATATTACAGACCCTTCTTAAAATTTTGTCAAGACCACATATGGCAACAGTATCCAATGCACGGCCAAATAGTAGATTTATAAATGTTCGAGATGGATTCTGACGAGAAAGATTATCTGGCACGACACAATGAACCAATTTTCATAAATGTAGATGTAGTAATTGGTTCAAGAAGCAAGCGCAAATGACATTGAAACAGACCTTTAGATCGATGAACATGTGCAATTTAACTGGTACTGCTATTTACTAATCCGTAAAAGAAAGGTGCCTTTAAAATTATATTTATGAATAGTAATAGTATTAAAAGGGAAACCACATAACATTAATAAGAAAGTGACTCAAGTCGAGATGCCAGATCAAGATCGATTAGATTGCAGACTCTTCTTTGATCTTATCCAGAAACTAGAGTTATGCAGCAGGAGAACCAGAGCACTGGATTGCTACGTGCTGTCCGTCCTTCAATATGGCAGTGAATGCTGGACAATACCATCAAAGTTGAAGGAAAATCTTGAAGCAACTGAAATGTGGTTCTACAGAAGGATACTGCGAATATCATGGATCGAGCATGTGAGCAATGATGAGGTCTTGGAAATGATGGAAACAAAAAGGAAATTCATACTGAGCATCAGGAAGAGACAGCTGAAGTTCCTGGGGCACGCAATGAGGAAGGAGGGCCTGTAGAATCTGATATTAACAGGCCAGATAGAGGGAAAAAGAGACAGAGGAAAGCAACGGACAACATATGTGAAGAACCTGATAAGGTGGATGACGGAACGAGGATTACGTGGTGTAACAGGAGAAGGCGTGCTCAGAGCCACCAGGGACAGGGAAACGTGGAAAGCCATGATCGCCTACGTTCTGAAGGGACAGGGCACATAGAAGAAGAAGAAGAAGAAGAAGAAGAAAAAGAAGAAGAAGAAGAAGAAGAAGAAGAAGAAGAAGAAGAAGACGACAGATACAGTGGACGTAGAATATAAAAGAGATATACTTCACAATTAAAACCTTTTAATTGTTTCCGAAACTAAACAGCTTAACATAGATAGATAGATAGATAGATAGATAGTTAGATAGATAGATAGATAGATAGATAGATAGATAGATAGATAGATAATGAACATCTATCTATCTATCTATCTATCTATCTATCTATCTATCTTATAGATCTTAGATAGATAGATAGATAGATAGATAGATAGATAGATAGATAAGAACAATGCCGCTAGACTGAACAAAACGTCGAACGGTCAACGAAGGAAAGAAAGAAACACTGGAAATAAAGAAAGAATGTTGGAAATTTCGGAAAGAAATACTGTTTCCCTGCAGTTGATCCACTTTTGATGGCTTTTGTCCATATTCCATTGTGGCTGAATCTTCGTCATCGAGCTAGAATCCTTTTTTGAGGAGCACATGTCAAGTTAACAACGGTTCCAACTTCTCTTTAAGCGAATGCAAAAAAATAAATAATTAAAGAAAAGACAAAAAAAAAAAGGTCAAAAATCGAAGAGGATTCTTCGCTGTATCGCTGTCTCCTGGTCACTTAGATCTCCGGCACTCGATGCATACTTAAGTCTTCAGAAACAGGTTGTTTTCAGGCGAAACACACAAGAGTCACGTATCCGAACAGTAAACATAAAAAGGACGAAAAAGCTTTACAAAAGTTATAAAAAAAAAACTAATAATATTCTCTGATATTCAGTAGCCATGTTCTGGAAAGAGCTTGTTGTTAAAAACAATTCAGTTGATCTATTTAGGGACTCCAGAAAATATTTTAAGATTTGTATATTACTTATCCAAATAAATAATAATTTTCCTTTTGGAGGGGTATTAATCGTTTGAACGAATTCAAGACTTCTTATGGATCATTCCTTGTATCTTCTGTAAGTGAAAGATGTTTTTTTTTTAATATTTATTACACATCATTGTAAGTGCAATATAAGACGTTCTGATAAGGTGGTTCTGTAAGCGTAGCTTAGATGTGGTACAAGGCCGAAAGCATGAGTTAGGACCGATCCCACTATTCAGTCGCAATTGATGAAGCGAGACCATCACTAACTAGTATACCATGCCGAGGTGCCCTTAAGATGTTTTGATAAGAATGTTAAATAACAATGAAATAATCACAATCAGCAGGAACAGTTAAATATTGATTTATCTACAAGCATGATTTTCGGAGTAACTTCTACCAATTAAGATTGAAAACAGTTGAATTTTTAAAGAATTTTTAATAAAATTTCGTGAATCTTCTTACAATCACTCTTAATTTTTTTCTTTCTTTTTCTCTTAGTTTCTTGCTTTTTTCCTTTCGTTTCTTTCCTTTCGTTTCTTTCGTTTCTTTCCTTTCGTTTCTTTCGTTATTTCTTTTACTCTTAAGTTTTTCTTGTTTTTTCTCCTAGTTTTCTTGCTTTTGTCTGCTTTTGTTTTCTTCTTTAATTAAGGTTTTCGTTTCTTTCCTTCATTATTTTATTCCTTTCTTTCTCGCAGTTTCTTTTCTTTTTTCTTCTTTATTTAAGATTTCTGTTTCTTTTTTCATTCGTTTCTTTCTTTCTTTCTTTCTCATAGTTTTTCTTTTCCTTTCTGTTTTCTTCTTAGTTTAAGGTTTTCACTTTTTCCTTCATTAATTTCTTTATTTCATTCTTTCTTTTCTTTTTTCTTCTTTATTTAAGGTTTTCGTTTCTTTATTTATTTATTTCTCGTAATTTCTTTTCTTTTACTTCTTTATTTAAGGCTTTTGTTTATTTCTTTTATTACTTTTTATTTCTTTCTTTCTCGTAGTTTCTTTTTTTTTTGCTGTTTCCTTCTTTATTTCTGACTTTAGTCTCTTCTCTTTTTTTTCATTGTCTTCTTTTTTCTCCTTCGTATTCCATCATTCTTTCCTTCTTTACTTATTCTAAATTGTTTTATTCTCACTTTTCGTCTTGTTTTTGGTCCCCATTTGATTTCATTTTCTTTCTTTCTTTCTTTTGTTGCGAAAAAAGTCTGTCATTAAACATGCTAACAAAGCATCCCCCCCTCAACATATTTGTATTTCACAAGGGCGAATAATTTCTTCATCGTCTTCTCATTAGGACATCAAGGCAGAATTCCGTCCGCATGGGCTTTCCCCCAGCGCGCTATTCTTGGTTCATTGCACAGAATGGGATTCAAGGTAATTTCCCGTGCGTAATCCACCCTTTTATCCTTTCTGAGCGCCGTGTCTTTATTTCGGAAATTCATTGAAATATTTCAAGAATTATAAATCGGCTTTATAAGAAACTGGCATTCATTTTTGTTGTCTTTTGTTTGTCGCTGTAGATGGAACAGAGTTGATTTGTCTCCCAGTTAGTAATCAAACGTAAATGTGTGCGCGCAATCCAACTCACCTTATCCTTCAGCCTCTGTCAAAGGTGACAAAGTGTGTAACAGCTTTTAACTGTTATTATTTCCCGGAAGGTATGGTGGTTGTAGGGAAAATGGTTCGTTCAAGTATTCATTCACTCACTATTTTCTTCGTCAACTATCGTGGCATACGTCAAGACGATCTGTTTAGGTACATGGTCGAGGTGAGTGGATTCGTGCTTACCAAAGGGGAATAACTGCGAAGTGAATATAACCTCAGTCAAAATTCAAACTCGTTTCATCAATTTTGAACTCGGGTGAAACTGTATAATAGGCCGTCCGACCAGAAATAATAACATTTTTAAAAGATATTTTTACTCATATCGCTTAAGATTAAAGTCACAATGAAGTGATGGTTAGCGACTCGGATCCCAAATCCAGTGGCGTTTATTACATGCTAATACCATTGGAAAATATATATATTTATCACATCTGTGTCGTATAGCTATGGGTGAGGGAAACTCTGAATTCAAATCGGATCAAACTATTCTAAAAGAGTGCAAACATACACCTAGGGACAGATTGTGAATCTAAATTCCCAATGAAACTCTTACTATTAGTACATCTGCGAATAGTCCTGGGTATGACGATAAACTACATCCGGCAGCAAGGCCTCTGATCGGGTTTTTAGAAGCGTGGAAACCCCTCTCAATTGATCTTGTTCTCAGGTCAACTGTGACACGGGGTGGTAGCATCTGTTAAGTTCCCAGCTATGGAAAAATATTGAACCCCTGAAGCAAAAATCTATAGAACATTTTATGATAAAACAGCCAACAATACATTTTTATAGAAAAATGAGAATCACTGCAACACTAAAATATAAAAATACGTCTATCTATATATATATAAAAGACAATCTGTTACTTATGCACGCCTACATTTTTTAGGTTACGCCATTCAAAATTCCAAGTGATACATATCTACAGAGAAGCCAGGTCGACACATACTTTTTGAGTTTAAGTTCAGCAATTTTCCTTTTTGCACATTTTGGCCAATGAAGCCGATTGTTTACATTTGCTCTGTAAAACATCTAAGATGGTTGCTAAATTACGTCGCAGAAATCAAATCATACGTGTCAAACGCGACTAAAATATTTTTTATTAAAAAAAAGAGCCTTTATATTTAATTTTTATTCCGACGTTTTAAAAATTCATTTGGTCAAGAAATAAATGTGAAAATTTTTACCCGTAATTTTGAAACAAAAGAAATATTTTAAAAAAATAATGTTTTTTTTTCAAACAAAAACAAAATATGTAAAAAAAAATGTGCCAATGGTTAACTTAATTATTTAAGTCTTTTTTTTCAGATTTCATACTTCAGAAAAAAAAAAATAAAGCTTTTTTTTCGTGAAATATTTCATGCAGGAAATCAACTGTATGTAATTTGTGTGGCATTAATATAACTTTTTCTTCTAAAATTAAATGTCTACATTTTTATATATTCTTCAAAAATTTCTGAACTGAGAGCGTGATAGTTTTATATTTTTAATTTCAGTAAAACAAAATAAATAATAAAGAATAATAATCATTTTCATTTTGATGCTAAATTCATTTAGTCAACAAAAAATGGAAATATTTTCCCCCATAATTTTGAAACAAAAACAAACGTAATGTTGCTTACAATGTCACACAAAACATCAAATCACGTTTACGCAAAACAAAAGAAAATAAAATATTTTAATGGAATTTTTGAACAATTTTTAAACAACAATTTTTTATATAATTATTTTTTTTATATAACCAAGTTTTAAAGAAATTTATCCATTTAATATTATAAACATTATTGCATCACAAGATTTGTTGTTTGTCTGAGTATTGTAAACATTGCGTTCCAAGTAATTTAGAAGCGATCTTCGATTAAAATAACAGGCACTCACACGAGGTATGTTAGGGCGTATGACCGCTAAAGCTGTGGTAGTCAGGGCAACATGCCTTCTTCTTTATGCTGAAAATGGTTACTAACAGTTTCAGCTCTCCTTTGAATCTTTCAATAAATGATTTCCATCAACTCTTCTCATTGGCATCTTCTCCTACTACTAAAATGTTCTGAGTTACACGAGCAACGCCAGGCTATGATACTAGTATATGTAAAAGGCAAGATGTGTGTGTGTGTGTGTGTGTGTGTGTGTGTCTATCTGTCTGTCTGTATGTTCATTATATAAATCCACAATTTTTATCCGATTCTCACCAAACTTCACACAAATATTTTTCGGGCTACTGGTCAGGTCATGGGCCACTTATTTTTCCGATCCCCCCCCCTCGATATCGGAAATAGATACCCCGATATCCGATCAGGTCTGATAAAGATCAGGATTTCAACCCTTTTATCGCGGTTCTTGCTGCATAATTTGCTCTAACTTGGTAAAATTATAGTTTTTAGTCTCAAGCATTAGTAGATCTTTTCAAACAACTCATTTTACCGATATCAGAAGTCGATACCCCCAATATTCTATCGAATCTGATCAAAAACCGATATTCAAACATCAATATGGCTCATTTTCTCCAATTTTACTCCCGATAGGTACGATATGTTTTCATGGACTTGCTTAGGTTAGTTTATCCTTGGATGACTTTTTTGACTCCGATATTGGAAATCGATACCCCGATATCCCATCGGGTCAGATCAAAATCAGGTTTTCAGTCCTTTTATTTTGGTTTTTGATTTGGGCTTAGCTCTAAGTAGGTATAATTGTAGTTCTTAGTCTCAGCTATGATACCATTTACTCAGAAGACTTATTTACTCTTCAGAATTCAGTTTGCGACGGAAAACGTATTTGACATCAATACCGGAAACCAAAATTTGACTTACATCCATTCATTTTTCTTTCAATTTACGGTTTCACTTTGGCTGGAAACAACTATTACATTTTAGTTTTTCGTGCCAACGTCCAAAGAGTCTGAGCTCCGGAATCATTGATTAGTTTTATAGCTTTCATTACACCCGCTCAACGCCGGGCTATACTGCTAGTTTTTAATATAAACTTACCAACGATACGTTTTATAATTTACAAAATATATATCTAAAAACATACCTTAATTGTGATTCCGTTCCGATCGCGTGGAATGAAGGGAAAATATACTGCATGGTTTCGTTTAGAAAATAAGAGAAAGAAAGATACAAGTGTCGCGAGAGAATAACCCTGATAAGAACAGATACTTCATTTTTATCTTACCTAAAAAGGCTAAGAATGGATGGCCATTTTCTTGCCGCTCTATGCTGGCAGGATGTGACAGAAGATCACTTTAATGTGGTTAGCCCGACACGTGTACCAGGGCCAGGTCTAAAATTAGACCAGCGCCCGAAAACTCCGGTTGCACTGGCATCGGTATTACTGCTGATCCTTAGGAGGGAGGTACTGACGTGGGCAACAGTTTCCCTGAGACTGGTCACTTCTCAATGATATTTTCAGTTGCGTTCTGTCCGCAGACTTAGACAAAAATGAAATGCGTTCTGTCCGTAACGGTCGTAATGGTGTGCAAACTAATGAAGTGTGGTGGCAAGTACAATTACAATAATAATAATAATAATAATAATAATAATAATAATATAAAAAGTACTGATATGAACATTAAAAAATTCTCAGGAAACCCCTTATTATCTCACATATGACAGATTGGACTCGTATAAAAAAGTTCACATGATCATATAATATATCCCAGTGTCAGTCAGCCAGTCAGTCAGTTAACCCGAGAACTTTAACTTGTGGTTTCAGGGTTAAGTGCCATACGTGATACCCGCTTAGACGATAATGTCTCGAACAGACATAACCGACTGGGCAGAAGATTTTCCCGCAGTAGGTAGCTATTAACTTCTGTGGTAGACTGGTTGCCAACAAAGGCTATAGAACCCAATCTCCCCTGCCATTTGACCCATAGCTGGAGGAAGAAATGTAGGATTAATACCTTTCCCAAGAGTATTTGCTCGTAAGTGAATACGAGGAATTCAACTAAAAAAGAGACAGGGGAAAGCAAGGGATAATATATTTGAAAGACCTAATCAGGTGGATGACGGAACGAGGATTGCATGGTGTAACAGGAGAAGACGTGCTCAGAGCCACCAGGGATAGGGAAACGTGGAAAGCCATGATCGCTAACATCCTGAAGGAGCAGGTCACATAGAAGACACAGGAAAGGATGTATAAATATAAAAAGAGAAAAGGATGTATAAATATATAAAGAAAACAAAGAAATATGTAAAAGAGATATACCGAAATGACAGAAAGATGGCGAGGAAGGAAAGAATGAAGGAAGATTTCATTGAGAAAAAGAAAAGAAGATAATATATAGAATAGAAAGAAGTGGGAAAAGAAAAAAAGAGGGGAATATGAAGGATAGAAAGAGAGGGAAAAGAAAAAAATATATCGGATAAAAAGAAGTGGGAAAAGAGAGAAAAGAGGAGAATATGAAGGATAGAAAGAGAGGGAAAAGAAGAAAAGAGGAGAATGCATAATCTGGAATTAAGTAGATAAGAATGTAAAGAAGTGAATGTATCGGATAGAACGAAGTGGGAAAAGAGAAAAGAGGAGAATATGAAGGATAGAAAGAGCGGGAAAAGAAGAAAAGAGGAGAATGCATGATCAGGAATTAAGTAGATAAGAATGTAAAGAAGTGAATGTATCGGATAGAACGAAGTGGGAAAAGAGAAAAGAGGAGAATATGAAGGGTAGAAAGAGAGGGAAAAGAAAAAAATATATCGGATAAAAAGAAGTGGGAAAAGAGAGAAAAGAGGAGAATATGAAGGATAGAAAGAGAGGGAAAAGAAGAAAAGAGGAGAATGCATAATCTGGAATTAAGTAGATAAGAATGTAAAGAAGTGAATGTATCGGATAGAACGAAGTGGGAAAAGAGAAAAGAGGAGAATATGAAGGGTAGAAAGAGAGGGAAAAGAAGAAAAGAGGAGAATGCATAATCAGGAATTAAGTAGATAAGAATGTAAAGAAGTGAATGCATCGGATAGAACGAAGTGGGAAAAGAGAAAAGAGGAGAAGGTAGAAAGAGAGGGAAAAGAAAAAAATATATCGGATAAAAAGAAGTGGGAAAAGAGAGAAAAGAGGAGAATATGAAGGATAGAAAGAGAGGGAAAAGAAGAAAAGAGGAGAATGCATAATCTGGAATTAAGTAGATAAGAATGTAAAGAAGTGAATGTATCGGATAGAACGAAGTGGGAAAAGAGAAAAGAGGAGAATATGAAGGGTAGAAAGAGAGGGAAAAGAAAAAAATATATCGGATAAAAAGAAGTGGGAAAAGAGAGAAAAGAGGAGAATATGAAGGATAGAAAGAGAGGGAAAAGAAGAAAAGAGGAGAATGCATAATCTGGAATTAAGTAGATAAGAATGTAAAGAAGTGAATGTATCGGATAGAACGAAGTGGGAAAAGAGAAAAGAGGAGAATATGAAGGATAGAAAGAGAGGGAAAAGAAGAAAAGAGGAGAATGCATAATCTGGAATTAAGTAGATAAGAATGTAAAGAAGTGAATGTATCGGATAGAACGAAGTGGGAAAAGAGAAAAGAGGAGAATATGAAGGATAGAAAGAGAGGGAAAAGAAGAAAAGAGGAGAATGCATAATCTGGAATTAAGTAGATAAGAATGTAAAGAAGTGAATGTATCGGATAGAACGAAGTGGGAAAAGAGAAAAGAGGAGAATATGAAGGGTAGAAAGAGAGGGAAAAGAAGAAAAGAGGAGAATGCATAATCAGGAATTAAGTAGATAAGAATGTAAAGAAGTGAATGCATCGGATAGAACGAAGTGGGAAAAGAGAAAAGAGGAGAATATGAAGCGTAGAAAGAGAGGGAAAAGAAAAAAATATATCGGATAAAAAGAAGTGGGAAAAGAGAGAAAAGAGGAGAATATGAAGGATAGAAAGAGAGGGAAAAGAAGAAAAGAGGAGAATGCATAATCTGGAATTAAGTAGATAAGAATGTAAAGAAGTGAATGTATCGGATAGAACGAAGTGGGAAAAGAGAAAAGAGTAGAATATGAAGGGTGAAAAGAGAGAGGAAAAAGAAGAAAAGAGAGGAATGTAATCAGGAATTAAGTAGATAAGAATGTAAAGAAGTGAATGCATCCGGATAGAACGAAGTGGGGAAAAAGAGAAAGAGAGAATATGAAGGGTAGAAAGAGAGGAAAAAGAAAAAAATATATCGGATAAAAGAAGTGGGAGAAAAGAGAGAAAAAGAGGAGAATATGAAGGATAGAAAGAGGAAAGAAGAAAGAGAGGAAGAGAATGCATAATCTGGAATTAAGTAGATAAGAATGTAAAAGAAGTGAATGTATCGGATAGAACAAGTGGGAAAAAGAGAAAAAGGAAGAATATGAAGGGTAGAAAGAAGAGGAAAAGAAGAAAAAGAGGAGAATGCATAATCTGGAATTAAGTAGATAAGAATGTAAAAGTGAATGCATCGGATAGAACGAAGTGGGAAAAGAAAAAGAGGAGAATATGAAGGGTAGAAAGAGAGGAAAAGAAAAAAATATATCGGATAAAAAGTGGGAAAAAAGAGAGAAAGAGGAGAATATGAAGGATAGAAAGAGAGGAAAAAGAAAGGAGAATGCATAATCTGGGTCAAGTGATAAGAATGTAAGAGAAGTGAATGTATCGGATAGAACGAAGTGGGAAAAAGAGAAAGAAAGGAGAATATGAAGGATAGAAAGAGAGGAAAAGAAGAAAAGAGGAGAATGCATAATCTGGAATTAAGTGAATAAGAATGTAAAAGTGAATGTATCGGATAGAACAGAAGTGGGAAAAAGAGAAAAGAGGAAGAATAGCAAGAAGGGTAGAAAGAGGAAAAGAAAAAAATATATAGGATAAAAAGAAGTGGGAAAAGAGAGAAAAGGAGAATATAGGGATGAAGAAGGAGAAAGAAGAAAGAGGAAGATATAATCTGGAATTAAGTAGATAAGAATGTAAAGAAGTGAATGTATCGGATAGAACGAAGTGGGGAAAAGAGAGAAAGAAGGAGAATATGAAGGAGTGAAAAAGAGAGGAAAAGAAAAAAATATATCGGATAAAAAGAAGTGGGAAAAGAGAGAGAAAGAGGAGAATATGAAGGATAGAAAGAGAGAGGAAAAAGAGAGAAGAAAGGAGAATGTAATCTGGAATTAAGTGAATGAATGTAAAGAAGTGAATGTATCGGATAGAACAGAGTGGGAAAAGAGAAAAAGGAGAATATGAAGGATAGAAAGAGAGGAAAGAAAAGAAGGAGAATGCATAATCTGGAATTAAGTAGATAAGAATGTAAAAGAGTGAATGTGTCGGATAGAACGAAGTGGGAAGAAAAGAGGAGAATATGAAGGATAGAAAGAGAGGGAAAAGAAGAAAAGGAGAATGCATAATCTGGAATTAAGTAGATAAGAATGTAAAGAAGTGAATGTATCGGATAGAACAGAGTAGAAGAGAGAAAAGAGGAGAATATGAAGGATAGAGAAAGAGAGGAAAAAGAAAAGAGGAGAATGCATAATCTGGAATTAAGTAGATAAGAATGTAAGTGAATGTATCGGATAGAACGAAGTGGGGAAAAGAGAAAGAGGAGAATATGAAGGGTGAAGAAGGGGGAAAAGAAAAAAATATATCGGATAAAAAGAGGTAGGAAAAGAGAAAAAGAGAGGAGAATATGAAGGATAGAAAGAGGGGGAAAAAGAAAGAAAAGAGGAGGAATGCATAATCTGGAATTAAGTAGATAAGAATGTAAGAAGTGAATGTATCAGATAGAACGAGAGAACAGGAAAAGAGAAAGAGGAGAATATGAAGGGTAGAAAGAGAAAGAAGAAAAAGAGGAAGAGATACATAACTGGAATTAAGTAGATAAGAATGTAAAGAAGTGAATGCATCGGATAGAACGAAGTGGGAAAAGAGAAAAGAGGAGAATATGAAGGGTAGAAAGAGAGGGAAAAGAAGAAAAGAGGAGAATGCATAATCTGGAATTAAGTAGATAAGAATGTAAAGAAGTGAATGCATCGGATAGAACGAAGTGGGAAAAGAGAAAAGAGGAGAATATGAAGGGTAGAAAGAGAGGGAAAAGAAGAAAAGAGGAGAATGCATAATCTGGAATTAAGTAGATAAGAATGTAAAGAAGTGAATGCATCGGATAGAACGAAGAAAAGGGAAAAGAGAAAATATTATAGACGATAGAAATAACTAGTAAAGAAAAAAAAAGAGAATATATCTTACAGAAAAAAAGTGGAAAAAGAAATACAAAAAATTATATGAAAAATAGAAAGAAGTGTGGAAAATATAAAAGAATAGAGTATATCGGAATAAAGAAGTGGGAGTATAAAAAAATGAATATATCGGATAAAAAGAAGAGGGAAAAGAAAGAAAAGAATATATCAGGGAAAAAGTAGGCAAAGAAATAAAGGAAGAGAATATCTCGGATAGAGAGAAGCAAGAAAAGAATGAATAGAAGTGAATATATAGGATATAAAGTAGTGAAAAAAAAGAAGGAAAAATATATGGGATAGAAATAAGTGGAAAAAGGAAAGAATGTAGGAAAATATATGACAAAAAGAATTAGAAAAAATATAAAAGAATAAAATATATTGGATAGAAAGAAGTAGGAAAAAAAGTGGATATATAGATCGAGAGAAAGAAGTGGTAAATGAAAAACAGCAGAAAATATCGAACAGAAAAAAGCGAGAAAGAAAAAAGCGAAGTGAATATTTACAGAATTTCGCATAATTGTTGATAAAAGGGTTTTTAAAACATAAGAAATATACGAAGAATATTTACATGAATAAAGGTATTAATCTGGTTTCACTATGAAATATAGATTATATCAACGCAAACATGAAAGAAATCGTAATATATATAAAGAAAACTTTTTTCGAATTTCTTTACAGCGAAATTCACGCAAGTTTATTAAATCTTTTTTCTCATTTTTTTTTGTTTAGTTTCTTAAAGTAGTAAGAAACATTACAAAAACATAGATGGTTTGATCTATCTATCTATCTATCTATCTATCTATCTATCTATCTATCTATCTATCTATTTCAGTCTGTTTATATATATCTTACGCTGTTTATATCTAATTGTCAAATTATTTATATGTCTCACACTGTTTATATCTACCTATTTCAGTATCTATCTATCTATCTATCTATCTATCTATCTATCTATCTATCTATCTATCTATTTCAGTAAATTTATTTATATCTATTTCACTCTGTTTATATCTACCTATTTCAATCTATCTATCTATCTATCTATCTATCTATCTATCTATCTAAGTAAATTTATTTCTTTCTCACTCTGTTTATATCTACCTATTTCAGTCTATCTATCTATCTATCTATCTATCTATCTATCTATCTATCTATCTATCTATCTATCATAATCTCGTTTTCCCTGCCTGTCTTTAATACTGATACACGTCGATATTTGTATATAATGGTCTTTCTCAACTTTTATCGATCATGCACTGGCAATATATCTCTCTCAATGTTATTATCTATACACTACATAAGTTTTGTATCTAAAATATATCATACCTATTCGTAGATATGTATGCATTCGTAAGAGCAGTTAATGAATATCTTTAATTCGACATTATTTCTTATTACTACAGAAGGTGATATTTAATTTTCCTTTACTAAAAAAGTGACGTTTACATCTAAGTAGGCATTGTTTTTTTTAACTGAGGAATAAAATATACTGTTCTAGAGTTCGAAAGAATTATTAAAGAAAATTATCTTAATTTTCAGGCGTATAATAAAACGGTGTTTATGCTCTGATTAAGCACTCTGGAAGAATAGTATACTTTGAAAAAACAGTAGCTACTCTAGCATCTACGCATCGTTCATTCAGTAATAAATTAGAACACTCTCACTACTGGCGTGTGTACATTGTACATAATACGCTAAAAGTCTTCCTTCTTCTACCGAGCGGCCATAGTTCAGAGGTAGAATCGCTGTCAATGCGGACGGGTTTCAATCCTGACTAAAAGCAATCGGATGTCTAACCGTAATGATACAGCGAAACAGATCTGTCTGACTATATATATATATATATATATATATATATATATATATATATATATATATGTCAGCAACGTAGGATAATATGTATATTCATTGTTACTAGCGGAACTCGTGGAATTTCTACATAAGAATAATTATGATTTCCTGGAAAAAAATTACTTTGTCATACTATAAATGAGAATAACGTCTTAATAAATTAAATAGATTAATAAAATAATAAAGTTTTAAAAGAATTTTTTCATTATTATTATTATTATTATTATTATTATTATTATTAAATAATTTAATAAAGTTTTAAAAATATTTTTAAAATCTTCAAAGAATTGATTGTGAATAGGCTTTTTAGTTATGAAGTGATGATTATATTGCCTATCTAAAATTGAAAAGTTTAATAAAAATTGTTTTATTATTAATCGAAGTTTTTTTTATCCTTAATAGTTATTATTTATTCCAGCAAATGATTGCAAATTAAAATAAAAAAAAATAGATGATTTATATTCCCCAATGAGCCCTGCGTTGAACAAATAAAACAAAACGTTAGCCATCCATATAAAATTTATTAAGATTTCATGGATATACGTGGAGGTGGGTAACAGAGTTTTAAAAAAATTATCAAGATTTTTAAAAAATAATAATTTCAAAAATGATTTCATTCATTTGTGAATGTTTCCTGGAAGTTTCATTAAAATCCGACAATTATTTGATTCTTGCGAAAATTTATAAATTAATGTGTTTATCACCGAAAAAAGTGGGAGATGCAATCATTACGTTTCCATTGTAAAACAGTCGTAACATTTCTTTAGCCGCTAACCCAAATCAAAATAAAACTTTCTGATAAAATCTCGAAAATGTTAGAAGAAATTAAAAAAATCTAAAAAAAAAATAATTAAAGTTACTTTAAAGGCTTCTGTATCCATTGTAAACAGAAAAGACCAACTGAGTAACGGCCAAAGATATAAAAGAGGCCAGAAATTTCGTTATTAGGTCGCGGGATACGACACAAACCTACCTACTTTTACTATATTGTACAGTACACACACATATACACACAGCTTAAGCTGTTGCTGCTACGGTAATGCTATAGATTTTCTCCTCCTACTCTCTCACTCTTTACTACCCTTCCGTTTGGTAACGGTGAGAGAAAGGCTGAGGAGAGTAGCGTTTAAAAAGATAGAGGGGAAGGAAAAGCTTGTATAGAGAGTAAGTGGTGTAACGGAGGACAAACTAAGTAACTAACTAAGGAAGGAACAAGCAGAGTTATTATATGATATACAATTAATAAGTCTGTTTATACTACATTGGACCTTTTTTATTAATGCCTGAATAATATTTTTACATAAGTGCATATAGCTGAGTGTATATCCATTTATATATTTATTAATTTTCATACCTATACACACAAATATATATTTGTGTAAGTATCTCGGCTATTGGCGTGTGTTTACACTGTATATAACACGCTAAAGACAGCCTTCCTCTACCGAGCTCCCATAGATCAAAGGTAGAATCGCTTGCTTATGTCAATTCGGTCGGGTTTAATTCCTGGCTAGAAGCAATTTGATGTCTAACCGTACTAACCGGCAAACAAAAAATCAAACTTATACAAAGGAGTTTGGTACTTTGGAGGCAATCGACTGGTTGAAGAACTTTGAAGATAAAAACAACTCTATTTTTCTCCAGTTCGACATCTTGCCCTTGCATTCGCTGAATTTTATTCAAACATTTCTAAAGAAGAAATAAACATAATTTTGAACTGCAAAAAATCAGTTTTTAATCCACGACAACAAATAATGGACTAAAAATTCAGCTGATAATTTTGATTTATCTACGGGAGGTCTGGATTCTGCAGAGTCTTCGGATTTAGTTGGATTATTTCTTCTGTACAACCTCATGGCGTATAATGAAATCGATATAAATAATATAGGACTATATTGAGACGACGCACTTATGATAGTAAATATATCCACTGGAGGTAAGGTTGATAGACTTAGAAAATTAATTCATAAAGTTATTAAATCATTTGGTCTTAGCGTTGTGATTAATCCTAATATAAAACAAGTTGACTTCTTAGACATAACATTAGACTTAGTTTCTAATAATTTTCAACCCTACATGAAAAATAATGCTAAACCAATTTATATAAACCCTAGCTCCAATCATTCATTATCCGTTATCAGACATGTTCCATTATGGGTTGAAAGTTTCCTTAAAATATCAGTCAGTCAGTTAAGTGTCAACGTGACACACGCTTTGGGCGATCATGTCTCGAAAGAGACATGACTGACTGGGCAGAATATTATCCCGCAGTGGGTTGCCATTGCTTCCTGCGGTAGACTGGTTTCTGACCAAGGCTATAGAATCCAATCTGTCCTATTATGCAACCCATAACTGTAAGGAAGAGACGGATTAATACCTTTCCCAAGTGTATTTGTGAGTAAGTGAATGCAAGGAATTAAACTAGAATTCGAACTCGGCTCCCCGATTTTTCGTTCCGGGTTGATATCCGCTGCACTACAACGCACATCCCATTAAAATATACTCTTCAAATAGAGAAATATTAAAAAAAAAAACATAAAACAATTTATGATATAATTCTTAGCGACATCGGTTATCAATCTTCTGAGATCAGCTTTTTGGAAAAATATAGTAGCTCCAAAGGAAAAATAGAAAAAGGGAAAATCATATGGTATGATCCGCCATTACTCAGTTAGTTAATTTTAAACTGGGACATAAATTTCTTAAGTTAATTGATAAACATTTTCCCAAAAATAATTCTTTAAGAAAGATTTTCAATAGGAATACACTAAAACTCAGTTATAATTGCTACAATTTAGAAAAAATAATTAAATTACATAATAAAATATTGAAAATAAGCAACAAAAACAATTCTAATACTCATTTTTAACTCCTCCCATAATAATAATGTAATTGTAGAAACCCGAACCAATGCTCCCTATCTAATAAATGTTTAACAAAATCCTCAGGCTATATGTGTCCAATTTTATCCGTAGAGAATCTTAAGATCGCTGAAGTTTATATTGGAAATACAATGAACCTTTTTAAAAAGTGTTTTTACAATCATCTCTCATTCTTCACTAATAAGGACAAACAAAACATGACATCACTTTCTAAATATTTTCGGAAGTTAAAAAATGAGAATAAAACACCTAAAGTTAAATGGAAAATTCTCAAAAAGGCTGGAACATCTAGATCAGTAAATGAACCATGTTTCCTTTGCCTACATGAAAAAATAGAAATACATGAGGAATGACATCTTACTGAATCAGAGGCATGAAACTACAGTAAATTGTAAACATATTAAAGAACTAACCTTACAATCATGTTAAAATTATAAAATCTAAAGTTCGAATCTCAAGCAACTATAAACCTTTTATAGTATTAATCTTAGTATCTTGATATTCACCTTTACCTATATGATCTCTCAATGTTATTTTTATCTTTAATTTTATCTTTATTTTATATAACAAATTATGATCGAATTAATGTTCAATTATCAAAAAATTAGGTTTAACTTCCACCTTAACAAAAAAAAAAAAAATTCATTTAATTTTAACTTTTAATTAAATGTTTAATAACACTTTCCGTTTCTTTGTTTCCATACACTTTTGAATAATTCCTACGTCTATGTACATAATTTCACCATCTTTTCAAAGAACAGCAAAAAATGCTTTTAGTTTTATACTTCGCTACAACAAATGTTTTCTATTTACAACCCATTCCAGGCTAGAGTGTTAAAATTCCTATCACTTTGCCGATTATGCCGGCCCCCACCACTTTCTTCTTCACCCATATTTGATTCACTTTCTTCCCCCTCTAGGCATTTCATTACTTCTTCCTCTTTGTTAAGCTCAAATACCGTATCACCATAGGTTGTATATGATTAGATTAAGCTTCCTACATAAACCTAGCGTGTTTTTTTAATCTCACATCATGTGTTTTAAGTTCTTTCTCTCTCATTCTCCTCTTTTTGTTTGTCCTTTATTTCCTATACGTTCTTTTCATGATTCCCCATTCTGGTTTCTCATTTTCCCTACCTCTTTACCTTGTACACACACACACACACACACACACACACACACACACACACACACACACACACACACACACACACACACACACAAATTGCCAATAAAAGGAAGAGAATTTCCATTTCTTTTCAAAAGAAGGTTTATCACCTGATGAGACATTGTTTTTTCAATGTCGAAACAAAATGTACACTTTTGTAGTAGCTCTTTTTCAATCTTTTACTCTTTTCTATTCTTTTACTCTTTTTTTTCAATTGGAGTAGATAGACTAAACTATCGCCCGGTTCACACTCCAACCAGGTCTATTGAACGGGTGCAGAGGCTCATCCCTTGTTCCCTGTTTAGGATGTGGTTTCCGGTTTTCTCTTTTCCAATCTTTTACTCTTTTCCATTCTTTTACTCTTTTTTTTTTCAATTGGAGTGGATAGATTAAAATATCGCCCGGTTCACACTCCACCCATGTCTATTGAACTGGTGCAGAGGCTCATCCCTTGTTACCTGTTTAGGATGTGGTTTCCGGTTTTTCTCTTTTCTAATCTTCTCACTCTTGCTTGGGGGTGATATGATTAAAAAAAATTGTAGTTTGGACATGTTCTAAAATATAATATAATATATAGATATATATCACTCAATAAGAAATCCATGTGATTTTTAAAAAGTACTAACCTTCAAATGGCACGAGACAAAATTTGGTCCCAATCGGATTATTAGTTTACAAATTATAGTTAAGTGAACTACTGTTGCAAATTTTCAAACAATGGAAAATTCGAAATTCGTGTTTTGATAAAAGATTGCTTTCTGATGGGAAAAATACTGTTCAAGGAAACCAATGACTTGATAAGTGTTATTCGGACTTTGCTCCGCCGGAAACAACGGTTAAGAGGTGGTATGCTGACTTTAAATGCGGTCGTACAGACACTAATGATGCTGAACGCTCAGGTCGCCCAAAATCGGCAGTTGTCCCTGAAAACACCAAAAAATTCACAAACTCGTTTTGGATGATCGTAAATTGAAGCTGCGTGAGATAGCAGAGGAGTTGAACATGCCAGGAACTAGTGTATTCACCATTTTACATGAACATTTGTCAATGAGAACGCTGTGTTCAAAGTGGGTGCTGTGACTGCTCACAGTCGATCAAAAACAACAACGCGTCCACGATTCAGGGCGTTGTTTGCAACTGTTTTGCGTAAATATGCGACAACGGATGAAACATCGATCCACCACTTCATTCCGGAGTTACATCGGCAGTCATCTGAGTGGACAGCAGCAGGTGAAAGCCGTCTCAAGTGACCAAAGATGCAAACATCAGCAGGCAAGGTTTTGGCCTCCGTATTTAGAGATGCGCAAAGTATTTTTTTCATCGATCCCCTTACGAAAGGAAGAACCTCAATAGTGAATATTATATAGCATTATTGGTGCGTTTGAAAGATGAAATCGCCAAAAAACGGCCAGAAATGGAAAAATAAAAGTGAGCTTTTAATGTTATTTTTTATTGCTTAATTTTAATATCATAATGATATAATATGGTACGTTATATAATTACTACTATAATATTAATATATATATAATACTTTATGTACGTTTTGATATTTTAAATATTACTTATATTACTTAATTGTGATATTGTAATAATTTTAATACATAGATATTTAGTATTTTAATACATATTATTTCATTGAATGATTCTAACGGTTGACAACTTATTTTCAAAAATTTAGTTATTTATTTATAAAAAGTTCGCTTAATATTTTATACATTATTTCGCCAGAATTTAAACGGAAATGTATTTCGTTTTATCATACACACAAATACTAACTTTACCAACGCATAAACACACACATTCATACATGATTCTCTTATATTTTATTTTAAAAAATCGTCCATCGCTTGATACGTGTATACATTATTTTCGCTACAAGTTTGAACGGAAATGTATTTCGTTTTGTCATTCAAAGAAATACGTTACTGACATATTTGTCTATAGTTTAATACATTTGACGCATGGCTTATTTTCGCATACATACAATTATTTTTAAAATAAACATATATTGCTTTTATTACACATGTCACACACAAATAAACATCAGTTTTTTTCTCTACATTTAAAAATGTTCATCTAATGCTTTATTAGACGTGACACGTAACTGTTCAATGAAATTAGACCTCAATCAACAGACAGATTCGTTAATTTTTTTTAAAATTTAGAAAAGATTGTTCAAATTATTCGTCTTTAAAAAATCTCTGAAGAAGCTTGTTGAAGTGAAACATGGTAGATTAAATATGCTTTTTCCTACTTGTTCTTTACTTTTTCTATCTATCTATCTATCTATCTATCTATCTATCTATCTATCTATCGCCCATAATTATTAGGTAACTATCGTTGTTTTTTTAAAATGATGTATTTCATACTATTTTTAGAAGTTATTGCCAAGTGGATAATGCTAAATGAAAATAGAATGGTTCTTTTGTTATTATTACTTTGCAAAATTTTACTAGGCAGCTATGAAGCCTTTGCTTCAGCTAGACAATAAGAAGAAGAGACTAGCATGCGGAAGAGAGCACAAAAACTGGACATCAGAACAGTTCATTTGATGCACAATTTATGGTGCAGTATTAATAAAATAACCATTCTATACTAAAAATAGTACGAAATATATCATTTTTTTAAAAACTGGGGTAGCCTCATAATTAAGCCCATTAGGGTATTAAGAAACAGGAAAATTTCACTAGAAACAAAGAATAGAATACTGGATTGCTATGTAATGTCGGTTCTTCAATATGGCAGTGAATGCTGGACAATATCTTCGAAGATGAAAGAAAAACTTAAAGGAGTTGAAATGTGGTTGTACAGAAGGATGCTGCGAATATCATGGATCGAGCATGTGAGGTTTTGGAAAGAATGGGAACGAAAAGGAAATTAATACTGAGCATCAGGAAGAGACAGCTAAAGTTCTTGGGACATGCAATGAGGAAGTAAGACTTGGAGAACCTGATACTAACAGGCCAGATAGAGGGAAAAAGAGACAGAAAAAAAGCAGCGGATAACATATTTGATCAGGATGACGGAACGAAGGTTGCGTGATGTAACAGGAGAAAGCGTGCTAAGAGCCACCAGGGATAGGATGATGTGGAAAGTCATGATCTCCTACGTCCTGAAAGGACAGGGCACTTAAAAGAAGAAAAAGTTTATATATATATTGAAATGATTTGTTTGAACATTATTTTTGATCTATACTCATATTTAAGTACATATTTTGTTTTTAATTAAACAGTATTATATATTTATATCTACCGGCCTATTACGAAAATGTGTGTCATTCGGGAGGATTCGAACCTGCGACCCCTATCCGCATAAGGGAAGCTGCCATGTGATCTAGCACATCTTAGACCGCTCGACCACGAATGGCCGTTAGTTTAAATAAGGTTTTAATCAAGCCTATATAACACAATTTTCGATTTATCGCAATAACCATATCTGCTCGGAAATGTATCGTAATGTCAACAAATGTTACGGAAATTAACGAAGATTAACGAAACTTGGTTATAAAAAAACGAAATCATTTCAAATTGTTGATTGTTTATAACCAAGTTTCTGTATAATGTATATATATATATATATATATATATATATATATATATATACATACATATTTTAATCATTTCCCCCAAAGCAAGGCACTCCACTGCCACTATTGCGCATAGGAGAAGGTAAAGATAAAGAGTGGTTAGATACAGGAAATGTCAGAAGGTGGGTGATAGATGGGTAAGGATACCGAGGCTGGGGGTTGGGTAGATGGGAAGAGTGAAAGAATGGATGCGAGTTAGTGTGTTAGGAGGTGTCTATGGACCTTACATTTAAACTCCTGGAGATTGTAGCCGTCGGGGAAGCAGTCATGTGGAAGGGAATTTCACAGTCAGGAAGTGCGAGAAAAGAAACTGTTGGAGTAGAAATTGCGGCTGCATTTTATCGGCTTCACTGTAAAATAGTGGGATCTAGTTGCTAATCTAGTATCTTGTGCAAATTCGTACCTAGGGGCACCAGTGATCTAAGTTCATTGGAGCAGAAGCCGTGAAAGTATTTATAGAAGAGACACAGGGAAGCCACGTCGCGCCGGTGAGAGATAGACTGCAGGCGGTCTGCCAAGTCGGTATCGATCACATTGCAGACTCTCCGTTGTCAAGAAGCCTGAGGAGAATAGCAGGGGCACCCGACCAGATGTAGCAGCAGTATTCAATGCACGGGTGGGTGGTAGATTTATACATGTGCAGGATAGATTCAGACGAAAAAAACTAGGCTGTCCAGTGTTATGTATACACACGTTAAATAAGTGTAAATTCAGTGTTCATTAAAATAGATATCTTTTTAAAATTAAATATAATCTACAGACAATATTTTACTGTTTTTTTTTTCTCAAACCGACGTCCGTTATGGTGTAGGTGCTGCTGACAGCGCTACACAATGGAATAACAAGCATCACGAAACACTTCATTTCGTAATTGCGTGTATGCTCGTTTAATGGCTTATATCAATTCAGTGATTGTTGCAGAGTCTTTTAGCGTAGACTTTGTCCCTTAGGTATAACCAAAAATGGTATAGTGGTGTGAGGTCTGGTGAATGCGGAGGGTATTCTACGAAAACCCTTCGTCCAATCAACCTGTCCGGCAAAATCTCACCAATGAAGGATTTAACACTGCGAGGGTCGTGTGACGGTGACACATTTTACTGAAAAAAAAATCCTCATCTTCAAATATCTCTCTCTAATGTTTGTCATGACAGACTGTTTCAGTGTGTGTATATATTTTTAGGACACCCTGTATATATATATATATATATATATATATATATATATATATATATATGTACATGGAAAAAGTGCAAGAAGCTGTGAATGTTTCATTTAAAGTGTAGCTTTATTATTATTATTATTATTATTATTGTTGTTATTATTATTATTATTATTATTATTACTTGCTTTTTTGTATAATACATTAAGTGTCCATAATGGTATTTGTGTGGCTACACGTTTTTTGAACCTGAAATCGACTCTCTCTCTCTCTCTCTCTCTCTCTCTCTCTCTATATATATATATATATATATATATATATATATATATATATATATATATATATATATATATATATAGATAGATAGATAGATAGATAGATAGATAGATAGATATGGATCAGCAAGTTATATCTATTTAATTCTAATTGTATATCTTTCCATTCGAGAAAATCCTGTGTCCCTATGAACGTATCTCTTGCTGTAAACGACCCATTAATGAGTCACTCTACATAAACATACCTGAAGTGTTTGTAATGTACTGCTAGTTTGATTTAAACATTCCATAATCACTTTTGAAACATGCACTGCTGATAGTGCGTACGTCTAATATCCCATGTCCCTCTTATGACGTCACATATGGTACCTAGAAAAATCAGCAGTGGAAAAATTTCTGTACATCGTATACTTGAACATCAATCTTTGGTACCTGTTGGAGAAACTGAGTTAATTAAAGTACGATTTGATATGGCAATAACGCAAAAAAGATATGTCTTACTAACGTTTAAAAATCGAAATTCTGGTTTTTATCTGAGCTGTAAAAACAAACTATTGCGTCAGATGAGATCTGTTTCTATTCCAGCCACAAGACAGGGACCCCAAAGTGGCTTGTTTCTTCTACCATAAAGAAAGGAATGTTTAAAAAAGTCTTAAAATTTGCGTGTTACTTTTGAATTAGATTGCATGAAGCCCGGTTCATTTGTTAGAACCGAAGAACCGGAGACCGGAAGATGGGTTTATTTTTTTCTGTTCAAAAATAAAATGAAATAATAAATATAATAAAATAAAGTATCAAAAGCAAACACTGAATAAAATGCCGACTCTGTTTAAATAAGAAAAATAGCTCGAGTGGTGCGGAATATTGTGAAAGAAGTTCTATGTCGGGACATATTTTTTTGCGTAAACATTAAACCTTCCGTGGGTTTGAGTTTGCCTAAAGCAAAAATTGCAGCAGATAAAAAGAAAAGAAAACGTAAAACCATAAAAAGAAAGAAATGAAATCAGAAGAAGGAAGAAAATAAGAATGAAAATGAAGAATAGGATCAAGATTGAAGGTAAATTAAAATTACTGAAATTAAAAAGAGCGATAAAATAATTTTAAGAAAAAGAGGGAGACAGAGAAAAGAGGGAAAGAAGAGAAGTAGGTTGAGGAACAAATGAATAATGAGAAAATGTCAAGAAGTTAAGAATAAAAGGGGAACAAAAAGGGAAAAATTGAAAAAAAATCGATAATGAAGAGAGCAAAGTAATACAAGAAAGAAAGAAAGAAAGAAAGAAAGAAGGAAATGAGGAGGAAAGGAAAGAACAAAAGAAAAATATAATTTTAAAGAAAGAAATAAAAATGGAAAAAAAAGAATGAAATTTGAAGCGAAAAGCGGAAAAGAAACAACTGAGAAGAGTGGTACAGAAGGAGAAAAAACGAGAAAAAAGCAAGAAAGGAATAAGGAACAAAAGCCAGAAATAAAGACAAGAACAGCAAAAGAAAAAAGCAAGGAAACTATGATAAAGAAAGAACGTAAAAAAGAAACTGAAAGAAAAAAAGGAAAAGAAAGGAGGAATAGAAGAAAAAAAATCAAATAAATATTTTAAAGAAAGAAAGAATAAAACAAACAGGAAAGAAGGAATTAAAAACGAAAAAGAAACATGAATAAAGAAAATATAAAAGAAAGAAGAATGAATAAATGAAAGAAAAAAACGTTGAATGAAAAATGAAAAAGAAGAAAGCGAATAATAAAAAGAAGAAAATGACCAATAAGAGAAAAAGAAAACATAGTAAAGTAAAAAAATGGGTGAAGATAGAAAGGAAGAAATGAAAAAGAGAAATTGAAAAAAAATGGAAAAAAAAAAAACGCAGAAAGAAAACACAAAAATATGAAGGAGAATTAAACCAGAGTAAAATACAATGCAAAATTATTAAAACAAAAGAGTGAAAAAAAACCCCCAAAAAACCAAAAAAAAAAAACAGTGAAAGAAAAGTAACCGAACGAAATGAAGGAGAAACAGATTAAGAAATGAACAAAAAGGAAGTAGAAAGAAATAACAAAAAATGATCGAAAAAATATTGAAATAAACATAAGAGAAAGAAAGAGATTGAAAGAAAGTAACGAATAGCGAATAAGAAAAAAAGAGAAAGCAGAAAAATTATGCAAAAAATCAAAAAAAAAAAAAAACAGAAAAGAAAGTATTATTTCGGGAAAAAACTAGTTAAATATAATTTTTGAAAATAAAAATAAAATCAAAAATCTCATAGAGTATACTTAACTTTTTTCATAGTAACCAAACAAATCGGTTTTCAGATAAAAAAAAAAATAAATAAATAAATAAAGGAAATGGTAAAAAAAATGCCTAGAGGTGTGATTCCCAATTACATTTTTTCACAGGTACATTGCAAATGTTACACGCAAACTATAGAAATCCTTGCAAAAAATATCATTCATTCTTATAGACCTCTTTGTACCAGTGATTCCGAATTCTTAAGATTTCAATTTGAATATTTTTTATCATTGAAATCGCAAGCAAATACTCTATTTTTTTTATACAAATACTTATTGCAAAATTTGCTTCTAACACTTGTAAATATTTAATACAGTCAATATTTTCCTCTCTTTTCCCCTTTTATTGCGACTTGAAAGCATTCGTCTGAATCACGAACCAGATGTATCTAAATACTGCGAAATTTCCGTGTATCCGTTGTAAAATTACGAGTCTGAAAAGATTACCTTTTTTTCCTGCCGTTTCCTTTCATGCTTGAAGTCAGAATGAAAGCAAAAGACACCCTCTGCCCTGAAAGCGTTTCTCCTTCACAATGTTGAAGGTTTTCAGTTTTTCTTTTCGTCAGGTGGGGTGTCGGAGCAAACGACGACCACTGTCCTTTGCCTGACAGAGGCCTCTTGAATAAA
Source organism: Ascarosepion bandense (assembly GCA_037127315.1). Lineage (NCBI taxonomy): Eukaryota > Metazoa > Mollusca > Cephalopoda > Sepiida > Sepiidae > Ascarosepion > Ascarosepion bandense. Next base: position 2,543,136 of record JBBBDQ010000927.1, on the reverse strand, counting down.
AGCTCGATGATTTAGCGAAGCGAAAGACATGAAAGAGAATCGAGCTGTTGATATAAGAATTGAGTGCCTTGAAGCCGTCAAAGATTAGAATATGAGACAACAATCATCGATAATGTGTATAACATTTCAAGATTTAACATGAATAAAAAAGAAGAAACGCAAAGAAAGAAAGAAAATGGGAAAAATCCAGAGATAATTTAAAAGGTAGAATCATTGTAAATAATAAAAAAAAGAAAGATATGGGCATGGTTACACGGTGGGTATATAAAAAGAGAAACATAATGTCATATTGAGATAAGAATAAATGTGTCATACACAGTTATGTGAAAGAAGGAATAAGCAACAAATATCGTCTGCATTGAGCGAGAGATGGAGATGCAAAGAACAGAATAAACGCTGACTTGCTGGAAGGGACAAGAGAGACAGACACGAATATAATGCACTGTGAATTGTGCAAGTGAATCAATTTCAACTAAATGTAACGAGGACAATATAGACTTTAACTTAAATCATCAATAAAAGATAAATTTTAATAAACTTGGAAAATATCTGTCCGATAATCAGAGAAAAATACATGTTTTCTGACCTCAAAAATATTTCTGCATAGACATCTTTTTCAATGATTATGTCATTATCATAAGCCTGACTCTGGACGTAAATACATACAGCTAACCACAAAAGAAACATTGGAATAATTTTCTAATGTGAATATTAATAAATTAATTCAGCAAACTTACTATTTTTAAATTGTTTGAATAATTGCGTACAGTTTTAAGAAAATCTAACCAAACAGATTATTTTAACGTATTTAAATAATTCCATGAACATTTTTTCCGCTCCTTCGATGAATATTTGGTAATGTGAAATGGCAGACAATAATAATACTTATTACGAAAAACGAGGTTTTATAATCTAAAACTTATTTTTTTATATAAATACTTGTATACAAACATGATAATTTTTTTAAAAAATTATCGAGAGAAAATTGGCTTGCATATAGCAATTTTTAAAATTTAAATCATAACAAACTTAAAATTTGCTTTTACATTTTCGAATGTGTGTAGTATAATAATAATAATAATAATAATAATAATAATAATCCTCTCTATTATAATAAAGACTGTCGGCTATCTATCTATCTATCTATCTATCTATCTATCTATATATATATATATATATATATATATATATATATATATATTCCTCCTGTCACGCAAATAGAGAGAGACAGTAGCAAAACAGCTTCGACACACAGTTCATTCTCTTTATTAACAGTTATTCAAATTGAATACCAGTTATGAGAGCTCTTGTTGCATACTTGCTCTTTTACAGCGCCTTATTATTTATTTTTGCAATAGTTATGTCATCGATCAATGAAGAATATATATTTACGCTCTCACGCCCTGATTGAGCGCTCTGGAAGAATGGTAGTCTTTGAAAAAACAGTAGCTACTCTAGTATCTACGCGTCTCTCATTCAGTAATGAATTAGAGCACTCCAACTACTGGCGTATGACATATCATACGCTAAAAGTGTGCCGCTCATAGAAGGTAGAATCGCCGACTGACGCTAATTCGGTCGGGTTTCAATCCTGGGTAAAAGCAGTCGGATATCTAACCGTACTGATGAGCTGTGATACACCGAAACAGATCTGTCTGCGGATGATTATATATATCTTCTCTACTATAAAAAAGACCGTTGTATATATACCACCTGTCACACTCGGGGGGTGTATTTTTTTCTCATGTAGTAATCTAAGATATTCAGTAGTAGGTACAGAAATGTATATGTACTGTCATTTTAGACGACATATCGATATAAATATTTTGCTGTCATTTTTGACAGCACAGGACCACTTGTAATAATAATAAACAACAACAAGACGAATCTTTTTTTCATTTGTTTACATAATTCAATAGGTTTTCTGCTTCTTTCGACTAATTTAAAAAAAAGCAGGTACCAATAACGTCTCGGTACCATAGCGAAAGAACTCATTTAAACAATTACCATGAAAGGATTTATAAAAAGAAGCAAAGATGCAACCATACGACAATGATAAAATGACAGTACCAATAATATTCAAACATAAAAATCTTGTTCTGTATGTATTAACATTCATGTAATCTAAAATAAGTGCATTGGGGTTACAGTATAAACGTCCCGACGATGAGACCAGCCTCGAAATCTCACCAGGGTTGATTTTACAAGGAGTCTTTAGTTAAATGCTAGCAGCGATAAAAGAGGAGGATCATGAATCATAAAGATATTATCCTTTTATTAAACACCGTAAAAGATAGAATGTAATAAATAAATTTTCTCTCAAAGAAATGAAATAGCAATAATTATATCACGACTGAGAGTATAAACAAATTAAAATTCTAACGACAAATAATTGTAAACAAATTCAAAAGAATCAATAAATGAACACAGTGTGTCTTACAAACTGAAGACGTTCAGTCTATGACAAGGAACAGATATTTACTGTGTTGCCCTGGACCAGCTGTAGATAATAATAATAATAATAATAATAATAATAATAATAAAATGGTTAACGATTTTACTATAATTCCTGCATGGATGACCAAAAGAATTACATTTCTTCTAACTAAGAATAGTGACACAAAGAACCCGAAAAACAACAGACCAATTACATGCCTTCCGACAACATACAAACTATTAACATCTATTTCAACAAAACAGACATCTTTCTTCTTGGAAAGAAATGACACACTACCGTTTGAACAAAAAGGGTGCAAATGTGGCTGTTACGGATGTAAAAACCAATTACTTATCAACAGGATGATCTTGGAAAACTGCTTCAATGCAAAGAAAAATCTTAGTACTGCCTAGATAGATTATCGAAAGTGTACCACGTTCCTGAATCTTAAATACTTTAAATATGTACAGGGTATCACCCGTCATCATGAATTTCATCAAACAATGTATGTCGATATGGAAAACAACCCCTTACCTCAATCATATAAATGGAACCTATAAGTCTGGTGAAATAAACATCAACAGGGGTATATTTCTAGGTGAATCTTTGTTTCCTTTACTATTTTACACATCATTAATAGCATTAACCAGTTAACTTAACAAGACAGAATGTGGTTATAAAACAGCTCAAAAGAAAATCAGCCATCTATTTTACATGGATGACTTAAAGTTGTATGCTAAGAATGATAAAGAGCTGGAAGGTCTTCTGCAAAATGTAAAATGCTTCAGCGAAGACATTGGAATGAAATTGAATTTGAATAAATGTACTAAAGCTACAGTTTTACGAGGATCACTACAGCAAACATCCTCCATTAGATTAGACCCTGCTGTAACATTAAAAGACTTAAAGTAAGAAGAAGCTTATAAGTATCTAGGTGTAAATGAAAGTGAAAGAATTCACGATAAAAAACGAAAGAAATAGTGAATAAAGGGTACTATAAAAGGCTACGACTGATATTAAAAACTGAATTGAATTCTCAGAACAGAATTATGGACAAAAATAACCTTGCCATCCAATAGCTTCAACAGTGGACTCTAAACGACATCAGACGAATGAATTCTAAAACTAGAAAGCTTCTTTCTAAACATAAGATGCATCATCCAAAGGCTGATGTAGACCGCCTATACATACCCGTAAAGAAGGAGGAAGAGGTCTTATTCAATTAGAATAGAGAACAACTATTGGCTTACTAACACATCATAACAGCAAAGAACTGGATGATACAACTAGTTAAAAAACATGAAAACAGAAAGAAAAAATATTCAATAATAATAGAAGGCAGTAAATACAAACAAGATTTACATTTAGTAGATTCTGTAGAATAGCAAAACAGAAACCAAGAAACAACATTTGCGGCAAAAAATATGAAAAAGAAAGCCAAGGATAAAGCTCTTGAACAGATGAAACAACGCTGGCAAAACAAACCACTGCATGGCAAATATCCAGAACGTTCTAATAACCCAATGTTGATAAAATTAATACTCATCAATGATTACGTGCATCTGAAAGTGAAGGCATTATTCTTGCAGCGCAAGACAAAAGTCATCTCACGAGGAACTTTCAGGCAAATATACATAACGTGGATCCAAAATGCCGGTCCTGTGATAAATACAAAGAAACAATTGACCATCTAGTCTCAGGATATTCTGTACCTGCCCCAAATGAATATAAATATCGTCACGATAGAGTGGGGCAATATTTGCACTAGACAATGTGCAAACACTATGGAAAATATGTAAACAAACACTGATATGAACATCACCCAGCACCGGTTACAGAGATAGAAGATGTTACCATTTTATGGGATTACATCAACTATACAGACAGAAAAATTGAAGAAAATATTCCGGATATTATTGTTTAAAACCAAAAAGAAAAAACTTTCCTATTAATTGATATAGCTTGTCCAACGGGCTGTAACATAGCAACGAAGGAATTCGAAAAACTGTCAAAATATAAAGACCTGGAAATTGAAATAGAAAATATGTGGAAATTGAAAACAAGTATTGCACCACTGATAGTGGGTGCACTTGGAATGATAAAAAATGGAACAAAAACACATTGAAAGAATCCCTGGAAACCTCTGCTTAAGAGATATACAAAAAATTGTTTTGTGAAGTACATCCCACACACTAAGGAGAACTTTGTCTATGTAACGCTAGGGATGTTAGGGAGATATGAAAAAACATGAAATACAGTCATAACACACCACGACCTGCCTTAGGTCTTCCTGCAAACTTGGTAGGTAGTGCGATCCTAGCAAAAATCGATTTATAATGAAAAATAACATAATAATAATAATAATAATAATAATAATAATAATAATAAATAACAACAACAACAACTTGAAAGAGCAGTGGACAACAGTTGCCAACGAAATACCGACATTATCTCAGCGATTAGCAAGAGATGATTATGAAAATGAGAAAGAATAACTGCAATGAACTTGAGCGCTCTCAAGATTGAAAATACAAAAATTGAATTGACTGCACTCAAAATTAAATGCACGCTTAAAATGAAATAGGAGAGGTAATTCAGTATTTAAAATGATTTAGGGGAGGTAATTCAGTATTTGGAATTTGAATTTGAAAGGCAAAAACTAAATTGCATTAATAAAACCAGAAAAATAAATTAGAAATTATTCCGTACTGGATCGAACCCAAAATCTAATCAGTTCGTGACAGTCATGAAGTCACTCACCCCTTCAAGTTTCACCCGAATCCATCCGGCGGATTTTAGGTTCTCTTGATCACAGACAGATAAAAAAAAATCAGGCAGACAAACGCGACCGAAAACAATACCCCCGACTTAAGGCCGGGGTAATAAAAAAGGAAGGAGAAACAGAAAATGTCTAAAACCCACTATTTCTGTTTTGCTTTTCTTCGATACCTTTCTCAGGTTTTACGCCACAGGTCAGCAGTGAATTATAGGGTAGGTTATAAGTAGGTACTTCCAAAGAAATGTGATGCCCAAGATTTAAAATTATTTTTTAAAGATTAAAAATCTTTCTTTAAGCTTTTATTTAATTTTAGCATTTTTAATAAGCAAAATATTTTAAAAGAATTTAAATTATTTGAAATGGCTTTTTTAACCGCTAAAAATCGCTGATTTTCGCCATATTTACAAATCTCTCAGCACAACATAATTCACTTTATTAAAAAAAAGTTAACTTACTTTTGATTAAGTTTTGGCATATTTTTAAAAATGTATGGTTATTTACCTCGTCTCCACACTTAGACGAGATTTGACACAAGTTTGAGTTTATTGAGGGGAACCCGAGCGCCTATGCGTCAAAAAATTATCCAGCCCTGTTAACCGTCCCATGCGCTGGCCTCGTTGGCGACCACCAATCCACCCCTCTAGTCCAATGAATTAAACCGACTTAGTGTAATTCTTGAAGTAAATATTCAGTTCAAAAGTTAGCCATAAAGCGAATTTACGTAAAAATATGACAAGTAAAATGAGAGGAAAACATGTCACAATCAAATTATATTATACTAATTCATCTAAATATTGTTCTAAACCAAATAAAAAAAAATCTTGCTGGTCGAGGTGAACACCGATTCTCCATTCCCTGTAGGTTTGGCAAAACTGATTAAATGTTACGTATTTCTTCAGTAATATTTACATTGATTTTTTGATAATATTGGCCGGGTTAGAACGCCATTGGGAAGTGCCTAAAAAACGTACCACGGACTGAACCAAACCTTGTGAGTGAAATTGTATAGACGTCGATGGTTGTCTTGTGTAATATAAATTCTCCTATATATTATATATGTTATATTTTTCTTCCTCAGACGAACGTTATTATTAATGATTAGATCTAGAATTATAAAGCTTTACAGTTGCATTCTAAATGACTTGGTAGAATTAGCAGTTGCAAACTCTACTAAAGATTAAAGTGTTTCGCTTTAGAGTCATTATCGCCTTGCCATGGACACATTTTGGAGTATTGGATAGCGGATCGGAATAAAAAAACTGAGAACTGTTAGGCATCAGTAGACCAAACCCAGTCGCTAAAAATAAAAAGATTATTGAGCGGGGTGGAAGGGAATGTGAGACGTGTAAAAAATTACGTTTTAGAAAGTTTTAGTCCCATTTCATGGTCATTTATGAGTCAGAAATTGTCGTGCAGATAAAAAAAAAAACTCTAATGGAATTATGTGCCCAGAAAATTTTTTTTTTATCATTGCATTATTGAAACGAGCCAATTTCTCGTTGTAATGTTTCACAGTCTGTTTACCCAGTTTCCAGAAATTCATAATACAGAACTCGGTGGACCTGAAGCAGACTACCAGAATGTTTAATTTCGTTGTAGTTCATTTTTTCTTTTTACTTTTATCAGCGCAGTTCTATCGATTGTTACTTAAACTTTCCGATTATCAAAAAGAACTTTGAAAAATTACAATATTTAAACAAATTTGGGTGGGGGTCACTTTCTCAAACAACGTTAAAGTAAATCGATCCTCCATTTTCACTCCACTATAAGGTTGTATGAGAAAATGGTTCCCCCCCCCCCACACACAAATCGTTTAAATAGTGACATTTTTGCAAATTTTTTTTGTCATTCGTAAAGTTTAAGGTGTAAATGATAATATTGCACTAAAAAAATACCAAAAAAATTTCGTAATGAACAAATTTACAGGTAGCGGTAATGTTGTACCGGCGACTGGTTTCAAAATGGAGGCTCGATTTATTATAACGTTGCATGAGAAACTTATCCTCCCCACCACCAGAAAATGTTTAAATATTGAAATTTTTCAAAATTTTTTTGTCAATCGTAAAGCTAAGGGGATAATCGATAGGACTGCACTGAAAAAAGTAAAAAAAAAAAAAAAAATGAAAAACAACGAAATTAAACGTGGTGGTAATCTGCTTCAGGTTCACCCAGACCTTCATTTAAATAACAAGTTGCGACACCCACAGGATAATTTAGGTAGGAGGCAGAAAGAACGAGAAAGGAGTCGGTCTAATACTAAACAAAGAAGTGAGGAAATGCGTTCTTGGATACTGTCAGCTTTCAGAGAGAGTCCTCATGGTTAAACTGCAGGGAAGGCCTTCAATATAGATATTATAATAGTTTATGCGCCGACAACTCAAAGTTCGGAGAACGAAATAGAAACATTCCATTCAATACTGGACAGTGCCAAGGCTCTGTGCAAAAGCCAAGAAATTAGGATTATAATGGGGGACTTGAATGCCAAGGTAGGTAAAGATAGGGAAGGAGACACGACCGACAACTTTGGACTAGGGGATCGCAACGAACAAGGAGAAAAATGGGTCCAATGGTGCTTAGCCAATGACCAGGTAATTACTAACACGTGGTTTCAAGAACATCCACGACGTATATGGACATGGAGAAGCCCAGGAGGCGATACGAAGAACCAAATAGACTATATAACTATAAACAAGAGATTCAGGAACACAGTGGTCCAATGCAAAACATATCCAGGTACTGACTGCGGAAGTGACCACGTCCCAGTCATCTGCACACTAAGGGTGAAACTCCGAAAACTAAAGAAGCCTAGCACATCACCAAGGCTACAATACGACACGCTTGGGAATGATCTCACCCGGCAGAAAGAATACAATAACAGCGTGAGAAAGAAATATGAAAAACAAATTGGAAAAGGGGACTCAAAATGGGATTCACTAAAGGAAGCGATGGTGACATCAGCGAACAACATCGCCCCGAAGGAAAACAGAAGCAGAAGAAAAAACGAGTGGATGACCGAAGAGATTCTCCACATGATGCAAAAGAGACAAAAAATAAAGCCAAGACATGGAGCAGAGTACAAGAAACTTCACACGGAGATAAGGAACAAATGCAGACAAGCTAAGGAGGAATGGCTCAACAACAAATGCGCAGAAGTAGAGAATGAGCAGGAGTAATAAAGCAGAGATGCATAAAGAGATAAGAGAACTAACAGGACAAAAAACCTGCTCCTCAACAGGATGCATAAAATCCAAGGATGGAACAATCATATTGGAGAAAAAGGAAATACTCCAGCGATGGGAAGAATATACAAAGGATCTTTTTTGCGACAGGAGAGAACAATCGAGAATACACAAGGAGGTGGATGAACCGGAAATACTAAAATCCGAAGTGGAAGTTGCAATGGCCAAAATGAACAGAAACAAGCAGCTGGTCCAGAGGGAATAGTGATAGAGCTGCTGATAGCCTTAGAAGAATACGGCATAGAAAAAATTACCGACATAATAAACGAAATTTATAGCAGTGGAATAATACCAAACGACCTATGCAAGTCGATATTTATAGCACTGCCGAAGGAACCAGGTCCAAACGAGTGTGAACTACACAGAACTATCAGCTTAATGAGCCACATTACAAAACTGATTGTCAGAATCCTGATGAATAGAGCGACAAGCAGAATCAGGCCAGAGATAAGACAGGAACAGTGCGGGTTCGTCAAAGACACTGGAACAAGGAACATCATATTCATGATTAGGATGCTCTCCGAAAGGGCAATACAAATGAAGAAAGACTTGTACCTATGTTTCATTGACTATGCGAAGGCATTCGACAAGATACGACACAAAGAATTGATGGAGATGCTCGACAGCCTTGACATTTTTGGGAAAGATATAAGAGTAATCAAGAATCTCTATTGGCAACAAACGGCATGCATACGGACAAGTAACGATCTCAGTAGATTTACAAAGTTCGAAACAGGCGTAAGACAGGGATGTGTCTTTTCACCAGATTTGTTCAACCTGTACAGCGAGAATATTTTGAGGACCCTAGATGACACGCCAAGATTTGTTATTGGAGGCCACAACTTGAACAACATAAGGTATGCAGATGATACAGTGCTGATAGCAGACACGGAAAGGAAACTACAAGACCTCCTACAGAAGGTAGCGGTGGAGAGTGACAAAAAAAGGTCTACAAATAAACTTTAAGAAAACTGAATGCATGGTCATCAGCAAAAGGTGCAACCCAAAATGCCAAATACAGGCGGGGGATACCAGAATAAAGCAGGTGCAAAAATTTAAATACCTAGGAAGTGTTCTAACAGGAGATGGAAAGTGCGACACAGAGATCCGAAGACGAATTGGCATGGCAAAGGACGCGTTCCAGAAGCTGAGTAAAGTACTAACACACAGGAAAATTTCACTAGAAACAAAGAAAAGAGTGCTGGATTGCTATGTGATGTCAGTTCTTCAATACGGCAGTGAATGCTGGACAATATCATCGAAAATGAGGACAAACTGGAAGCAGCGGAAATGTGGTTCTACAGAAGGATGCTGCGGATATCGTGGACTGAGCATGCAAGCAACGATGAGGTGTTGGAAAGAATGGCAACCAAAAGGAAATTAATACTGAGCATCAGGAAGAGACAACTGAAGTTCCTGGGACACGCAATGAGGAAGGAAAGCCTGGAGAACCTGATACTGACTGGCCAGATAGAAGGCAAGAGAGACAGAGGAAGGCAGCGGATAACATATTTGCAGGACCTGATCAGGTGGATGACGGAACGGGGGTTGCCAGGAGTAACAGGAGCAAGCATACTGGGAGCCACAAGGGATAGGGAGACGTGGAGAACCATGGTCGCCTACGTCCTGAAAGGACAGGGCACATAGAAGAAGATAACATCTCTCCACTCACCACCAGATTCTTTTTATATTGTGATGTTGGAGACTATTATCAACTTCACAATGATATCGTTCATTTTGAATTCCTCTGATAAATCTTCTTTCCCTGCAAGTATTTTTCTTCTATGTGCCCTGTGCTTTCAGGACGTAGGCGATCATGGCTTTCCACGTCTTCCTATCCCTGGTTTCTCTTAGCACGACTTCTCCTGTTACAATATGCAATCCTCGTTCCATCAACCACCTGATCAGGTCCTTGTAATATGTTATCCGCTGCTTTCGCCTGTTTCTTTTTCCCGCTATCTGGCCTGGTAGTATCAGGTTCTCCAAGCCCTCTTTCCTCATTACATGTCCCAGGAACTTCAGCTCTCTCTTCCTGATACTCAGTATTAATTTCTTTTTCGTTTCCATCATTACACTACCCGCCATATTTGCGGCAAAACGATAAGGGAAGAAAATAAAATACAAAACAGGAAAAATGTTATTAATTCTTTTATCTTTATGTATCCTAGGCGATCATGCACTTTCACTTACCCCTACCCCTATTCGCTCGTAACAATTTTCCTCTTGGTATCTCTCTTAAACCCCGTTCCGCCGTCCACTTGCTCAAGCCCATCATGTATATCAGCCGTTGCTTTCCCCTGTCTCTCTTTCCCTCTATCCATTCCGTGACTACTAACTGGATTCGCCAAAGATTTTCTTCTTCATTACGTGTCCCAGAAACATCAGCTGTAAAAATGTGTTTCTTTTTTGTCAAAACCTTGTTGTTGCTTACATTTTAGGTGCATGGTATCCTTAGCAACCTTCTACAGAATCACATTTCTATTGCTTTGTGTCTCTTCTTCATCTTTGAGTATATAATATTCTATAAATGAATTTACTCGAGCCACAACATTAGCAACTAGCTCCCACCCTTTTACTGTAAAACTAGTAAATTGTAAACGCAAATTCTACTCCAGTAGCTTTTTTTCTAGCACTTTCCGCCTGTGGAATTTCCTTCCATTTACTTGCTTCCCCGACAGCTACGATCTCCAAGAATTTAAATGTAAAGTCAATAGTCATCTCCTGTTTCACTAACCAGCATCCTCTCTCTCATGCTCCCTTCTCCGTCCACTCCACTCTCATCAGTATTCTCATCCTTCTCTTACCCACTTCCTGACACCCCCTATAACCTGTCACTTTTTCTCATAATTTTCCTCCTATGTAACCCCCTGCAAAACAGTGGCAGTAAAATGCCTTGCTTGCGAAGATGTGCTTATTAAAAAAAAAATAAAAGATTGTCAAGCATTCAGGAAGACAGATATCACATTACAGTTCGATAATATTTTCTTTGTTTCCAACGAAGACTTCATGTCTCTCAATACTCTATAAGAATAATATAATAATATTATAACACTATAAGAATAAAATAATAAAATTATAACTCTATAAGAATAATATAATAACACTATAACTCTATAAGAATAATATGATAACACTATAATTCTATTAGAATAATATAATAAGATTATACTCTATAAGAATAATATAATAATACTATAATACTATAAGAATAATATAATAACACTATAACTCTATTAGAAGAAAATAATAACATTATAACTATATAAGAATAATATAATGACACTATAACTCTATAAGAATAAAATAATAACATAATAACTCTATAAGAATAATATAATAACATTATAATTCTATAAAAATAAAATAATAACATTATATATCTATAAGAATAATATAATAACACTATAACTCAATAAGAATAATATAATAACACTATAACTCTATAAGAGTAAAATAATAACATTATAACTCTATAAGAATAATATAATAACACTATAACTCTATAAGAATAATATAATAAGACTATAACTCTATAAGAATAATAAAATAACACAATACCTCTATAAGAATAATATAATAACATTATAAATCTATAAGAATAATATAATAATACTATAACTCTATAAGAATAAAATAACACTATAACTCTATAAGAATAATATAATAACACTATAACTCTATAAGAATAATATAATAATATTGTAACTCTATAAGAATAATATAATAACATTATAACTCTATAAATAATAAGAATAAATATTATAACTCAATCGTTGAATAATATAATTAACACTATAATTTATAAGAATAATATAATAATACTATAACTTCTTAAGAATAATATAATAACACTATTAAACTCCCCTATAAGAATAATATAATAATAACAATAACTCTATAAGAAGAATAATATAATAACACTATAACTCTATAAAATAATATAATAAATAATTATAACTCTATAAGAATAAAATAATAACACTATAACTCTATAAGAATAATATAATAACACTATAACACTATAAGAATAATATAATAAATATTATAACTCTATAATAATAATTTAATAACACTATAACTCTATAAGAATAATATAATCACATTATAACTCCTATGAGAATAATATAATAACACTATAACTCTATAAGAATAATATAATAACACTATAAGTCTATAATAATAATATAATAACACTATAACTCTATAAGAATAATATAATAACACTATAACTCTATAAGAATAATATAATAACACTATAACTCTATAAGAATAATATAATAACACTATAACTCAATGAGAATAATATAATAACACTATAACTCTTTAAGAATAAAATAATAACATTATAACTCTATAAGAATAATATAATAACACTATAACTCTATAAGAATAAAATAATAGCACTATAACTCTATAAGAATAATATAATAACACTATAACTCAATGAGAATAATATAATAACACTATAACTATATAAGAATAAAATAATAACATTATAACTCTATAAGAATAATATAATAACACTATAACTCTATAAGAATAATATTATAACACTATAACTCTATAAGAATAATATAATAAAATTATAATTCTATAAAAATAAAATAATAACATTATATATCTATAAGAATAATATAATAACACTATAACTCAATAAGAATAATATAATAACACTATAACTCTATAAGAGTAAAATAATAACATTATAACTCTATAAGAATAATATAATAACACTATAACTCTATAAGAATAATATAATAAGACTATAACTCTATAAGAATAATAAAATAACACAATAATTTATAAGAATAATATAATAATACTCATAATCAATGAGAATAATATAATAACACTATAACTTTCTGTAAGAATAAAATAATAACATTATAACTCTATAAGAATAATATAATAACACTATAATTTATAAAAATAATATTATAACACTATAATTTATAAGAATAATATAATAATAATATAATTATAATAATAATATAATAACATTATAAATCTATAAGAATAATATAATAACACTATAACTCTATAAGAATAATATAATAACACTATAACTCTATAAGAATAATATAATAACACTATAACTCTATAAGAATAATATAGTAACACTATAACTCTATAAGAATAATATAATAACATTATAACTCTATAAGAATAATATAATAATACTATAACTCTATAAGAATAAAATAATAACACCATAACTCAATAAGAATAATATAATAACACTATAACTCTATAAGAATAATATAATAACAGTAAAACTCTATAAGAATAATATAATAACATTATAACTCTATAAGAATAATATAATAACACTAGAACTCTATAAGAATAATATAATAACACTATAAGTCTATAAGAATAATATAATAATACGATAACTCTATAAGAATAATATAATAACACTATAACTCTATTAGAAGAAAATAATAACATTATAACTATATAAGAATAATATAATGACACTATAACTCTATAAGAATAAAATAATAACATTATAACTCTATAAGAAAAATATAATAACACTATAACTCTATAAGAATAATATAATAACACTATAACTCTATAAGAATAATATAATAACACTATATCTCTATAAGAATAATATAATAACATTATAAATCTATAAGAATAATATAATAACACTATAACACTATAAGAATAATATAATAACACTATAACTCTATAAGAATAAAATAATAACACTATGACTCTATAAGAATAAAATAATAACATTATAACTCTATAAAAATTATATAATAATACTATAACTCTATAAGAATAAAATAATAACACTATGACTCTATAAGAATAATATAATAACACTATAACTCTATAAGAATAATATAATAACACTATAACTCTATAAGAATAAAATAATAACATTATAACTCTTTAAGAATAATATAATAATACTATAACTCTATAAGTATAAAATAATAACACTATAACTCAATAAGAATAATATAATAACACTATAACTCTATAAGAATAATATAATAACACTATATCTCGATAAGAATAACATACTAACATTATAACACTATAAGAATAATATAATAACACTATAATCTATAAGAATAATATAATAATACTATAAGTCTATAAGAATAATATAATAACACTATAACTCTATAAGAATAATATAATAACATTATAACCCTATAAGAATAATATAATAACACTATAACTCTATAAGAATAATATAATAACATTATAACCCTATAAGAATAATATAATAACACTATAACTCTATAAGAATAATATAATAACACTATAACTCTATAAGAATCATATAATAACACCATAACTCTATAAGAATAATATAATAACATTATAACTCTATAAGAATAAAATAATAATATTATAACTCTATAAGAATAATATAATAACACTATAACACTATAAGAATAATATAATAACATTATAACACTATAAGAATAATATCATAACATTATAACTCTATAAGAATAAAATAATAACACTATAACTCTATAAGAATAATATAATAACACTATAACTATATAAGAATAATATAATAAGACTATAACTCTATAAGAATAATATAATAACACTATAACTCTATAAGAATAATATAATAAGACTATAACTCTATAAGAATAATATAATAACACTATAATTCTATTAGAATAATATAATAACATTATAACTCTATAAGAATTATATAATAATACATAACTCTATAAGAATAAAATAACATTTTGACTGTTGAAAAGGTAAGCCATTCATTAACTGCAGAATCCGTGTCTTTACGTTTTCTTAAACAAATATACTGCATATAAGACCGGTTCTAAAGGAACTCTTTTAGGCGAAGGAATGGATGTGTGCCGTTAGTATAATAGCGGCATTTTTCTCAATACCCCCTGTCAGTCAGTTAAGTGCCATACGTGATACACGCTTGGGCGATCATGTCTCGAAAAAGACATGACTGACTGGGCAGAAGATTTTCCCGCAGTAGGTTGCCATTTCTTTCTGTAGTAGACTGGTGTCCAGCCAAGACTATAGAACCTAATCTGTCCTGTTATTTGTAACCCATAACTGGAGAGAAGAGACGGATTAATACCTTTCTCAAGGGTATTTGCGCGTAAGTGAATGTAAGAAAATTCAATTGTACCTCCTGTACACAGTTTTTTTTTAACTGTAACGCCCTGTGCACCAGCGGTAGTCATGCCTTGTTTGGGGGTAATATATATATATATATATATATATATATATATATATGTTATTATTATCATTATTATATTCATATCTATCTATCTATTTATCTATCTAGCTAGCTAGCTAGCTAGGTAGCTAGCTAGCTTTCTATTGTAGCGTTAGGTACTATTAACTATTAATTGTATTTCCCCCTAAAATTGTCTTCAATCATAAATTCTTAAGATCACTTTAAAGTAACTCTCTATAGTGAGTGGCTCTCAAACTTTATATTGCTTGCATTCGAATATACAAAACTTATTAATTTTAATTTCTTTTTAACTATACGATGTTACATGCATTTGAAGGTTTTAGACTATTTCATTTTAGTTACTGATTCGTTTTCTACGGCTTCTCAACTCCTTACAAGTTATATAAACAAAAATACAAATATTTTTACTCTGTAAGAATTTTTGGATCGATTTAGTTATACAAGTCTTACAAATTAACGCACAGCTCAGAAAGAGAAGAAGTAGATATTTACCTCGTCCCCGCAACTAAGGTACAAGGGCAAAATTTAATGTGCAGAGCGCAAAAGCGTGAGAACGGGAAAGTGCCAAAATTGCTCAGTTCTCGCAACAATCAGTCGCAACAATCACCGATCCACCCCTTTAGTGGTGGTGCAGCCTCGGGATGCTGTTCTCCGGGGCTGGGCACCTCTCAGCATATTTCTTTTAGATCCATGTCTGTCCTCAGAAAGGGATACAACGGAGCCCCATTTTGCCAGAGGACAGTGACGCATCTCGATGATGATTTTCCAAACCAGCCCAAAAATGGCAAGTAAGTATATAAGGTTATTTGCACATGAGTTAATATAAGGAAACTTACTAGAAATAGAACACGACGAACAATTCTGAGCATTATCCATTACGCCTCATGCGCTTCAGCTATCTAAGCACTGACCAGGTTCAACGTTGTTTAACTTAAGTTATCGTACGAGAATGGGTGTTTCATATGGACGTAAGCCACCAAAGTTTATACTGTTTTCTCCAATTTATAGCATCAAGATGAAAATATTTAATTTTGTATTTATTGTAAAAAGTAAATATTTTTTTTAAATTTTAGATTATTTAAATTTATCTTTTGCTGGATTGTGTGAGATAAAGAAGATATAATTTTTAAGGAAGGCAAAATTCACAGCAAATCCTCATTGGATTTAAAATTTCACAGAAATTTCATTAGCTGTTGCAGATAAGCTTATTTACAAAAAACAAATCTATCTATCTATCTATCTATCTATCTATCTATCTATCTATCTATACAACTATCTAATTTGATATCTATCTATATAACTATCTCAATTGATATCTGCTAGGTATCTCCAAAATATGGCTGAAAAACAGCATAGTATGAAGGAAAAAGGCCCTAAACTAAATAAAATCAAGTTTTATCGGCCAAATATTTATATTATTATTAAGAGAATAAATCAAAGTATTTTTTAATTATTCTTTAAAAATTTTTTAATTATTTCTAACACGCTCAAAATTTTGGTAGAAAATCTTTTTTTTCTTTTGTGAGTGCGAGACCTAAACTGACGCACAGTTTATTACGTCAAAAAAAGTGTAATATTATGCAATGCACTTTTTTGACCGTGAAAGACACATTAATTTGGAAATTCTTGCAAAAATCAAATAATGGTCGGATTCTTATTCATATTTGACTGAAATGAATTTTGAAAGCTATTTTAAGAAAATATTGGTTAAAGTATTTTTTTTTTACATATGTTACCTCCCACCAATTAATTTCCAGAAATGTCTAAAAATTCGACTCTGCTCCTCAACAAATCTAATATAATTAAATTCAAAAGTCATTGGGGAATGCTAATCAACTGTCTTTTTTTCTTCAATATTAGCCTTCTTTCTAAATAGTAGGTTTGAATTGTGAAAAAAGCAATAACTATGCCAATTTTATTTGGATAAACTTTCAATTGCTTTTATGAACAATATAAATTAAGCATATCATAGTCTGAAATGAAAAAAAATCAATGAATAATTAATTTTTACAAGAATTATTTTCCTTTTTTTTATAATAATATAAAGCTTCAAATTTTTTTAAATTTCTTCCTCTATTGCTCCGGCTACGGTATGAAATTAAAGTATGAAGACTACATTTACTAATCGAAAATTGAAAAGCTTAGTACAAATGATTTAGCCAATGGATTTTTTAAATAAGTAAAACATTTTAATTGCGTGCATTTTGATTACCCGTATTTTATTTGTAATGGGGGCCGTACATGATATTTATAATTAAAAGGTCACGTGATTCAAGGGTTGTCTTCCCTTACATGAAAAAAATAAAATTTATACCAGTCATCTTCCATACTTGGCATCTTTTGGCAGGCAACTGTAAATCAAATCACTATCGCCTCTTGATAAAACGATGATAGATGTGATAACAAGGATATCGTAATTGAGAAACGCTTTTTTGAAACATTTCAGGCAGTAAGCTAGTAATCCTTTTTTCAAGTCAACTTAAAGTAAGTTTAAATTCGGTAATTTGAATAAAATTTCAGCAAGGTGTATTTTATTTTTGTAAGGTTTTTTAAAACCGAGAATTGCCTTCTGTTTACAACTGATGAAAAACGGCGGAAAATTTGAAGTTTTAAAAACTTTTTTTTAAACCTAAAAGAAATTTGATTCCGATCAATATAATTTCGGTTTGAAATACACCAGGGTATTTTGCTTACTGTAATTAGTAAATTTAATCTCTTGGCTTTCAATTAAAGATAAAATTAAAGCTTCAAAAACACGTTTTTATTTTTTAAAATTCAATTGAAATTAAAGTATTGAAAATTTGTGGAGGTACCTAAATCCATCTATCTATATAACTATCTCAATTGATATCTATCTATCTCACTGTCTATGCAATAATTTAGGTAGTCGTAGCTTTTATTATTTATATATCCCCTTCTATTCGTTGTATGCCTTAATTTATAACGCCTATCTTTCGCTCTCTCATTCGCTGAATTAATCTATCTTACTCTACATATCTGAATCTCTTTGTCATTCAGTATCTATCTGTCAATCTGTTTCTCTATTATATATCTCTTCGCCACATTCTCTCTCTCTCTCTCTCTCTCTCTCTCTCTCTCTCCTGCATGCTGGAAATTCTCCTCAGTCGTTCCTGTCTTTAAGAATTGTGGTGAACCCTCGGACCCATCCAACTATCGCCCTATCAGTCTCCTACCAATATTCGGGAAAGTGTTCGAGGCTATAATAAATGCTGAAATAGTTCATCATCTCACCGCCCACAAGCTGTTCTCCGACAGGCAATATGGATTCCGATTTGACAGGTCCACAGCCGACCTGCTAACTACTGTAACGGAGTACATGCTACAGGCCCTTGATGAGTCTGACGAGGCTCGCGCGGTTGCTCTGGATATCTCCAAGGCTTTCGACAGGGTTTGGCACCCTGGCCTCCTATGCAAACTACGCGGTTATGGTATTACCGGTCGCCTGCTTGACCTAATCCAATCTTTCTTAAATAACCGCAAAATGAAGGTCGTTCTGAATGGGCGTGCCTCTTCGTCCTACAGCACGAATGCTGGTGTCCCACAAGGCTCTATCCTGGGCCCAACGCTCTTCCTTATTTTCATCAACGACCTCCCAGATGAGATCAGGTCCCAAGTAGGCATCTACGCAGATGACACTACAATATACTCCCGCTCCAGTAAGAAACCTGTCGTGGCGGACAGACATAATCTCGCTGCTGACCTTGAGCGGGATCTACACTCTGTGGTGAACTGGGGCAAGAAGTGGCTTGTCAACTTTAATTCCTCTAAGACCAAGCTGTTGTCTGTCAACCATTACAGGCAACCTCTTCTGCCTCCCATAAGCATGGACCAGATGATTCTCCCGGAGAGTAATACACTACGCCTCCTCGGACTTACCCTGTCCTCAGACCTCAAATGGAAGCACTATATTGAATCCATAGCAAAATCTACTGCTAAGAAGATTGGGTCACTATGTCGATCCAGGATGTTTTTTCCACCTGAATCCATCCTGCATATATACAAGTCAACCATCCGTCCGTGCATGGAGTACTGCTGCCATTTATGGTCAGGTGCCCCTGCCGTTCTCCTCAGTGTTCTTGACAAGCTCCAAAGGAGAGTCTGTAATGTGATAGGTACTGATCTGGCGACTCGTCTGCAGCCACTTTCCCATCGTCGAAATGTGGCCTCCCTCTGTCTCTTCTATAAATACTTTCATGGCTTCTGCTCGGATGAGCTTAAGTCACTGATGCCTCCTCAACAGGTGTTTACCCGTTCAACCAGACTGGCAACTGGGTCCCACCCATTCACAGTCAGGTTAGCCAAACGCAGACGACAATTCTACTCCTGCAGCTTCCTCTCTCGCACTTCCCGCCTGTGGAACTCACTCCCGTATTCTTGCTTTCCTGACGGCTACGACCTCCAGAAATTTAAAAGCAAAGTTAATACTCACCTACTAACCACTGGCCTCTAGCTCTCTCTCCCCTCCCCTGTATAAGCTTCCCTTTCTCTCCGCCCATGTACCTGTCATTGCACCTGCTTTCTCAGTTTTCTATTGTTCCTTTCTAACTAGCTTGTACTCCTCACTCTTTTCTAATTAATCTTTCTACACTTATGTAACCCCCTGCACATCAGTGGCGTTTCTGCCTTGCTCGGGGTGAAATGATTAAAAAAAAAAAAAAAAAAAAAAAAAAAAAAAAAAAAAAAAAAAAAAAAAATCTGAGTGAATACAGAACGAAGAAAGAATTCTTACCACGTCCAGAACATTAATTTAAAACAGTGCTCGATATATAATATATAGAGCTGTGAATATTTATGATAAATTATATTTTAGAACATGATTGTAATCCAAAATTATGATTAAGTTTACAAATTTAGATTATTAAAAGAAAAAAACACCTCTAACAAAATTTTAAAAAATATAAGGAAAGAGTGTTTCCATTACTTTTCCCACCGCCTGATGAGACACTGAAGTTTCAATGTCGATGCAAACGTACCTTTGTCGTGGATATATATAGAAAAATTATGTACATGTTCTAAAATATAATTTATAATATATATATATATATATATATATATATATATATACATATATTAACGCAGACACAGAAGCGAACCAACGTGTAGATAGATAGGTTTTATGCAGACTTTATATATATATATATATATATATATATATATACAAACAAGTCGCCATTTCCACACCAAGATATAACACATTTAAAAAAAAGTGGGATTATATTTTATTAATAAAACTGGTTACAAAAGTATCACAGCGTTTCAAATTTCCTAGGCGCATTTTGACCGGCCTTACTTCAGAACAAATGTCGTCGGTAATCTAAGACTGAGTTGCTAATAAGAAAATTTTTTACCAACGACTGAAGTTAAAATGTAAGGATAAGAGGAAGTGAGGAAAAAAGTAACTTTCAGGACATTTTATTCTCCTGAATTGTTCTCAGTATTACACAGAGCATGAAACAGACCCCACTTCAGTGTACTGGAGTCTGTTATTATTTACATGCAGAAACCTGTCCTGTGCATGCAACGATAATTAAAACATAAATTGGCCCTCTTTAGAGAAGCCATTACCTAACGGAGGATAGTTTTTTCATTACTGGACAAGCGAAGATCATCTTTTTTTCTCTGAAAAATGGAGAATCGACCAAAAATAACGGTGTGGTGTGGGATGACTTCGGGCAGGATTGTGTGTCCATTCATTCTTCGCGATACCATTAATGCTGAAAAATATCTTACTTTTACGAGTTATCAGTGGGAAAATGTGAAAATGTTGAAGATATGATTTTCCTGCAATATAGCGGCCCTTGACATTTTTCTGTTGTCGTTGGTGAATGACTGAATAGTCATTAGCCGGGAGATGGTATATGTGCCGCCAAACAGAATCCCAGACTTAAAGCCCTGTGGATTTTTTTTTGGTGGGGGGAGGGTTAAAGGAGCAAGTCTACTATATCAACCAAAGAATTAGAAAGAATTTGAAGTGCGAATACAAAAAGTTATGTCTTCCATACCACAAGAGTTTCTGGTGAAATGAGTTGACGCAATTTCTGAGCGACTCGAGAAGCTGGTAGCGAAATATGGTGACCCTATAAAGTTTTAGATAAGACTTCATGCAAATGCTTTTCTCTCATATCTATTAATTGTAAAAAAGTCAAAAATATATTAAAATGTGTATTTCCTTTTGAATTACACTTTATATATATATATATATATATATATATATATATATATATCAGTCGGTTACGTGCCATACGTAATACGTAATAAGTTTTGGGCGATTATGTCTCGAATAAGACATGACTGACTGGACAGAAGATTATTCCTCAGTAGGTTGCCATTGCTCTCTGCGGTAGACTGGTTACAAGGCTATAGAACACAATCTGTCCTATTATTTAACCCATAACTGGAGGGAAGAGACGATTAATACCTTTCCCTAGAGCATTTGTGCAGAAGTGAATGCAACGAATCCAACTGGAATTCGAACTCTGCTCCCGATTTGTCTTTCCGAATTAATATCCACTGCACTACAGCGTATATATATATGAGTTTGTGTGAGTGTGTGTGTGTGTGCGTATAAGTGGACCTAAATATTTACATTAGCATACGCTTTATCCCTCATATTCAGCTCTTTTACCCAGAAATATAGCTTAAAAATAATTTTATTCTATATATTTACACACACACACACACACACACACACACACACACACACACACACACACACACACACACATATATATATATATATATATATATATATATGATTTATGGGGATATGTTTGCTATTTGGGGTGATGAAAAACGTAGCCTGACGAGTGACTCTATCATAACGGTGTCCTCATGAAAGTTAGAAGTCGGCATGAACCTGCTCAGTTAAGTGACATCTACTTTAATCCTATTAACGCTTTTTCTCGACTCAGTTATCAAGCACTTCACGATAAAAAAAAATCTGTTCGCCAAAACTACCGAAAAAATACTTGTGCTAAATATTATTACAGCCCTACACACACACACACACACACACACACACACACACACACACACACACACACACACACACATATCTAAACTTATTTAAAAATGGAACTTTATCTGTGTGTGTGTGTGTGTGTCCGTTACCTATTGACTCCGAAACGGCTGAATCGATTTTCTTGAAAATTTACACAGTTGTACTATAAGCGTCTGCGAGTGTTCTTAGCTAGGTTTTGTGTCGAGGTACACCCGATAAATATTGAAAATCGATAATCGAAAAAATCGGGTTATAGAAGGTGTGTTCCGATTTTAATCAAATTTGATACACTCATAGACAAAGACATAAGAAAAGATATTCAGAAATTTCAAGGTTACAGTTCTTACAATAGTGCATAAAATCGATAATATATATATATATATATATATATATATATATATATATATATATAAAAGGTAAGATGTTTGTGTGTGTGACTGTTCATCTGCCTGTATGTCTATATATTTTTCAGCCCTTTTATTTTAGTTTTTGCTTCGGGTTTGGCTCTAAGTAGGTATTATTGTAGCTTTTTAGTTTCAGCCATGATACCATTTACTCAGGGGACTTATTTAGCCTTCAAAATTCAGTTTACGACGAAGAAAACTTATTTGATATCTATACCAGGAAATTGAAATTTGACTTACATACATTCATTTTTCTTTTAGTCTACTGTTCCACTTTAACTGGAAACAACTATTGTTTTTTAGTCTTTCGTACTAACGTCCAAAGAGTCTGAGCTCCAAGACCATGGATTAGATTTAAAGCTTTCATTACACCCGAGCAACGCCGGGCTATACTGTTAGTATATATATATATATATATATACATATATATATATATGTGTGTGTGTGTGTGTGTGTGTGTGTGTGTTCATATGTGTGTGTATATGTGTGTGTGTGCCTGTACACTTTTACTTATCTATCATTCTTTGATTGCATTAAAAATTTTCGTTTATATTCTTATATATTTAATTTAATACTATATAGTTAATGTAATATTTTCGCATTATATTAAAGCGGACACAAAATCCGTCATGGATTTACATAAGATTATCATTAAAAAAAAATGAAAGAAATAAGAAACGACTAATCTTGGAAGAAGAACATTTGGAATTCCAAATCTGAAATGCGATACGAAAACTCGTTTCTCTCCTTCAATGCAATGATTGTTCGGATTCGATCTCCTGACAGATACCATGTTTTGAGGAAAATTTAAATTAGTTGTTAACCCTTTATTCTACAGCACCCCCTTTTTAAATATTTGTGGAGTCTGGTGCCACCCTATTTTGAAATTACGCTAGTAAATTAAGTACTTTCAGTGTATTAAAGGTAATGTCCCATTGTTTACACCTATGTGAATGGAACACCTCGACAACTTCATCACGGATAAAACGGAAAAATTAGACAACAGAGATGTGGTTCTTCAGAAGAAAGAGTAGAATATCATCGACTTAACAATTCAGAAATGAGGAAGTTGTAAGGAAAATGGGAATAAAATACACAGTTGCATTCAGAATCACAAAGAGTCAGTGAAACTATACTCATAATGAGAAAAGTAAGTCTGGTGAAACTAATAATTACAGAAGAGATTGCCTACCGTCCGGTTCACATTCCTCTCCGGTTTTTTTTTTAACAGGAGTAAAGATTTATCTTTTGTTCACTGTTTAGGATTAAGTTTTTAGTTTCTTCTATAGTCTTCTCATTTTCTTTCGCTTCCAGTAGCCTCTTGAGTCTTAGTGGCATTTTCGCCTTGCCTATGGTGTATCGATTAAAAAAAAACGTAACAACGAGTAATCTTTCTAAACAGCTTGTGTAAATGGATGTAAGAGAAGAATAAAAGCATTACTGAGATAGAAAATTATGGGATACCATCGAAAGTTATGATTATTCATGTGCTAAAAGGACACTGAACACAAAAGAAGAATGTTAATCGTAAAATAGCCGTTCCATATAGCAAACGTCCAGTTTTCATTTTCGGAACCGTTAATGTTATTGTCGGTTATAAAAAAATTATGAAAACAATCTTTCATGAAAATTAAAATTTCTCTAGTCATATAAAAGTTATAGCTCTTTATAAAAGTAAAAGGAGTTTTAAGATTGTTTTTTTTTCATTTTTGTTGCGTGGAAAATTAACATCGTGATTATATCAGTGTTATCACTTTTAGTTATGACTCATCTCCATTTTTCTTATGGATGTTTTTGGAAATGATCAAGTAATGTAGCTGTTTAGTAAAGCACTTTGTTTTTAGTTTTGCAGCACCAGTATTGACGATTAGACGAAACACCCTCTTCTTTTACCCAGTATAGACGATTACATGAAAGATCCTCTTTATTCAACCAATAAAGACAATTAGACGGATATCTTCTTTTGACCAGTATAGACGATTAAATGAAATATCCTCCTCTTTTATCCACTATAGAGGACTAGATGAAAGAGACTCTTCGTTTAGTGAGTTTAGACGATTAGAGGAAAGATTATCATCAACTGACCAGTATAGCCAATTCGATAAAAGATCCTTTTCGTTTAGCCAGTATCGAGGTTCAGATTAAATATCTTCTTCGTTTAGATAATATCCTCCTCGTCTAGCCGGTATAGATAAACGATACTTCTTGTTTAACCAGTATAGACAATTAGATTAAACATTCTCTTATTTAGCCTGTATAGTCGATTATATGAAATATCCTCCTTCATAGGCCAGTATATATTTAGCCACGATTGACAAGTAAATGAAATATCCTCTCCATTTAGCCACGATTGACAAGTAAATGAAATATCCTCTCCATTTAGCCACGATTGACAAGTAAATGAAATATCCTCTCCATTTAGCCACGATTGACAAGTAAATGAAATATCCTCTACTTTTAGCCAGTAAAGACGTTTAGATAAAAAGATCCTCCTCTTTTAGTCAGGATAAAGTATTAGATGAAAGATTCTCTTGGTTTAGACAATATAGACTCTTCGACGAACGAGCCTTCTCATTTAGACGGTATAGACGTTTAGATGAAAGATCCTCTTCGTTTAGCCAGTACAGGTGATTAGATGAAAAAACTTTTTTTTAGCCAGTATAGATATTTAGATGAAATTTCTTCTTTTGTTAGCCGGTATAGAGGATTAGATGAAATAACCTCTTCTTTTAGCCAGTATAGACGATTAAATGAAAGATCCTCTTCTTTCAGCCAATAAAGACAATTAGATGAAGTTTCTTCTTTTAACCAGTGTAGACGATTAAATGAAATATCATCTTCTTTTATCCAATATGGAGGATTAGATAAAAGATAAATTTCGTTTAGCGATTTTAGACGATTAGAAGAAAGATTGT
The DNA here is from genome assembly GCA_037127315.1 of Ascarosepion bandense. Lineage (NCBI taxonomy): Eukaryota > Metazoa > Mollusca > Cephalopoda > Sepiida > Sepiidae > Ascarosepion > Ascarosepion bandense. The sequence goes on along the minus strand of JBBBDQ010000927.1, from coordinate 2,517,119 downwards.
TCTAAACTAACCAGTATAGCCAATTCGATAAAAGATCCTTTTTGTTTAGCGAGTATAGAGGTTTAGATTAAATATCTTCTTCGTTTAGATAATATAGATATTTAGTTAAATATTCCTCCTTGTTTAGCCGGTATAGAATATTAGTGGAAAGTTCCACCTCTTTCAGAATGTGTAGATGATTAGATGAAATATCCTCATATTTTAGCCAGTACAGACGATTAGATGAAAGAGCCTCCTCTTTGAGCCAGCATAGACGATTAGATAAAAGATTCTCGTCACTAAACCGGTATAGACGATTAGATGAAATTTTTTAACCAGTATAGAAAAGTAAATGAAAAATCCTCTTCATTTATACACTATAAACGATTAGATAAAAGTTCCTCTTTTTTTAGCCAGTATAGACGATTAGATGAAATATCCCACACGTTTAGTATGTATAGACGATTAGATGAAATATCCTTCTCGATTCGACACTATTAACTATTAGATGAAAGTTTCTACTCGTTTAGCCAGTATACACCGTAAGATGAAAAATTCTTCTTGTTAGCTAATATAAACAGTTAGAAGAAAGATCATATTTTTTGAGCCAGTATAGTCGATTAGATGAAAATTTTCTTATTTTATCCAGTATATACGATTAGATGACCGATACTCTTCGTTTAGTCAGTATAGGTGATAACATTAATGATGCTTCTTGTTTAGCCAGTATAGACGATTAGATTAAATATCCACTTTTTTTTAGCTAGTATAGACGATTAGAAGAAATATACTCCTTTATAGGCCAGTATAAACGATTACATGAAATAGCCTCCTTGATTCAGCACCATAGACGATTATATGTAAGTTCCTCCTCCTTTAAACCGAATATACAATTAAATGAAATATCCTCTTCTTTCAACCGGTAAAGACGTTTAGATGAAAGATCCTCTTCATTTAGTCACTATAGACATTTAGAAGAAAGATCTTCTTTTTGCCAATTTATTCGATTAGATGAATGACCCTCTTCTTATAGCCAGTATAGATCAGATGAAAGAACTTCCTCACTTTACCCGTATAGACACTTAGGTAAAAGATCTACCTCTTTTAAACAGTACAGAGGATTCGATTAAAGATCACCTACTTTTAGCCAGTATACACGATTAGATGAAAGATCAATATTTTTTTTAGCCAGTATAGACGATTAGATGAAAAATCAATATTTTTTTAGCCAGTATAGACGATTAGAAGAAAGATCGCTTTCTTTTAGCCAGAATCGACGAGTATATGAAAGTTCTTCCTAGTTTAGAGAGTATAGACGATGAGATGAAAGATCCTCTTCCTTTAGCTAGTATGGACGTTTACATCAATAAGCATCTTCTTTTATCCAGTATAGACGATATAGAGGAAATATCCCACACGCTTAGTATGTATAGATGATTAGACGAAATGTTCTCCTCGATTCGAGAGTATTAATGATTAAATACAAGTTTCTACTCATTTAACCAGTATACACAGTTAGATGAATGACACTATTCGTTTAGCTAGTATAAACGTTTAGATGAAAGATACTTCTCGTTTAATCCGTATAGACGTTTAGAAAAAAATCCTCCTCGGTTAGCTAATATAGACCGTTAAATGAAAGGTCATACTTGCTTAGCCAGGGTAAACGATTAGATGAAAATGTTTTCTTTTTCCAGTATATACGATTAGATGAACGATACTTCTTTTGTAACCAGTATAGACAATTAGATTAAACATTCTCTTCTTTCGTCAGTATAAACGATTAGATGAAAGATCCCCCTTGATAGGACAGTATAGACGATGAGAGGTGCAATCCCCTTCATTTAGACACGATTCACAAGTAAATGAAATATCCTCTTCTTTTAGCAAATAAAGGCGTTTAGATAAAAAAAAGATCATCTTCTTTTAGCGAAGATAAAGGATTAGATGAATGTTCCTCTTTGTATTAGCCAGTATAGACTATTCGAAGAAATGAGCCTTCTCATTTAGACAGTATAGACAGTTAGATGAAAGATCCTCTCCTTTTAGCCAGTAGAGACGATTAGATGAAAAAGCCTCATTCTTTAGCCAGTATAGATATTTACATGAAAGATCTTCTTCCGTTAGTCGGTATAGAGAATTAGATGAAAAATCCTATCCGTTCAGACAATATAGTCTTTTCGACGAATGATTCTTCTCATTTAGACGGTATAGACGGTTAGATGAAAGATCCTTTTTCTTTTAGCCAGTATAGACGATTAGATAAAAGACCCTCTTAATTTAACCAGTACAGACATTTAGATGGAAGATCTTCTTTTAGCCAGTATAATGGATTAGATTAAAGATCCTCTTCGTGTAGATAATATAAACGTCTGGTTGAATGATCCTCCTCGTTTAGCCATTATAGACATTTAGATGAAAGATTAACTTCAGTAGCCAGTATAGACAATTAGATAAAAGATCCTCTTTTTTTAGTACGTACTGACATTTACAAGATATCCTCTTCATTTATACAGTACTAGCAGTATAGCCCGGCGTTGATCGGGTGTATTGAAAGCTTTAAAACTATTCCAAACTCAGCCTAAAGAATATTTATCTGAAGTTTGGTGAGAATCGGATAAAAATTGTGAATTTGTATAAAGGACATACAGACAGATAAACAGACACACATACAAACATCTTAGCTTTTATATATATATATATTATCGATTTTCTACACTATTGTAAGAACTGCAACCTTAAAACTTCTGAATATAGATTCTTATGTCTATTTCTATGGGTGTATCAAATTTGATTAAAATCGAACCACTCCTTCTATAACCCGATTTTTTCGATTATCGATTATCGATATTTATCGCGAGTACCTCGACACAAAACCTAGCTAAGAACACTCGCAGACGCTTATAGTACAACTGTGTAAATTTTCAAGAAAATCGGTTCAGTCGTTTCGGAGTCTATAGGTAACGGACACACACACAGACACACACAGACAAAGTTCCATTTATAAATAAGTTTGGATAGATAGATAGACGATTAGGTAAAAAGATCCTCTTCTTTTAAACAGTATAGACCAGTGCTTCTCAAGCTATCTAATGTGGCGGACTGGTAGTTTTTTTTTTCAATGTGCCAGGGACAGGCAAGCAAAGCAAGCCAATCCAGCTGAGTAAGAGCTTGGGGACTGTGAACCCCGGAATTTTTTTTTGAGATATGTACTATTTCAGGGACATTTTGAGACTATATGTAATAAACATGAGGACATAATATCTTGTTCATTCTAAGGGCAGTCAGAATTGAGGTAACAAGTCTTCCCAGTGTGCCATTGACCGGTACCATATTTGTGCTATATTAGTTATGGCCACTAGTTTCGAGAGTATATATTTTAAAAAATCCAGAAAAATATTTAAAGTCAATATTAATACTTTGTAAGCAATTTGAATTTAATAATGCCATAGAGTTTTACTATTGTTTCTTTCTTTTCTGGAAAATCTTCGCGTACCGGCAGACAATGGCTCGCGTACCGGCGATGGTACGCGTACCACACTTTGAGTAACACTAGTCTAGACGATTAGTGGAAATATCCTCTTCTTTTAGCCAGTTTAGACATCTCGATGAATGATCCTCATGTTTTTTTTTTTTAGCTAATATAGACGATTAGATTAAAGGTCCTTTTTTAGTCAGTATCGACGATTAGATGAAATATACTAGCAGTATAGCCCGGCGTTGCTCGGGTATAATGAAAGCTTTAAAACTAATTCATGGTCCTGGAGCTCAGACTCTTTGGACGTTGGCACGAAAGACTAAAAAGCAATAGTTGTTTCCAGTTAAAGCGAAACCGTAGACTGAAAGAAAAATGAATGGATGTAAGTCAACTTTTGATTTCCTGATATCGATATTAAATAATTGTTTTTCGTCGTTGCCTTATATATATATATATTCTCGATTTTCTGCACTATTGTAAGAACTGCAACCTTGAAACTTCTGAATATCGTTTCTTATGTCTTTGTCTATGAGTGTATCAAATTTGATTAAAATCGGACCACTCCTTCTATAACCCGATTTTTTCGATTATCGATTTTCGATATATATCGGGTGTACCTCGACACAACACCTAGCTAAGAACACTCACAGACGCTTATAGTACAATTGTGTAAATTTTAAAGAAAATCGGTTCAGCCGTTTCGGAGTCTATAGGTAATGGACACACACACACACATATACACACTCACAGACAAAGTTCCATTTATAAATAAGTTTAGATTAGTTGAAATATCCTCCTCGTTTAACGAATCAAACTATAGTCATCTGAATACAAATAGAAACGTTCTTAAATGCTATATAAAAAAAGCTAAGGTGTTCCATAATGACTGTGTTAGCAATATTAATTTTAATTTCCATGTCTTTTCAGGACGTAACAACTTAGGAGAATTTATGGGAAGGTCTCCTGTTGCCTTATGCCGCTCTTAAATTCAGTGTACTCCTTCATGTTTGTGCTCGCTAAACAACTATGGATTACAGCCACTTTCCGTTGAAACAGTTTTCTGTACGATCAACAATGTTAAGCAACGTGGAGCCTAGATGAGTGACCGCCTGGGAATATCAGGTACTGTAAGCTTGGATGTGTGGCTGGTATAATATATAAGGGTTCGGATATTTTCATCGGTGAACTAAGCTAAAATTTCAATTGGGTTCGTAATATTCACTTACGTGTAAATATCCTTGGGAAAGGCATGAATCCATGTCTTTTCCTTCCAGCTGTGAGTTAATTAGTAATACTTATATAACGTTTTATAAAAGTTTGATAACATATCAATCAAAACTAACCATCCAACCTATAGCTGAAGAAGAAGAGAGAAGAGTTGGAATCTCGCCTTTTCGAGGGATTCTGTGCGATAGTGAATTTGAACCCGTCTCACCGATTGTACTTTCCGTGTTGATAACCGTTACGTTACCTGCGCATAACTGTTATGCAACCTTATTGTGCACTATCTTGACTTCCGGCCGTTGTGTAGGTCACTCGTGAACGGAAGTTGAGTTGTAATTCTCAACAATAATAAAAAGAAAGGATGAAAGAAAAAAATTAATAAGGTATTCGTTTACTCTTTATTAATTGTGTATTCGGCATTGTTCTCTCGCTTTTCAACACACAAAAGGAATCAAGCCTACCCCTTCCAGGAATAGCAACTTTCAACGGCGATTATAGTGTGTTATCGACAAAAACTTAATGACCGGTCTCAGCGTCTCCGTCTTTCATACAGTCTCTGCCCCCTTTTGTTGTCTTGCTGCTCATAACAATGGACGGGAGTGAAAGGTTTCATTGTAATAAGCTATTGTAAAGGCTTTACCGCAAATTGAAAACGTCACTTGTGACTTGGTTATTTTCGCTTTTTACACTTTTAAACTCACTTCTTTTTAATGTCTTCTTACGTGGGAAGCAAAAGGAAAAGCAAAAACTACATGACATCCTTCATTATTATTATCAATAATAATAATAATAATAACAATAATATGAATAATTCAATCATATTTAGGTATGGTCGTAAATTCTCTAGTTTTATTGTCATGTGGTATTCCTAACCAATTGATACTTGATATTTATGTTAGAGCTGACACCAACTGACTATACCCGATTCGTGTTTTATAGCTGTAAAAATTCAATTTCAACAAAGTTCAGCGATTAAAAATTGTATAATAGAATATATATATATATCCGCAGACAGATCTGTTTCGCTGTGTCACAGCTCATCAGTACGGTTGGACATCCGATTGTTTTTTACCCAGGATTGAAACTCGACAGAATTGTCGTCAGTCGGCGATTCTATCTCTAAGCTATGGGCGGTCGGTAGAAGGTATATATATATATATATATATATATATATATATATATATATATGTATATATATATATATATATATAGTCATCTGCAGGCAGTACTGTTTCGCAGCTCATCAGTACGGTTAGACAGCCGATTACTTCCATCAGATTTGAAACCCGACTAAGTTAACATCAGTCGGTACCACTAAGCTACGGGCACTCAATGTGTGTGTGTGTGTGTGCGTGTAATGATGTCAATATCTGTAAACAGAGAGGATAATCCAAATAGATCTTTTTAATATTAATTATTGAAGAGGTAAATCTATATAGAGATCTCAATAAATACTATCCAGAGCAATATGATATACATTGACCGATGAAAAGTTAACTTTCCTTCCTCTACCATTCATGATCTCAAATTTATAACATCGAGAGGAAAAAAAATTCTGGGTCATTCTGCTTGACTCCCTGTTTTTATTTAGTTTTTTTTTTGTGTGTGTGTGTGTGTGTGTGTGTGTGTGTGCGTTTTTTTTTTTCATGTTCTAATAAAATTAAACCACTTGTAATTTGAGATTGAAGTTTTCGTTTATATATATATATATTATTAAGTAAATCATCGAGCTATATATTCGACCTCAACAGAATGCAGAAAGCACTGAACTGCCGTTTCGTCCTATATTTGGGACTCATCAGCAGTGCGCATCCTCTACCAGGAATCGAACCCAGACAGTCTTGGTTATTAAGCTGATCATTATACCAACTGTACCACGGAATTAAGCTCGATGATTTACTTAATAATTGTTCAAATCCTCCTACTACTTCTTGAATTACATCTCTGTGCTTCAACCACGAAACACGCTATGGATTTAGCGGCTTGGTTGCGGAAGTCGTTGCTTGGGGAGGCACTATCCTATGGGTAAAGTAGCTTGGATTAGTTCCACCACGGAATTCGTGAAGAGCGGCGCACTTCATCGAGCTTAATTCGTTACCTCTTCGTCGCCAGGGCCCGTGGTGCAGTTGGTATAACATCAGCTTAATAACCAAGACTGTCTGGGTTCGATTCCTGGTAGTGGATGCGCACTGCTGATGAGTCCCAAATATAGGACGAAACGGCCGTCCAGTGCTTTCTGCATTCTGTTGAGGTCGAATATAAAGCTCGATGATTTACTTAATAATTGTTCAAATCCTCCTACTACTCCATGCGTCAGCAGTGTACCAAATTTTCCTATGGATATTTTAACACATCACTGAATAAGTCCCGGGCCTGACATATAGATGGCGCCATTAATAAAAAAAATCATATGATTTTAATGAAGTACTAACATAAATGGCACGTGACAAAATCTGGGCCCAGTCAGATTAATAGTTTACAAATTACAGTCACAAGTGAAGATACTGTTGCAAATTTTCAAAACAATGGAAAAATCTGAATTTCGTGTGTTGATAAAGCATTGCTTTCTGATTGAATAAATACTGTTCAAGCAAAGGAATGGCTTGATAAGTGTTATTCTGACTCTGCTCTGTCGGAAACAACGGTTAAGAGGTGGTATGCTGACTTTAAACGTGGTCGTACTGACACAAATGATGCTGAACGCTCAAGTCGCCCAAAATCGCAGTTGTCCCGGAAAACACCAAAAATCCACAAACTCGCTTTGGACGATCGTAAATTAAAGTTGTGTGAGATAGTAGAGGAGTTGAACATATCAAAAAGCAGTGTATTCACCATTTTACATGAATATTTGTTAATGAGAAAGCTGTGTGTAAAGTCTGTGCCGCGTTTGCTCACAGTCGATCAAAAACAACAACGCGTCGATGATTCAGAGCGTTGCTTGCAACTGTTTCAATGCAACAGGGGTTTTTGCGTAAATATGTGACAACGGATGAAACATGAATCTACTACTTTACTCCGGAGTTAAATCGGCAGTGAGCTGAGTGAACAGCAGCAGGTGAAAGCCGTCCAATGCGACCAAAGACACAGATATCAGCAGGCAATGTTTTGGCCTCCGTATTTTGAGATGCGCAAGGTATTTTGTTCATTGATTACCTTGAAAAAGGAAGAACTATCAATAGCAAATATTATATAGCATTATTGGTGCGTTTGAAGGAAGAAATCACCAAAAAAAGCCACAAATGAAGAAGAAAAAGTGATCGTTTACCAAGACACCGTGTCACAAGTCGATCTCAACGATGGCAAAACTACATGAATTGCACTTCGAATTGCTTCCGCATCCACCCTATTCTCCAGATCTGGCTCCCAGAGACTACTGAGATTTTGCAGACCTCGAAAGAATGCTCCAGGGAAATAGATTTGGCTCAAATGAAGAAGTGATATCAGAAACTGAGGCGTATTTTGAGGCTAAAGACAAATCGTTCTACAAAAAAAAGGCATCGAATTGTTAGAGAAGCGTTGGAATCAGTGTATCACCCTTGAAGGTAACTATTTTGATTAATAAAGTCGAATTTTGCCTTTTGTTGTTTTATTAGTTCGGTCCGGGAACGTATTGGTGATGTGTTACCTTTTTTTCGCTGAAAAATAAAGTTTTAAATTCTTGCAAAAATCAAATAATTGTCTGATTTTAATGAAACTTTCCGGACTTATTCACAAATGAATGAAATTCTTTTTAAAATTTCTATTTTTAAAAAATCTTGGTAAGAACTTTTTTTTACAACTTTTACTCATTTCCAATTTCTAGAAATTGACTACTGTCCGCAGACTGTTAAATGCATATCTTTGGGAATATTAATCATCTAAACATTTTTGAAACTGTAACAACTTTCCCAAAAATGTGCTCCGAATAGTAACATAAAAAGTCCAGTAAAACATATGCCATTTTTATTGAAATAAGCTTTTAATTGCTTTGGTAAACAATAAAGATTAAGTATATTATTGTCTGAAGAAAAAATGATTTTCGATAAATAATGAATTATTGCAAGAATCTTTCAAATTTTTTTCTTTTTCAATTATAATAATTTATAAACTTTCAAAATTCTTTTAGAATTTCTTCCCATCACTGTCTGTATTAGGTTATTAAGTTATTTTAATGAAAATTATGTTTATTCATGAAAATTGAAAAGCTTAGTACATATCATCACGTACATCCAACAGGCTTTGAAAATCATCTCTTCAAAATCTAAGGCAAGTTATATGTTTTTAATTCCTAGTTTCTTCATTTTTAAATTAATTGTGAATGTAGGTTTAAAAAATATGAATATAAGAAAAAAATTGAAAGCGCTTTCATTTTATTAGCTTTATTTAAATTTAATTTTATACCGTGAAGCTACAAAGTTAATGTAACTAAAATAAAAAAAAAAACATATTTGATAATTGTTGAAAGTTTTATGTTAATCTTTAAAAATTGCTAGGTATTTAAAAGTACAGAAAACAAACAAATATTTAGGTTTCATCAATTTATATCAATTCTGGTCAACCATACTTAGCTTTTCAACACGTCTGGCTCTCTCTCAGTAATCAATTGACACGACAGATAAAACAAAACCTAAGTGATTAAGAAATGTTTGTATAATACATTTCATGCTTTAAGTAAATAATACTTGTTTCGAATCAGATTAATTTAACATTAAGTTTGCTAATTTTCCTAAATTGACGTGTCAGAGACGTATATTTTATTTTTGCAAGATATTTTAAAACCAAGAATTAATTATTATTTACAAACGACGACTACGATGGCAAAAATTATGCTGATCCAAAATGTCGGGGAATAAACCGATGCTTTTTCGTCCACAACACACTGCAACGAACTGTATTTTTCTCTCATACAAGACGGCCAATAAACTGCTATGCATTCGGCAAGAATCATCTTGAACCGAATGTTGATTATTTTTCTCAGATAAATGACGAAATAAACTGGACTCAAGGTGAATCAAAATGGCTTGCTTTTTCACAAGTGATAAATTTGACAGACATCAACACATCATATTTAAATAAAAATATGGATATCTTTATTCACTTCTCTTCTTCAGTGACCTGGCCGTATTGTGGAGTGGGTGAATCGGACTTGATGGGATGTACACACCCATTGAGGCCGCCAGCCATACTGGCTGCTGTCAGCAATTCTAAAGTCAACTCTCTAACTGTAAAACTTGTAAAACTGACTCTCTGTGACAGCTGACATCACTTAGTTACCGCCTGATACCAGGGACTTCCAGTGCTTTTTGTCTCATCCCGGGCATTGGCCCATTTTGCCCTCGCTACCCAAAAGAAAATTCTCCAGCCACCTGCGTTGCACTGTGCAAAATATACTTCTTGGAAAAATTCTATCATTTTCACTGGCAATCATGAATGATCTCCAGCATTATTCCACACAGACCAAGATACTATACAGTATTATTATTATTATTGTTGTTGCTGTTGCTGATTTTGCAGTAGTACTAGTAGTAGTAGTAGAAAAAAAATTATTATAAAAACCTTCGGGAAGAGAAAGTCTCTCTGTCCCGAAGAAAGCTAGTAGATTAGTTTTAAAAAGTGCACCCAAGTTTTAGGCGATTTTTCTAAATCCAGAGGGTGGTGCCAAACGTTATATATATTGTCATCCTCAGACAGATCTGTTTCGCCGTATCACAGCTCATCAGTACGATTAGACTCCGATTGCTTTTTTACCCAGGATTGAAATCCGACCGAAATGGCGTCAGTCGGCGACTCTACCCCTGGGCTATGGGCGTTCAGTGGAATTAGGCAGATTTTAGCGCATATCATTATACGCGCCCAATAGCTAGAACGCTCTAATTCATTTCACTGAATGAGCGATGCGTACACGCCAGAGTATAGAGTGAGAGAGAGAGAGAGAGAGAGAGAGAGAGAGATATTAATTACTTAGTTTTGGGTCATAATGATATTAGACCAGTGCACATTTGTATTAAAAAGTGTTGGAATACAATTATATTGTCGAACTTTTGAATAATTTACATTTGTAAACGAGTTATTATGCGACCTCGGTTTTTACCATGAGTGGTGTCTTCAGGTGATTTGCAAGAACTGATTTTACCATTTACCCGTTTTCTTTTTTTAAGAACGCTCATTTAATGGCGGGGCTTTTTTTTGAACGCTCACGTGACGGGAAATTTTTGAACGCGCAATTTTTAAAATTACAAGAAATTATAACGATTTTATCCCTGGTTGTATGAACCTAATAGCTATTTTTTAATATGGTTGCACTTAATCGTAATTTTTGTTTTTTTCTTTCAATAGTTCATTTTTGTTTGGGAATAGCATAATCGCTAACTTTTCTTTCTGACACAGTCTACATATTTTGCCACTGTTGTAAGGTTTGGCTGTTTTTACTATACTCCATGTTATGTTTGGGTCTTTTTCATATTTTGATTTTAATTTCCACACGTGACTCGCCAATTTTGTACATTTTCTTAAGTTTTCTGTTCTGAATGTAGAGTTGTGATCTAGTCTTAAATTTTATTAAGACCATTTAAGTCATGTAAATGACTCTAAATGCCCACTTCAGGTCCTTGAAGTGGGCATTTGTACAAAAGAAGTCATATACAAGGCAAAAGTGCATGACTTAAATGGTCAAAACGATCCGAAATTCTTAGCACCTGAAAAGGCCGGAACGTCCAACAGCTGAAACGTCGTACAAATGGCAGCAAAGATGAAGACAAATAGTCCGAATAATGTAAATAGTGTAATTACTTCCTCATCACAGAAATATAGACAAATAACTACCGTAATTTCCGTCAATTCGTGCATGTCACAAGAAATTTTTATGGAGACAGGGACATTGTTGGATAAAGGGAGGAGTGGATGACCAAGAACATCTGAGGAATACATCGATCGAGTAGCGTCTTCATGTGCTTCGGGCAACTAATGATGCACATATGGAGGTGAATTAAATTGGTTAAAATCTTCAATATTTATTCCTCATTTTGTAACAATTGCCACGTATTTGTCGATTTCATTTTATAATAACTTTTTTAATTGTGAAAAGACTTTATGGACAAAACTTACTGTTATTTGCCTGCAGGAAAGGTATTCAGCTAGTAACTCAAACTTGTTTGCATTATTTTTTTCATGTTCTCCTTGTACAAGACCCAAGAACCACTCGAGGTAGAGGATTACAGAGTTTATGGGGATATGTGAGGAAGACAACGGTTGACACTAGGCATGAACAGTTCGTGGGAAGAAGCTGCTGATGGAATAATGTTATTAGATGCGCCGTGTAGATACGGGGAGGTGGAGAAAGTAATGAAAACACCTGGTATCATTATAACATCAATTAGAAAATTTGATTAAACTGTCAAAAACTTGTTTATTTTTATGTTTATTACTTTGCAGCTCGACTACAGCCACTTTCTCACTGGCGTGATGTGGCTTCCCTCTGCCTATTCTACAAATGTATTCATGACTTCTGCTCCGACGAACTTAAGTCACTGGTGCCCCCGACTCAAAAATTAACTCGTGCAACCAGACTGGCAACAAGGTCCCACTCATTTACAGTTAAATCAACCAAAAGCAGCAGTCAGTTCTACTCCAGCAGCTCTTCCCGCCTGTGCAACTGCCTTTTGTATACTTGCTTTCCTGACGGCTACAACCTCTAGGAATTTAAATGCAATGTCAATAACCATCTCTTATCCACTTTACTTCAGTCCTTTCTACATCACTCCGTGTATCTTGTTCTTTTCCTTTCTCTCTACCTCTGCAACTGTTTTCACACCTGTGTTTCCATCCTTCTTTTGCCATTTCTCTGACAACACTTGTACCCACTGTAACTGGTTCATCTTTCTCTTCACTCTCCTCTTGTCTAAACTTTTACTCTTATGTAGCCCCCTGTGTATTAGTGACGGTACCGCCTTGCTTGGGGTGAAACGCTTGAAAACGAAAACTCCATTTTTTAACAGATATTATTGAAATAAGTTTATTAAAATCAACTGTCAGGACTATTTAAGAATTTTAAGTGATAATATTTTTCCTATAGTTCAGGAACAGTTTTCAGAGCGAACTGTTATCTCTCTGGATGATAGTGCACCCATTCATACCGCTAAAGTTGTAGTTGAATGTCGCAAGGAACATTCTAGTGGAGTAGAACATTTTATCTGGTCACCATAGTCCCCACATCTCAACATCATTGAACATTTATAGTTCATTTTAAAAAAACAAGCAAGTGAAGAGTCTATGTCCTCCACCATCATCATTGAAAGAAGTAAAAACTGTTTTAACTGAAAAATGGATAAACATTTTTTGGAAACAATTCAAACTTTGTCAGAGCCGGACCCATGCAGTATTGAAGCTCTAATTACTGCCAAAGGCTGTCCGACCCCGTATTGAAATAAATTTGCTTAAAATTTCAAGGTATTTCCATTATTTTGTCCACCCGTGTAAATACTTAATAGTTAATAATTTCATTTTAGAAATTAATTAAAATCAACAATTTTACTTTATTCTATAACAGATTCAATAGAATTGTGCACTCTTTTGAAATCATTTCACTCCAAGCAATGTACTGCAGCCACTAAGACACAAAGGGTTATTGACTGCGAAATACGATAAAAAAAAAATAATTAAGAAGAATAAAAAAGAGGAATCATAAAGGCAGTAGATAACGATTAACATTGCATTTATATTTTTGAAGAGCAAAGTTGGGTGGAAAGCATGGAGAAGGAAGAGATTTCTGCAAGCAGAAAATGCAAGAAAAGGAACGTTTAGAATAGTACTTTTAGTTACATCTGGCGAATTTAACCGTGAATTTGTGGGACCTTGCCGCCAATCTAGTACTGCGCTTAAATTCACGAAGCCGAGGTACCAAAGCGAAGACCTCATCCGAACAATTACCATGAAAGTATTTATAAGAAAAGCACAGAGAAGTTACGGCGGTGAGAAAGTGACTGAAGCCAAGACACCAATTCAGAATCAATAATATTCTCATTATTCATTGGAACTTATCAAGGATCTCTAGATACATATCTCGCATGTAGAACTCGCTTCCATATTCTTGCTTTCCTGATGGCTACAATCTCCAGGAATTTAAATGCAATGTCAATCTCTTAACCACTTGACTCTAGTTCTTTCTACACCACCCTGTATAATCTTTCCTTTCCTAGTTGTGATACGATTAAAAAAAAATAGCAAGCGCCTCGGACCATATGTGGCCACAATATTCAAAACATGAACGAGTGGTAGACACATAAATAAGTATGATAGATTCTGGATAGAAAAAATGTAAATGTCTAGCAAAACCCGGTGAAGCAACTTAGCAGCTTTATAACCAATCGTTTACGCAATTCCCATAGATAACCTTTCCCACCCAATCATATAATCTCTTTACACTACGTGGATAGGTTTTATTTTTTAAGCTCACTGATAGTTTCATCTCTTTTCATTGATATTATTATTATTATTGATTTTCTTTGCGTCTTTTTATTCTGCAGTCACCTCTTTTGACAATGCTCTTTTTTCACCTTATTAAATTTCACCTCAATTACCCCCCACCCTATTCATTCAGCGTATCGTTCCGTCGCAGTATGAAAAAAGGAGAGCTTTCTTCCACAACCAAAGCAACATTATCGATGCAGACAAAGGCCAACCGGCCGATCCTCTTCACTAAAGCGAATTAGTTAGGTTAAAACTTCATTTGCAAACGCTCAGTGAACACACTCGCATGCTTTTGGCCAATAAAGCCTCGCAAATAAATGGCTGACTATTTATTTGGCTCTGAAGGAAGAATGGTTTCTGCGTTTTATCAGGAGCCGGGCACCATAATAGCACTTCATATGACCGCTGTACTCTCTGAGAATGAATCGCGCAGGAGTTGGACAAACGCTTTTTCTATTCAAACACGCCTTACGGCGAATACTCGGACATATCATGTTTGGAATTGTTTAGAGATAATTCCTTGCTTCGCTTCTCCCGGCACGTTACCAAGATCGATAGATCAATCAGTCTGTTGTGGTGTTTAGTTTCCTTTTCAAAACGGTAGCGGGCCAATCTCGCTTTTACAGTTCATTCCACTCGTACGGGCGCACACGCAAAATAATCGATTCGCCGCAAAATGAGTTAACTTAATGGTCGCGTAGTAAAACAACATTTCACTTTTCGATTCAGTTAGCAAGACGAATTGGATACGAATGGATTTCCTTATGTCAAAAGGATATAGATAGATATAATAAAGCATATTATATATACAATTGAATATTTTAGTAACATTTAAATTGATCTAATTTTGATTTCGTTTTCGGAGTGACGATAAACTACATCTGGCAGCAAGCCTCTGATCGGGAAATTAGAGGTTTTGTGGAACGTAGAGTGGTTCAACTTCCCTAACCTCTTAATTATTGTTGTTCCCAGGTCCAACCTGACCCGGGGGAGTAACACCTGTTAATCTCAGCTATGGACAAATAGATGCCTACCTGTGCAACAATAATCAACACAAAATTTTTATAATATAATTGCTAACAATACACAATATTTTATAGTAAAGCGACAATCAATAGAAAATACATTTACATTATTTACACTTTTCTTACTGTGGTCGTCATCTTTATTGACATTATTAGAGTAGATGGCTTAAACTATCGCCCGGTTCACGCCCCACCCACGTCTATTGAACAGGTGAAGAGGCTCATCCCTTGTTCCCTGTTTAGGATGTGGTTTCCGGCTTTCTCTTTTCCAATCTTTTCACTCTTTTCTTTTTTTTCTTTTTTTCAATTGGAGTAGATAGACTAAACTATCACCCGGTTCACACTCCACCCACGTCTATTGAACAGGTGAAGAGGCTCATCCTTTGTTCCCTGTTTAGGATGTGGTTTCCGGCTGTCTCTTTTCCAATCTTTTCACTCTTACGTAGCCCCCTGCATATCAGTGGCATTACCGCCTTGCTCGGGGTGATATGATTAAAAAAAAAAAAAAAAATACATGTTTACGACGTTTTGTCCTTGCACGCTTCGGCCTTCCCCAGGTGCTAGGATTTTGAAGTGAAACGTTTATTCGATAACAGGGGTATATCATTCTCATTCCATGTGTGAAGCCACTTCCAGATGCCATGTATTTATCTCTTTTTAATTCAACTCTCCAAGTTATTTGATTACCACTGCTGTAGCCACGTATTAAACTTACATCTCTTTAGGTCAAGTCACTGGAACTAACGCCTATATCCACTAGGCTGTGTGTCCTTAAACGTCGGAAACATGGTAACAAACACGAGGACAACGACCCGAACAGTGTGAATAATATAAATACTACATCATCTCAGAAGTATAGACAAAAGTATATTTTTATAGTAAAATTACTAGAAATACATTTTTGTAGTGAATTTCTTAGCAATAAATTTAAGCAAAATTACTCACAAAACATTTGATCATTTACAAACTATATATCTAAAAAAAACCATATTTTTACCCTGAAAGTATATAACTGTCTGACAAATATCTATAGTTGAAAGCATAAAATATTTAGATTTCAGCATTCAATGAAAATGAGAGGTTGATATGGTACAAAGCAAAATCAACCAACCTACCAATCCTGATTAAATATATACCTGGTGTGTAAGATAAAGTAAAAAAGATAAGGTGGATGTTTTAAATGTACATGAAATTTACGTTTAATTCTTTCGTTTCTGCAGCAGAAACGATAAGATTTTATCTAAATTCTAATAAAAGAGAGCGTCCTCTCTACCGTAATAAAGACCGTTGTGTATTATATATATATGTTAAGTGTATCGAGGCAGCAAATAATTTTCGAAACATATACTGTTAAATATAAGCGACAATGAATGTCTATTATGTTTAATCATGAGCCGTTCTAAACGTCGTATTTTGGCTTTAATTTCAGTTGAAAATAAAGACAAAAATTCTCCAACATTTGGATAATTTTTTATTAATTTGGTTCTAAGCTTTCGGCTCACATGATCCATCTTCAGAGAGGTCACCAAGACGGTAACACAATAATGATGGTGATGGTAGATGTTATAACTCCATGGCACATTTTTTTTGAGGAACAATAAGTGTTACGGATAAGTTCATTTTCTTGCCAGACATAGTTCCTGATTTTCAGTGGAACATGCTGTTTGATTCTACTGTCAAGTCGTTGAGTGATTCTACCTCTGTAACTGGCCCCGTAGCCACAATTTTATTTGTTAATTACATAACTTATTTGGCCATTTCAAATTCACTTTTTCATTTAACAGCGCTAGAGTTTGTTTATGTCAGGTCTTGCAGGCCCTTGGTGTGTAAACAGCGATAGTGTTTGCTGAGTCTTGCTGTGATCAGTCTCTCTCATTTCAGTCCCCCTTTCCAATCATTGGCCATTTCTTTTTTCACGCCTCTTACATTTTACATTAAATTCTCCCAATTAAAAACTTTGAATAGCGGGTACGAAACCGGTTGTTTTCTTTTTAAAATTTTATCCTCATTATAACCTGTATCATAAAATTTATAACTTTTAAAACAATACTCAAATTTTGTACCACAAAACATCTGTTTATATATATATATATATATATCATTCAATAATGAATTAGAGCACTCTAGCTATTGGGCGTGTATAATGATATATGCGCTAAAAAGTGTGCCTTCTTCTACCGAACGCTCATGGTCCAGAGGTAGAATCGCCGACTGACGCAAATTCGGTCGGGTTTCAATCCTGGGTTAAAAATAATCGGAGTTTAACCTTACTGATGAGCTGTGATACAGCGGAACAGATCTGTCTGCGGATGACTATAGTATATATATATATATATATATATATATATCCTGTCATGCTCAGGAGTTCTGTTGTTTTTCTTCTGTATCAAATTGAATGCTGGTCGATCTTGTCAAAGATGAAGGATAGGCTTGAGGCAGCAAAAATGTGGTTTTACAGAAGGATACTGAGGATACCATGGAGAGAGCACGTGTGCAACAATGAGGTGTTGGAAAGGATGCAAACGAGAAGATATAATAAATATCAGATAGAGACAAATGAGGTTCCTGGGACACGGAATGAGGAAGGAAGACCTGGAGAACTTGATAAACACAGGTTGGATAAATAGAAGAAAAGATAGGGGAAAGCAGCGCGAGACGTACTTGTAGATCTGAGCAAATGGTTGACGGAGCAGGGCTTGGAAGAAATACCAAGAGAAAAATTACTGCGAGCAATAAGAGACAGAGCCAAGTGGAAGTCCATGATCACCTACGTCCTGAAGAGACACGACACAAGAAGAAGAAGAAGAAGATACTCAGTAGTAGTTACACCAATACATATGTTGCCCTCATTTTAGACAGCATATCGATATAAATATTTTGCAGTCAGTTTTAACGGCACAGGCCTAATCGTATGTTATACAATCAACTAGAATCAGTAATGGTAAAGGATATTTACCTTACTCCCCCACTGGAGCAAGATGTGACACAAGATTTTTTTTAAGGTGGGGACGGGCACAGGAACAAAAATTCCCCAGTCCCGTCAACCGCCGGTTGAGGTGGTCTCGGTAACGAGCACCTGGTCCACCCTTCTGCTGCAATGGGGTGGCGCGGCGTCGGGACACTGTTTCTCGGGACCGGACATCTTTTAGTGTAATATTTCTCAGTTGCAACTCTGCCCTCGCGGACGGAGCAGCAATTGAGCCGTACTCTGTTTTCGAGGACATAGACGCAACTAAATCAGAAATGATTTGGGTCCCTACCCGACACAAAAATGTGCCAGGTAATGGTCAATGTGCATGCATACAATTTTAGATTGATTTATATTTTATGGCTTATCAAACCTTTACAGGTTATCTGAAACCAAAAACTATTTTTAGATCTTATTTTTTTATTTAGACAATAATGAGTGACTGATAGAAATTCTACTAATCAACACAGCTTTAGGTGGAACCATGCCTATTCAAACGCTACTTACGCATGGGTAGAATTGGCATTTCGAATTTGAAATCCTAGCCGTTAACCATTTCACCACCTACACATCCAATTTTACAGTATCTGGTATTCCAAAGTGCTCAGCCATCTAGATATTGACCAGGCTCGAGGTTAACTCCAGTGATTATATGAGAACGGGTGTTTCAAGTGAGCTCATAAAAATCAAACATTAAAATTGGTACAATGCATTGAGTTGTGTAAAAGGAGGTGCGTTGTGGGATACAACAGAATTAGAAAGCAAAAGTTGAAATTTCTAAAACATATAATGTGGAAAGAAGGACAGGAGAATTTGACACTCACGGGACATATTGAAGACAAGAGTGACAGATGAAAGGAGCTCCTGCATATTTATTTCCTTGTCTTCTATCAACACTGTGTCATGTGCATTTCTTATACTGTTAAGATTTCGTTTGTCAATGTCTTAGAAATGAATATTTTCTGGCGCCAGTGATAATTATTTTTGCAATATCGTATGTGAAATAACCGGTTTCTGATTTCAGTCCTAGACGGTGATAGGGTGGAGTTCACATGACTTTCTTCCTCGATCTCGACCAAAGGCAGTCAATTAAAGCAACGTCCGATTCACCCACCGGGTTACATTCAATCGAACAACAGTCGGAAGTAGATTAGCAGATCGATTAAATTTAGTTGTAAAGCGAAAACAAACAGAACAAGAGAAACGATTGAAAGCATCGAGGACAGCAGGAACACTATTTAAAGAAAGCAGAGGGTCAAAGGTTAATATCGTCGGGGAGACCAATCTGTTAAATTTAATAAAGACCCTGGCGAAATTTAGTCCTGATTTAGTTTAGGTCTTTCTTCTTCTTCTGCCTTCCTGTCAGTTTCCTTCCCAGATGGCTCCTACGATCTCCAATAACTTTCCATTACTCCATTTTGCTTTCTATAACTGAAAAGTCTTTCGTCCTCTAACATTTCTCGTCAACTCTTTCTATTTCTACCGCTGTATTGTGGGTAATTTCTTGATTGAATTTTAAGCGATCCTTAATGTTCTATTACAAGCCAATGATGGGGAAGCAAACGCCTGAGACAACTTTTTGCTATTGAAGTGAATGGTTTAATCCCCAAGAGAAATCAGCAGAGCTGTAGTCTCAATTTTGATGAGGGTCTTGAAGAATTGGAAAAGATTGGAGAGTTTGAAGAAATATTAAAACAAAGAACAAAGTAGAGAGAAAGAGAAATAACAAGTAAAGAAAGAAAAAGAAATAAGAGGTAGAGTAAAAAGAATAAAAACATTGAGAAGTAAAAATAGATAGGCAGATTAAATAAATAACAAACGAAAGAAAGAAAGAAAGAAAGAAAGGCACAATAAAGAAGAAAGAGTTTGAAGTGAGAAAAAAAGAGACACAGACTGAAAAGAAGAAAAAAGAAAGAAAGAAAGAAAAAAAGAACAGTAAAAAAGAAAGAGTCTGAAGTAAGATAAAAAGAGACACAGACTGAAAAGAAGGAAAAAGTGAAAGAAAATTAATACTGAAACGAAAGACTATTTCAGGCGTCTGTGAGAAATAACAGCTTAGAAAAAAGGGAGAGAGAAAGAAACAAGAATAGACTAAAGAAAGAAAGAAAGATAGAAAGAAAGAAAGAAAGAAGAGCTAAAACAAGACAAAATTAGAAAAATTGAAAGACAAAAACAAGAAAGAAAAAAGAAAGAAAGAAAGAAGAAGAAATTAGAAGAAAAATATAGAAGAACTGAGACAAGAGAAAAAACAGAGAGAAAAACTGAAACAATAAATAAATAAATAAATAAATAAATAAATAAAAGAAATAAAGAAAAGCGAAAACAAAACAAAATAAGAAAGAAAAAGAAAACGAAAGCTAAAACACGATAAAATAAGAAGAAAGAAAGGAAAATAGAGAAAGGAAGCGATAAAATAAGAAAGAAAAGAGCGATAAAAATAAAAAAGCGGAAACGACAAATTAAAAAAAGAAAGAAAGAAAAAAGTCACCAGTTAAACGGAAAAATGAAAATTACTAAGAAAAAGTAATAAAAAAATTAGCTAAAAGAGAAAAGAGGTTTGAAAAGAATGGACAAAGAAAAAGAAAGGAGAAAACGACAATGAAGACGGGGAAACTGGGGTGTAGAGTAAGGAGAAAGTTTTAAAAAATAAAGAAAAGGAAAGACGGATGTTTATCAATTAGAAGGATGTGAGAGAAATAAAGAGGAAGAGAAGAGGAGAAAATCTATAAGAAAAGTCTACGTGGTTAAAGTAATAGAGGAAGTGAGAAGAGGAAATATGAAATGGTATTGGAAGGAAGAGAAGGAAAACTATAAGAAGTCGAAGAGAGAAAAGGATGTGTATCTGTGTAGTTATAGGTAGAAGGGTGAGGAAATAAAGATAGAAATGAGCGTTAGACATCGGAGTAAAAGAAAGAAAGGCATAAAGACGGAGGGGTAGTGAATATAAGGTGGTGGTTATTAAATTCGTTGCAGACGCACTACGCACACACATATGCACAAACACAAATATCCTCGCATACGCATGCACGCACACACAAAGTAAGAAAAGTACATATAAATACAAATGAACGCACACATATAAACACAGAAACACAAATAAAAATATATACACGCATCTAAGCTGCTTACGACCACATCACGTTCAAACGTCGGTCCCCGTACGAGCATCGAAGTTAAGCAACCTGGGCAATGCCTAAATAAGTGATCGCTTGAAAATATCAGCTTGGGTGTGCGGGTGGTGCAATGGATAATTGATCGGAATTGTTGATCAGAGTGCTGTGTTCTAATTCATGCTGTGTTCGTTTTATTCACTTACGTGCAAATACATTTGGCAAAGGAATGAATCCACCTCTTTTCCCCAGCTTTGAGTTAATTAGTAAAACTAGTATCACTAAACCATTATTATCTCCCCCAAAAAGATTGTTGCAATCTAAAAATATTTTATGGATTTAAATGACCCGCAAAAGGTTGATAAGCCGTAAAAACGAATCACCCAAAACGCGTAGAAACATACACACGCTTTCGCATATATTTAATTGGCACGGGAAAAAATTCTAAATGATATTAAGCTCAAGGGACCATACTTTCATTCGGGCGGGGGCTTGTATCATTATCCAGAACCTGAGGTTTCCCCAAATGGGTATGTGCCGAGAAGGCTTGAGCAATTTTTTACGGTCATTAAAAAATAAACCCATTTTAAACCTCATCCTTGTGTTACATTTGGTAGAGACGTGGGCACACTAAAAAATTCCCATCCATACTCCCCTTAAGGAAGTCTTGCTAAACTAATGCAAGTTCTTTGACAAGTAATCCTTTGACAAAAACTGATACCTTACAGATTTCAAACGTCGGAAATTTCGCTTTTATGCGTTTCGGTGTACATACTAGCATTTAAGTAGAAACCTTTATAAATTACCTGAGTGACTTCTAGAGAGCAGTTTAACGGAGCACTTACAAGCAGTCAAGTACAGCAGTTAACAAGAGCAGTTAACGACAGCTACTAGTCAGGAAGCGGATTAAGACCTCCGGACTTACTTATTTCTATATTGCTTAATACTTCCTTTTGATATCTTGTTTCTTGTTACATGAATACACTGTTTTGAACCTACCTTCTTGTTCCGTATCTGATTTCTGGCACAAACCGGTCACGACAACTTTGCGGCGAAGATTTGCGACAAATATTTGCAACAAATTGGCGACGAAAATCCACAACAATAACAGTATTAGATACTGCAGTGTAGTCGACATTTATTACGGAGAGACAGAAAGGGTAAAAGGGTTCAATTTCTTAGCGACACTTAGATGTGATACAAGGTCGAAATTTGGGGCCACTCAGTTATGATCGAACTCACTTATAAATTGCAATTGATCTAGCGAGACAATTTTTTTTTATTGTAAAATACATTAATTGTGGTACATGTCTAAAAAGCTCTTCTAGACGTAGCTGAGATGTGGTGCAAGGCTGAAACCATATGACACCCACTGAGGAACGAACTCACGACTCAGTCGTAAGCTTGCTAAACATTACACAAAATCAAATCGTCCTATGATTTTCTAAGCGTACCTTAGATTTGGCACAAGGCCAAACCTGTTGAGCACCCAGTGAGTATCGAACTCACGACTTTACGTCTATTGAACAGGTAAAGAAGCTCATCCCTTGTTCCCTGTTTAGGATGTGGTTTCCGGCTTTCTTTTTTCCAATCTTCTCACTTTGTTTTGTTTTTTTTTTCAATTGGAGTAGATAGATCTATCTATCGCCCGGTTCACACTCCACCCAAGTCTATTGAACATTTTAAGAGGCTCATCCCTTTTTCCCTGTTTAGGATGTGGTTTCCGGCTTTCTTTTTTCCAATCTTCTCACGTTGTTTTTTTTTTTGTTCAATTGGAGTAGATAGATCTATTTATCGCCCGGTTCACACTCCACCCACGTCTATTGAACATTTTAAGAGGCTCATCCTTTGTTCCCTGTTTAGGATGTGGTTTCCGGCGTTCTCTTTTCCAATCTTTTCACTATTACTTAGCCCCCTGCACATCAGTGGCGTTACCGCCTTGCTCGGGGTGATACGATTAAAAA
Source organism: Ascarosepion bandense (assembly GCA_037127315.1). Lineage (NCBI taxonomy): Eukaryota > Metazoa > Mollusca > Cephalopoda > Sepiida > Sepiidae > Ascarosepion > Ascarosepion bandense. Next base: position 2,493,927 of record JBBBDQ010000927.1, on the reverse strand, counting down.
AAAAAAATTGACCTAGCAAGAACCTTTTGCTAACCATTACACAACATTGAAGTGTCTAAATGATTTAGTATGCATAGCTTAGATTTGGCACAAGGCCGAAAGTAGAAAGCACTCTGTGAGAATCGAACTCACTACTAGAACGTAATTAATCTAGTGAAGCAATCTTGCTACCCATTACACCACGTAGAAACCCCTAACCACTCTTTCTTATTACTTTCTCCTATGTAACCTCCTAAACACTCTTTCTCATCACTTTCCCCTATGTAACCCCCTAACCACTCTTTCTCATCACTTTCCCCTATGTAACCCCCTAACCACTCTTTCTCATCACTTTCCCCTATGTAACCCCCTAACCACTCTTTCTCATCACTTTCCTCTATGTAACACCCTGCGCAACAGCCGCAGTGAAATGCCTTGCTTGGGGTGAAATGATTAAAAAAAAACTGAAAAAAAAAAACACGCCATTGAGTGTGGCATATTAGGTTTCGTAAAATATCCTTATTGCAATAGATAAAAAATCAACTATAAAGAATTACGAGAATGATGCAAAGGGATATTGATATTATTCTACAATAGACATGCTTGACAAATAATCTTCCTTATGCTGTATCACTTTAATATGTGAGAGACCATGACTCTCCACAGCATCCTATTCTTTGTAACTTTTACTAATGTTTATCGTTATCCCACTCAATCCCTATTCTGCAATGTTTTTTGTCGTCAGAGTCCATTTTTTACATTTACAATATACCATTCGTCCGTGTATTTAATACTGTTGCTGTATCTGGTTGGGAGCCTTTGCTATTTTCCTTGAGATTCTCGACAAAATCCACAAATTGATGTGTAATGTAAGCTATTTTCTCTGGTACCCCGATCACATGATTCGACACAATTTGACTCTTCTACTAGAATAGTTCCTTTTCACGCACTTTCCGTTTGTGGTATTCACTTCCATTTGCTTGCATCTCTGATAGCAACAATCTCCAAAAGTTTAAATGCAACGTCAGCTGAGATCTTCTATTTCCTTGAATTCCATCCTTCTTTAATCTTTCCTTCTACATCCTCTGTACCTTTTTTTTTCTCACTGTAAACCCCTGTGCACCAATGGCGGCCCTGCCTTGCTTGGGGTGAAATGATTTTAAAAAATTAATACTGAAAATTTATGGTAATTTTTATCCCAATTTTTATGTCAAATTGAGCCAATAATAATAATATCCAATATATACACTTATATGTACAAGAAAGTTAAATTTCTGTGGCATACTTGACCATAATTCGAACTCGGATTCCCAATTTTTTATCCCATGCCGATATCCATTTTCGGCTTAAAATAACCTTTAAAATGTTGATAAGCTATGAAAGACAAATGAATTAATAAGTCAGCTACTCAAAGTTCTTTCGTTTTTTTTTTTCATTTTCTTTCTCTTTACCACTCGTTCAGTGTCATCTGCGTATCTTTGCTTATTAAAACTGTGTCAGCCAGTAATAATTCTAGTTGAAATTCTAGTTGAAATAATAATTCTATAGTAACTATAGTAGTAATTCCGTAGTAATTCTATAATAATTATAGTAGTAATCCTATCAAATCTCTTAAGTTCTCGCTGAACAGGTTCATACATTTGGTAAGAAAAGACGTAATTGTCTTATTCCTCTTTTTATTTTTGTGTATTTAGTGAACTCTTTTTTCAATCTGTGTGCAGGCTATTTGTTCCACGTAGATATTACGGACTACGATATCCTTTTCGTGTCAATCGGTTGTTTTTTTCTACTCGGTCTTTTATGCAGCACGTATGCATTTGCGTAATCTCCGAGAGGCTAAATGAAAGTAACCGTCATAAACGTTTTTGGTCATAAGATTAGTCTGTGTTTGCGGTTCCTCAATTTTAGGGTATCGGGTTAGTAGGTTTCTGGATGACGTATTCTAAACGGTTGTAAATAACCCAAACATTTTCTTATCGCATACAGAGGCTATTCTAGTCAACAGTCGCATAATATCGGCATTTTTGCACTGACATATCGCGCATGGATAGGTGTCCCTGCAAACACCCACCGGCGAGCAATTATGTTGTAGTTTTACCCACCTTTCCGTCAGTTTGTATTTCCTTAGCTGTTGGACAGTAAAAATCATTTTGCCCTTTTCATCCTAAAATTTCCTAGGACTACACTAAATCAACTTGAAATTATATCACCGAAACCCATTTCTCCACCCTTCGATCTCGTACCAATTTCCGTAGTTTAAAATCTTCTATCTTGAAATGTTATCAAGATATCTTAGCAAGCTCTGCGAAACTAATTTGCATTCTTCTATCTATAACCCTGAATTCTCTGTTCCAGGATATCTTCATCTCTCTCGAAAGGATTCTAGGGTGCACATGCCTTGCCTTAGAGTTTATATTCGGGAAAATCTTCCACTGGTTAGAGATTCGTCTCTTGACTCCCGAAATGATATTAAGTGCTTTTATTTCTCATTATTACACTCTGTCAGCTATCTCTTATCTCTTTATCGATATGCTTCAACTCAGGACTGTAGCATGTTAGACAAAATATATGGCGGTATAGAAATGATTCTTTCTCTGCAGGTCCTGGGTATGACGGTAAACTGCATCCGGCAGCAAGGTCTCTGATTAGGAGGTTGTGAGGAGCATGGAATCACCTCTTAATTGCTCTTGATCCCAGATCTATTCGGAGTGGCAGCACCTGTTAGGGTCCCATCTATAGGCAAATAGTTAACCCCTAAACTGGGGTCAAAACACCATGGAAGTATAAAAACAGACTTTTATAGAAAAATATGCATTTTTGAAAGAAAAATATTACCATTTTTGAAGGAAAAAAACTTAATAGCAGCAATACATTTTTGAATACAAAACTAGAAGTCTTCAATTTTCTAAAATAAACCGAAAAAAAAAGTTCACTAAAATCTGACTAAACCAACCTTCTCACTATAACAAAACAGTAAAAATATCTTAAAATCCCACCTTTTTGGCATTAAATAGCCCATAGAGTTTGATATGCTGTTAAACAAAACTCAAACTCAAATCTCTCTCTGCAATCAGCTGCGAGCAAATTTGTGTTTGGCGATTTTAATGGTCATCACGTCAAGTGGCTTAATAATTCTAATACTGCTGATGTTGCCCTTATTCGGACATTAGATTTTTCAGTTGATAATTCTATGTCAATTAGTTAACTTCCTTAATCATTTCTTTTATGACTCTGACCAACTTCTTACTTCTCCTCCTAACTCTTGTGGTACTTTGCAACTCTGTCCTCTTTGGAATTCGGATCGCGCTCTAGTATTTGCTGATATTTCCTTTAACTATTAAAAAGAGTTCTTTCTGCTAACAACGTACTGATTAAGATTCATTTTGCGATTTTTCTTAGCATTGAGCCTTGTAGCGAATTTATTTACACTTCCTACTGAAAACTGTGCGTTGTGGTGTAATGGATATCGGTTTAGAATTCGAATTCCAGGAGAGATTGAGATCTCAAACCTTGGTTGGCAACCAGTCTACTACAAAGATTGCGGAAAAATCTTCTGTCTAGTCAGTCATGTCTATTTTGAGACATGATCGCCCAACTGTGTATCACGTATGGTAATTAATTGACTGATTGAAAACTGTGCATCTGACGTTTCTTCTGGAGTTAAAGCCAGCATCTAGGCTATTGAATCTTCTCGTAAATAAGAGATAAAACCACAGGAAGTGCGAGGAAAGAAACTATTATAGTAGAAGAAATAGTTACATTAAACTATTTTGACGGTAAAAAGATGGAACTTTGCTGCCAGTCTAGTTCTTTGAGTAAATAGAGGGGTAGAGGGGGCACCAGGGAGCTAAGCTCATCGGGGCAGAAGCCGTGGGAATATTTCTAGAAGAGACAGAGAGAAGCCACATCTTATCAGTGGGGAAGTGACTGGAATCGAGCAACCAGGTCGGAATATATTACATTGCTGATTCTCTTTTGGATTTTGTCGAGAACCCCAGATGAATAGCAGGGACGTCCGACCTGATATGACAACAGTATTCAATGCACAGGCAGATGATTGATGTGTATATGTGCAAGATGGATTCAGGCGAGAAAAACTTCCTGGCCCGACACACTGAGCCAACCTTCCTAGAAGTAGATTTAGCTATTGATTCAATTTATTCGTTCCCCTTGAGGTCGGTTGTGAAAGTGAGGCCGATGAGGCGCAGAGTATTGCTTTTCGGGTTATGGTTTGATAATATAAGTATATTCATTTTGTATATATATGTAGCCCCACCAACATCCCACACACAACTCACCAAATATAAGAAAAGACGCTTTCCATTCCTGTCCACACCACCTGATGAGACATTGTAGTTTCAATGTCGAAACAAATGTACGATTTGTAGTGGATATATAAAAAATTTGTACATGTTCTAAAATATAATTTATAATATATATATATATATATATATATATATATATATATATATATACTGTGGCAAATATTAAGAGACAATTTCAAACGAAGAAAAAAAAAACTCCAAGAAATAAAATAAATGCACATAATAAAGAGAGAGAAAAATACAAAAATTATCAAAATTCTTGACATATATTTAGAGAGGCTAAATTATATGGTGGGTTCTTTAGTGAATATTAAAGCAAGAATTGTATTTGATGAAAAATAAAGGCGGGTGGAGAGGTATCTAATATGCTATGAAATATGATACCTCTATTCCTTACATAGTGTTCCTTAATGTTCTAACTAAATATTTAACTTAATTCATGTAAGGTCCCATTGTTTATATGAAATTATGTATTGATTTAATGATTGCAGTTGTATTTTTCCCCTTCCTTTCGACGGACAAATTGATAATTGCCCCTCAGGAAAATTGTCCATCGCTTCAGTTGGCTTTAGATTTTGTGACTTAATTTCTCTCCCTCATCCGGCCATTTCCTCTTATCAAGACTGCCCCGCCCTAATGTTTTTTCCCCTCTGTGCGCTTCTTTGATCTTTGAAATCCAATTGAAATCTTTTGCCACTCTCTTTTCTCGTCTACTTCCGTTTTTCACCTGCCGTTTCCTCTCTCGAGAGAGACGAACGCTTTTCAAACTTTCTTCCAATTTCATCGTTCATTTCTCGTTTTTTTCCCTTTCTTTTTCGCACCGCCATTCACGCCTCTCTCGCATTCATTCGGTTAAATTCATTCAATCATGTATTCATACATTTTTTGTAAATTTATTCATTCGATTAAATTCATTCAATCATTTATTCATACATTTTTTTTATAATTTATTCATTCGGTTAAATTCATTCAATCATTTATTCATACATTTTTTTTTATAATTTATTCATTCGGTTAAATTCATTCAATCATTTATTCATACATTTTTTTTTATAATTTATTCATTCGGTTAAATTCATTCAATCATTTATTCATACATTTTTTTTTATAATTTATTCATTCGGTTAAATTCATTCAATCATTTATTCATACATTTTTAAAAATTTATTCATTCGGTTAAATTCATTCAATCATTTATTTATACATTTTTTAAAAATTATTCTTTCTGTGCATCTATCTTTCTACTCTCATGTTGTTTTCTTTTATTTCTTCAATTCTTTACTTTGTCTCGTTTTTTCTTTACTTTTTTTTTTTCGTAATATTTTCCTTTCTTTTTGGGGACATTTTTTTATATTATTTTAAATATTCAATTTTGTTTTTTACTTTTTTTGCTGTTTATTTTCTTTCTTTTTTTTGTACATTTCTTTCTTTCTTTCTTTCTTTCTTTCATTCATTTATTTAATAAACATTCCTTTGCCACTATTTACTTAACCTCTTTTAACCTTCACTTTCTTCCTTTCTTTCTTCTTTCTTTCTTTTTTCTTTTCTTTTCTTTCTTTCTTTTTTTCTTGCTTTTTTTTTAATTCAAAAGTTTAATTTTTCTTTTCTTCACATTTTTCATTCTCATCTTTCTTGTCACTCGGCATGTAATGTCTTCATTAATTTCTTTCTCCCTTTAAAAATATTAATTTTATTTCTCTTTTCTTTCTTTCTTTCTTTTTATCTTTCTTTCTTTCTTTCTATTTTCTTTTACTGAAATGTTTACTTTTTTCTTCTTTCCTTTCCTCTTTCGTTCGTTCCTTTCTTTTTTCCCATTTTTCTTTCTTTCTATTAATTCATAACTTTAATCTTTCTTTTCTTTCACGTTTTTCTTCAAAACTTTCCTTCCAACCAGTTTTTTCTTGTTGCTTGTCATTTTATATTTTTATTAACTACTTTTTTCATTAAAAATGTTAATTATCGTTCTTTTATCTTTCTTTCTTTCGCTATTTCTTTCAGAAATGTTTCTTCTATTCTTCCTTCCTTTCATTCTTTCATTCATAACTTTAATCTTCATTTTCCTTCATATTTTTTTTTATAATTTTCATTCCTAATCATTTATTTTTTGTCGTTCGTCATTTTATAGTTTCATTTCTTTCTTTCTTTCTTTCTTTCTTTCTTTCAGAAATGTTTCTTTTATTCTTCCTTCTTCTTTTCCTTTCTTTGTTATTCGCCTCAAACATCTATTCCCTTTTTCTTTGCACTCTTCTTCCCTTCTTTACTTCCCGTCCGCCATTTTTCCTTTCCTTTCCATCCGTTGCCTCTCTTTTTAATCTGACTGATAAGAAAGCCGCCAACTTCTGCGAGATACGCTATTCAAGATAATGAGTTGTTTACTTTTGCCGCTGCCCGCATTCTCATCACACCCAGGAGTGTAATTGTGCATTTTTCAAATAGTACAAATGAAACATTCAAATATGGCCGAAAGACTTTCAATAGAGGCATTAACTTTGGCATTCTTGACGCGGCTTTAGAAGCTAATGGCCGACAGGTCCAAGATGCCGGCTTCGCAGACGATAATTGCAGCCTCAAAAGTAAATTTCTATCTTGTGATCCTTGTTGAAATCGAAGCTTTTCAAAAGTCACTGATATTTAATCCCTGTGCTGCGAATTAAATACAGACTGTATTGGACGCCGTGGTTTTCTTTAGGTTAGCCGTCACATTGTGAAAGGCAGATGAACATTAAATTTATTTCTCGTTGCATTTCATTTATTCTCGTTGATACAAAGCGTAGTTGCAGTAAGAGCACAACAAAACTGATATGTCGCAGGCAAAGGAACGACTATTTATATTCGATTCGCAATTTTGTTTAACATAGTGGTCAAATGCTAACAACGTTGCGTTATAATTCAAAGTATTTTTAATATATTTTATGTACTTTATTGTATACTCTATTGAAGACGTTAAATAATGTAAAAAATTAATAATTTAATTATGAAAAATTCGTTAATTATAATTTAATTATTTAACTATTAAATTAATTAATTATTAATTTAGTAATTTAATTATCAAATTATTTAATGTATGCTATCTAATTATTATGTTAAATGATTTAATAAATTATATTTATTGAATATTATATTTGTTGGGGCGCTCTCCATCTTTCCACGGAATTGGACTGTTCGAATCACTATATAAAATAGTAGTGATTATACCTCGAAGAAGGAAGTCGAGTGAGCGAGTCCGTTGGGTATTTTCCGGTATTGCACCGGAAGTGTTCTACTAGTCAATCTATCACGTCTCTATGACGATACTGTATACTAATTACCTTGTTCTGTATTCTACTAATCCTCACCTCTTGTAAATACTTCTCTTTTCCTGTCAATACACCTACTTTTATACTATTACATTGTTTTGTATTATTTCACATAATTTTGTTACCCGACATAACAATATTAAACATATATAGCATTGTTTTAGTAACTAAATTTTGATATAGATATTTATATACAGGCATATTTACACATATATGTGTTGGGATCAAATATTGATCAAATATGGACTTGAATCAGACTGAAGGATAAGAGAAAGATTAGACAGGAATCGTTTATACGGTTTACAGACCATAGCCGCAGTTAAGCAACGTCGAACCTGGTCGGTACCCAGATGAGTGACCGCTTAGGATTACCAGGTAGTATAAGCTTAGATGTGCCGGTGGTGTAATGAATAATGGCTCGGATTTGTTAATCGGAGAGCCGAGTTCTAATTTCAGTTGGGTTCGTCTTATTCACTTACACGCAATTTCTCTTGGGAAACGGATGAATCGACTTCTTCGCCTCATCTATAGGTTAATTAGTAAGGCATATATCACCAAACCATTATTACCTAAAAAAAAAATAAATAAATAAAAAAAAATAAAAATAAAAATAAAAATAAATTCGCGTGCAAAATAGTTAAACTTCGGTATTAAATAACAAATAGAGGTTGATACAGCGCCAAAGAAAAAACAGCCAAATCATAATGTTTATCAATTTAATGTTATTCTGATTAAGTTTTATTAATAGTAAAACATGTTAGATTCATAAATGCTTCCTATTTATTCTTTATCTTATCTCACATTCAGAAATACAGGCACACACACACACACACACACACACACACATATATATATATATATATATATATATATATTAATGCAGGTTTCATTGAATAATTTTAGACAAGTTTTGTCTATTAATTTTGTGTAGGATCCGTTCATAGTGTCTGATATACTTAATTAATAGACAAAACTTGTCTATATTACTCAATGAAACCTGCATTAATGAAAAATGCTGCCAAAATACACACACAATATATATATATATATATATATATATATATATATATATATATATTGATTGTTTAATAGTTAGTTTTTGGTTTTAATAAGGTTAGACCAGTACACATTTGTATTAAAAAGTGTTCTATACAATTATATTGTAGAACTTTTGAATATTTTTTTCATTTTTAAACGATTTATTTCGCTACCTTGGTTTCCAGCACGAGTGGTTTCTTCAGGCGATTTTTAAAAACTGATTTTACCTTTCACCGTTTTTTTCTTTTTAAGAACGCTTTTGTAACGGTGTTTTATTTGAACGTTCACGTGGCAGAGAATTTATGAATTCGCATTGTTTAAATTCAAACGAATTATTACGTTTTCATCCATGGTTGTATGAACCTAAGAGGTATTTCTTAGTGTGAATGCATTTTGTCATAATTTCTGTTCTTTCATTTAACAGTCTGTCTTTATTTGGGTATGTCATAATTTCTAATTTTTCTTCTTGGCACAGTCTACATATTTGTTCACCATTGTAAGGCTTGGCGGTTTTTACAATGCTTCACGTTATGTGTGGTTCTTTTTCATATTTTGATTTCAATTTCCAGACGTGGTTAACCAATTTTGTATTGTTTTTTAATTTTTATATTTAAATGTAGACCTGTGGTTGACCCACCTGGTCTTAAAAGTGTCTTTGGTTGAGACAAAATATATTTTGTTTTGGCTATCTGGGTCATGTACCTCTGCCTTATAAATTATTTCTTTTGTGTTGCAGAGACCTTGAAGTGGACATTTATTTTTGTCCCTGCAGTTACATTCTTTGTTGGTGGTTTTGTTTTGGCCGATGCTATTTAAGTTTCTAGCGTTTTGTTTTTTTATGAAACTATCTAAATTATTAGTGCAACTATAACTTAGTTTGATTGTGTTTCTGTTGAAAATTTTGTTTAATTCTGATTCTTTTGGAAAGTGTTTATCTATAAGTTTAAAAAAACATATGTTCTATTTTGGTCTTTACTTCTAAATTAAATGGTGGGTTGAAGCAGATAATGTTTCGTTTTCTATTGTTGTTTTTGATTTATCTATTTGGTTGAGAATTATGCTGTAAAATGTTTTTACGGCCAGAATTTTTTAGTGTATCCTCATATATATTTTTCTTTTCATTATATATTGATTTGTTTGACGAATTATTAGATAGTCTGTGTTCTATGCCTTTGTAAATGTGTTTAATTATATTATCTGGATGATTGGACTTCGTATTTATGTATGATAACTTAGTGTTTGTTTTCATGTATGACGAGACATTCCCAGTTTTTAAATTAAGCTCTACATCTAAATATTTTACCACTTTATTATTTGTGCCCATTGTAATGTCAACATTTAGTTCTTTGAATAATTTTAAAAGCTGTTTCCTTATTTTATCATTCATTCTTTTATTGTCTGGTGCTAGTATTAATCCGTCATCTCTATATAATCCGTGGTTGTCAATATAGATTTTATTGTTTATTTTGTTAAACATATATATTTCCATCAATTCTGAGATTTCTGCTCCATCATACGAACCTTGTGGTACATCGAATGCTCCATTGTTGGATTTCTTGATCCATGTTATACCTTTGTGGAAAAGGATGGATTTTTGGCAATGTCAATATGCTCTGATGGTATTTTTATGTACATTTTAGCAAAATTAAATGCTTTCAGTAAACCTTTCTTAGATATTGATGGGTAAAAGTTTTTTAATATCATATTTGATGAATGTGTATTTACTTTTGCATTTAATTTTTTGGAACTAGGAAATACAGTCACTAGTGTTTTTCACTGGTTTGCTTGAGTGGCTGTTCTTAACAAGTCGCAAATATTTTTTTCATATTTGTTGGCTTATTTTGCCTACTTCTGTTTTTGTAGTGTTAATTAGTCTGTATGATGGATTGTTGTTAAAGTCATCTTTGTGGTCTTTCTCTGTAAGGAAAGCTTGTTTGCCAGTTAATATTTGTATTTTATTACTTAAATTTAATTTGTCTGTAATGATTTTAGCCTCATTATTTATGTTTTCAATGTATGAATCTGGGGCTTTTTTGTAAGATTTAGTTAGTTCTTCTAATAATTTTTTTTCATATATGTTTGAGTTTATTTGGTATATATTGCTGGATTTATCTCCTGTAATAAGGATGTTTTGTGTTTTTTTATTTTCTTTACTTCAGTATTAAATAACGTCTGGAATATGTTTTTGATTATTTTAAATGTTATCTTGTTAAATGTTATATTGTCGACAATAGATATCATGTCTTTTTCAAAAGTAATTAATTCTTTCACTAAAGGGGGATAATTCGTTGTTTTAAAATTGAAATTACTTACATTTTTATCTTTTCTTGTTCCTATGGTTTTATTCAAAAAGAAGAACGCTTTTCAGCGCATTCTTATTAAAAAAAATTGTTCAATTTTTTGTAGTACCATATAATCTTTCCTGTTAGGTATCGGTATGTTTTTTAGAGAATGTAATATATTAAATTCTTGCATTGTTGTTTCTTTGCTTAGCGTTCAGTAAGTTTGTTTGTTTTTATTTTTTTCGTTTATTGAGATCTATGTCGTTAATTATTGAAATACAGTATTTTCTTGGAATAGTGAAAGAAAGGCACAAAACAGGATTGTCCGAGAAAAGCAAAAGAAGGTAAGAAAGTAAGAGAGAAAGAAAGAAAATAACATTGTCTAAATGTAGTGAAAGAAAGAAAGAAAGAAAGAAAGAAAGAAAGAAAGAAGGAAAGAAAGAATGTAACATTTTCTCTGAATAGTGACAGAAACAAGGATAGGACATAAAATTGTCTGGGAATAGCAAAAGAAAGAAAGTATGAATGTCTGGGAATAGAGAAAGAAAGAGAGGAAATAAGACTCTCAGAAAATAGTTAAAGGAAGTAAGACAGATAGAAAGAAAATATAATTGTCCGGAAAGAAAGAAAGAAAGAAAGAAAGAAAGAAAGAAAGAAAGAAAGAAAGAAAGAATGTGTATAGCATTTTCTCGGAATAACGAATGAAAGAAGGATAGAAAATATGATTGTCTGGGAATATCGAAAGAAATAAAGTTAGAAAATAAATTTGTCTGGTAATAGCAAAAGATAAAATAGAGGGAACGAAAGATTATCTGAAGAAAGTAAGAGAAAGCATGAATGAAAATATGACTGTATGAGAATAAGAAAAGAAAGGAGGAAAACAAATTTGTTTGGGAATTGCAAAAGAAAGAAAGAAAATTTGATTGTCTGAGAAAAGCGAAAGAATAGAAGAAAGAAAATAATATTACCCGGGAATAGAGAATGAAAGAAAGAAAATGCGTATCTTCGAATCAAGAAACAAAGAAGTAAAGAAAATGTTATTGTATAGAAAAAGAGAAACAAAGGAAAAATGTCTAAGAATAGAGAAAAACAGACAGAAAACTGTCTGGGAATAGACAAAGAAATTAAGAAAATATGAAAGAGAAAGAGAAAGAAAGACAGAAAAATAACATTGTCTGAGTATAGCGAAAGAAAGAAAGAAAAATAATATTGTCTGGGAGTAGTGGAGAAAGAAAAGAAGAAAATAAGATTGTTTGGGAATAGTGAAAGGACAAAGAAAAGAAAGAATATAAAATTTCTCGGAAGAGGGGAAAAAATGAAAGAAAATTAGAACGTCTGAGAATAGTGAAAGAAACAAAGAAAAAATTGTGAATAGCGAAAAAAAAAAGACTGAAAAAACTAGCGAAAATAAGAAAAAGAATATTAGATTGTCTGGGAATAGCGAAAGATTGGAAGAAAGAAAACAAGGTTGTCTGGGAATACCGAAAGAAAGAATTAAAATTTTCAAGGAATAGAGAAAGAAAGACAGAAATATTTAATATTAATAGACAAAGAAATAAAGAAAATATGATTGTCTGGAAATATGACCGAAAATAATATTGTTTGGGAAGAGCGAAAGGATAAAAGCAAATAAAGAAGAAGAAGAAGAAGAAGAAGGAGGAGGAGGAGGAGGAGAAGAAAGAGGAGGAGAAGAAGAAGAAAAAGGACGAGCAGAAGAAGAAAGAAGAAGAAGAAGAAGAAGTTGTTTAACATTCGCCAAATAAACAAATTGTGTGAACGCCGATTCGTCTCTGCGTGATTCAAACTAACAATCATCTCTCTAATGGAAAAAGCTAACTCAAGAGACCATCAGCAACTACTGTTAACCAAAAAAAACAAAATGGTTGAAAAGCACACGCGCCAATTTCCTTTGACTCATTGATATTTAGTGCAAAACTGCAAGTCCATGTTGATTCTAGCTACTAGGCATCGTATAGTACGACACAAAGGCAGAAAAGTGGTCAGCCAGTTAAGGGAAAACTCATGCTGTCTAGTTTCTTAAAATGCAATCTCGATAATACATTATCTACAAGGCGTTGTTTTAAAAATCTTTACTAAACCCTGCACTTGGTCAAAAAATGAAGTGCCATTTGAAAATCAAGGATACAAATGTTTTCAAAAGTTTAGCATTTTATTAACTGCTGTAGTTCAGATTCTATAATATTTAATTTTGATTGCACAAGACAATCGAAAGAGATTGCTGTTAGATGTCAACCATCCGCCCATGCATTGAATATTGTTAGTATGTCTCATCTGGTGTTTCTGTTATGTATTTAAAGATTATTGACAAAATACAAAAAAGAATCTATACCTGCCATATTGAATTCAGTCACTTTTCAACCGACCTAATTTAGATACCTTGTGTTTTTTCTCGATATAATTTCATGGTAATTGTTCTGATGAGCTTTACATCTTTGGTAACTAGATTTTATGAATTTTATCTCCGTACTAGGTTGGCAGTAAGGTCTCATCTTTTTACATTTGAAATCGTTAAATGTAACTGAAAAACCTGTGCTAAGATTTACTTCTCTCGCACTTCGCGCTTGTGAACTCTTTTCAGGTTACTTGCTTTTCGGTCAACTTTGAATTAAAAAAAAATGGATTTTTTGATACCTGTTCTTTTATTGTCCTCTCTTCTTACTAATGTTTTGTTTTTTTAAATACTCTCGCACTTAGTAACCTTTTGCGTTTTAGTCGCTTTATTGCTTTGCTTGGAGGGAAATGATTAAAAACTGCGCAATACAAGATTCATGATCTGCGGTGCTAGGTTTCTAGTAATAGATCATTCTTATTATACAGGGTGTCCAAAAAGTCCGTGTACACTTTAAAAAAATTATAACTTCATTTGAATTTGCGATAGAAATAATTTGTAAAAAGGATTAGAAAGAAGTAAGAAGTAAATCTATATTTTAAAGGTTTTATTGAAATTTTATTTAAGTTTCCACATATCTTCCATCATTAGCAATACAAAGCGTAAAATACGATTTTGCAGTTCATATTTTTTTACTTCTCTAAAACTGCTTACAAATATTGTAGTAAAGAATTATTCAATAACTATACTTAAAACGAGGTATATGAAACTTTATAAAATTTTTTACAGACTATTGCTCTCACAAATACAAATAAAGTTAAAATTTTTTAAAGCGCACACGGACTTTATGGACACCCTGTATTAAGTGTGTGCCAAAAGTAACGTATTTGCTGGCCTACTGGACGAACCTACGCATTGGACGTATTCAGATTTTAGCATGTAATATTTAGGGAAAACAAATGCACACGTCACAACCAAAACAAACCAAAATAATAACCTTACTTTTATGTGGAATTCCCACTAACCATGAAGAAATAATTGCCGTATAAGCGCAAATTATACAAATGGACTTTTTTTTGTTATTGTATGGCTTTTCAATATGGCAGTGAATGATGGACAATATCATCGAAGATGAAGAAAAACTGGAAGCAACTGAAATGTGCTTCTTCAGAAGGACGCTGCGAATATAATGGATCCAGCACGTGAGCAATGATGAGGTTTCGGATAGGATGGAAACGAACAGGAAATTAATACTGAGCATCAGGAAAAGACAGCTAAAGTTCCTGGGACATGCAATGAGGAAGGAGGGCTTGGAAAACCTGATACTCACTGGTCAGATAGAGGGAAAGCGGAACAGGCGAAAACAGCGTGTGACATACTTGACTGGCCTCAGCGGGTGGATGGCAGAACAGGGGTTCCTTGGTATAACAGAAGAAAGCGTGTTAAAAGCCACCAGGGATAGGGAGACGTGGAAAGCCATGATCGCCTACGTTCTGAAAGAACAAGTTACATAAAAGAAGATTGTATGGTTTAATTGCTAGAACATTTATTTGCAAAAGAATTACAGTACATTTATTTAAAATTGTTTTAGCTGTTTATCAAGGAGAAACATCTGCACATACAGTTAATTTTATAATAGCTACCAATTAATCTGCTGGTATCAGTGAACATTGGTGCATGTAGTAATAAGCAAAAAACATAAATATGGTACTTGGTAAAGGAAGTCTAATACCATGCATGCATAAAATTAAACTACTCAGTTTGCATTAAAATATAACTGCATATTGCTTAACCATTGCATTGACAACGAATATGCAGTACGTTTTACGGAAAACCTGAACATACGTGTGCGGAAATTATTCGCTCGATTAAGAAGACATTCTCAAATGACTGAATGAATTAATCCCAGATAAAATGTTGACATTAGCAATTCAAACATGGCCAGAGATTCGTTGAGAGTGATTCATATTTTGGAAAGCCTTCAATCAGATAAAAACATTTAAAATGTTGAATGTGTGAAGTTTGCAATCGGGATCTGGCAATAGGGTTAGAACTTCTAGAGAGTCGACGGACTGTTTACCTACCTGTACTTGTTTCGGCATTCACCCTGGTCGGGTTGAGCTGGCCTCCCCACAAGCGATGGAGAAAGATTTCAAGTATAAACCTCAGGTATTTTGATTATCTCGCAATAGATTGCCAATACCTGCTGCGGTAGACTGGTTGCCAGCCAAGGCTATAGAATCCAATCTCTCCTGTTATTTAACCCATAACTGGAGGGAAGGGACGGATTAATACTTTTCCCAAGAGTATTAGCGCGTAAATGAATGGAAGACATTCAACTGGATTTCGAACTCGGCTCTCCGATTTCTCTTTCCGAGCCGATAACCACAACGCACATCCGTCAAGAAACGCTTACGGACTGTTTAAAAGGTATTCAGTCATTTTGAATATCTCGACTGCAGATTCGTGAATTTATTTTTAAAGTAGGCCATTATCTAGGTTGGTAATCTCTTAGACAATCCACGCGATTTCCTGGTTTTTGAACATCTAAAATCACTTTTGAAATTAACGGGATTTCAGACAGCGTTTGAGAGTAAAGTGAAGACGATCTTACAACTGATGCCGATCTATAAGGAAGACGTTGCCGATGGTTTGAATTGAAGCTGGGAAATGTCTATGAAGTTCCAGGAGAATAATTTGACGGGTAGTAAGCTACAGCTGTCCAAGTAAGATGCTTTTACAAGATGATATCACACTGCAGACGAACCTCCACATACTTGGATTTCAGCAGAATTGTCTTTCTAGGAGTCCGAGAATGTATTTCAACTGAATGTAGTGTCCTACTGATTTGATTATAATACACTTATGTGACAGCTGACTGCAGATCCTTCTGGACTTATCGTCGGCTTCTGAATAATGTGCACGGGGACCATTAAACAGACTGAAGGTGTATAAAAACTATTGCAGATTAAAGTAAAAGGTAACGTTTTAAAAGTCACATCACATCAACGTAATCACATAAAGTTATTTTTGGTTGATTATCATCTAAAGAAAATAATAATAATAATAATAATAATAATAATAATAATAATAATAATAATGTCAAAATATAAAGACCTGGAAATTGAAATAGAAAAACATGTGGAAATTGAAAACAAGAGTTGTGCCAGTGATAGTAGGTGCACTTGGAATGATAAAAAATGGAACAAAACAACACATTGAAAGAATCCCTGGAAACCCCAGCTGAAGAGATATACAAAAAATTGTCTTATTAAGTACAGCCCACACACTAAGGAAAACTTTATCTATGTAATACTAGGGATGATAGGGAAGATAGAAAAACATGAAATGGGGCTATAACAACACGCCACGACCTGCCTTAGGTCTCCCCACAGACTTGGTTGGTAGTGAGACCAAAGCAGAAATCAAAATATGATGAAAAATGACATAATAATAATAAAGCAAATATTATACATAATAATGTGGATCCAAAATGCAGGTTCTGTGATAAATGCCAAAAAACAATAGACCATATAAGTTCAGAATGTTCTGTACTTGCCCCAAATGAATATAAAAATCGTCACGATAAAGTAGAGCAATATTTAAACTGGACAATGTGCAAATACTATGGAAAATATGTAAACAAATACTGGTATGAACATCACCCAACATCGGTTACAGAAATAGAAGATGTCACCATTCTATGGGATTACACCATCTACACAGACAGAAAAACTGAAGTAAATAGGCCGGACATTATTGTTAAAAACCAAAAACCAAAAACTTGTTTATTAATTGATATGGCTTGTCCAGCGGATTGTAACATAGCACACAAAGAAATTCGAAAAACTGTCCAAATATAAAGACCTGGAAATTGAAATAGAAAAAACGTGGAAATTCAAGACAAGTATCATACCAGTGATAGTGGGTGCACTTGGAATTATAAAAAATGGAACAAAAAGCACATTGAAAAATCCCTGGAAACCCCAGCTTAAGAGATGTACAAAAGATTGTCTTGTTAAGTACAGCCGACACACTAAGGAGAACTTTGTCTATGTAATGCTAGGGATGATAGGGGAGGCAGACAAAACATGAAATGGAGCCATAACAACACACCACGATCTGTCTTAGGTTTTACTGCAGACTTGGTAGGTAGTACAACCACAGCAGAAATCGAATTATAATGAAAAATGACATAATAATAATAATTTTACTGTTTAGCAAATACAAGAAAAGAGTTCAGAAAATACTTAAATTACACTTTAAAATAGGGTCATGATTACCCAATGAAATGGTTTGAAAGTGGATCAAGCCGATAAGTTTTCAGTCCACCCTTACACACACACGCTTTCATCCCATACGCCGATTTGGTCGGGTTTCAATCCTGGGTTAGGAAGCGATCGGAGTTTAACCGTACTGATGAGCTGTGATACAGCGAAACAGATCTGTTTGCGGATGACTATATATATTGAGCACTCTAGAGAAAAAATGTTAAAAACAGCTTCCACTTCTGCGATATATGCGTGACTCTTCAAATGAATTGCGTTCTTTCGGTGACTGTCGTGTGTATACATTGCATATATACAACACGTTAAAATTTCCCTTCTCTGATTCCATGGATCTATGTCGTGGGAGGTGGGGTGTAGCGACTCCAACTGACACCAATTCGGTCGAGTTTTGATTTCGGCCAGAAACATGTTGATGTGTCTAGCTACACTGATGAGCTGTGATACAGTAAAACAGGCTTGTATGTGGATGAATAATATATATCTATATCTATATATATATATTTGGCCAGCAAACTTTCTTTTAAAAATCTTTCGGTAAAAACGACTGACAATGAATATTTTATTAATTTTTTATTTAATTTTTCCTGTATACTTACGTGTTTTCTTTTTGCTAGAGATAAGGAGTGTAAAATTGTTCCATAATTTTTTACTTTTTAAACGCTTTCAGCTTCTTTACAGGCCCTTTTCGAAGATGTTATTTTTCTATAATTTTGAAAATTATTAAAAATAGATAAAAAAAAAACATGATGATAAAATAAAAACATCGGAAGAGTTAACATAGATTTGACTGATCCAATATTTATTAAATTTGATTAAGTAGACAGCACTTGGCCAACATTTAGCCAACAGCACTTGGAATAACATTTCAAGTGATGTTCGCTTGTCCACCTTGAAAATTCGTTCTAAGATACATAGTTTTTAGCAAAAAGAAGACCCTAAAATGCTAACTACAGGTCGGAGAAACTAAAATAAAACAAGTAAGAACTTTAAATACCTGGGAAGTATTCTGACAGAGGATGGAAATTTTGACGCTGAGATCCGAAGACGAACTGGCATGGCAAAGAACGCATTTCAAAAGCTACTGAAAAACAGGAAAACATCATTGGAAACAAAAAAGAGAGTGCTGGACAGCTATGTGATACCTCTTATTCTCTAAGGCAGCGAATGCTGGACTATCTCCTCAAGGATGAAGGAGAGGCTCGAAGCATCAGAAATATGTTTATGCAGGAGTATGCTGAGAATGACATGGATCGAGCACGTGAGCAATGGCGAAGTGTTGGAGAGGATGCAAACGAGAAGACAGCTCATGCTTAACATCTGGAAGAGACAACTGAGATTCCTGGAACATGTAATGAGAAAGAATTTAAGGCTTACAGAACATATAGAGGGAAAAAGAGATAAAGGGAAGCAGCGCAAAACATACTTGTTAGTCTTGAGCAAATGGATAGCTGAGCAGGGATTTGGGAGAGATAACAAGAGGAAAAATATTAAGAGCAACAAGGGACAGGGGCAAGTGGAAGTCCATGATCGCCTACGTCCTGAAGGGACACGGCACATGAAGAAGGCGAATATAGAGCTCAAACACCAATCTTTGACACCGACTGGAGATACATAATTACTATGGTTACAAGACATGTTGACAGGATATAGGGCACAGTGGTGTAATGGTTAACGAACTTGTTCTTGTAAGATTGAGTAGTAAGATCGATCTTCACTAGGTACCCCATACTAGGGCTTTGTATCACAGCTAAGCAACACTTAGAAAATCACCATGTTGACTCACTATGGTCGCTTGTTTCCTTAAAAAAATATTCGGAATAAGAGCAACGAGTCTTAACTTGGGATCTACTCAAAACCCGAAAGTTATTTTTACTTGCAAAATTCCTAATTCCTATTAAAATCACTCACATGTCCTGCTGCCTTCATACACTTGAGCTAAGCCTACTTCAACGGTTCCTATATAACATCACCGTTGCTTCTTGACTCTCAACGTTACTTCAGATCCTTTCTTCATTCTGACCCGGAATCTTTTTTTCTTGCAACAATCAAGTATCTTCAATTTCATTCACTCTTTATTCGCTACTTTTGTATTTTTTCTTCTTTTCCTTTCTTTTAATCTTGTGCGGTGTGTATTCCTTCCCAGACACTGCACCCCACCTCCCGCTTATATCTACTTACGAAACTCAATCACTACGCCAGTCATTCGCTACTACTTTGCACTTCGGCAGGGTCATCCGCTTCTTGTAACATTTTTTTCTTTCATTATAATTAATTATGACCCATTGACCACTTTTTTTTGTAGTCACAGCATTAGACGAGATTTCATAATGGCACGAGATTTCTTCCCGTTATACTACGACTTCTCTTTAAGTTTGGGCGGCGGATTTTCTCTATTCTTTTCAACAATACTCTTCCATCTTTATACCGGCACTTTTTTCATTTTCATATATTATTATTTTTTAAAAATATTTTTCATATCTTTCTTCTCTTTTATTCATTTACCTTCTTTGTCTGTCCTTTCTTTCCGTTCATTTTTCAGCTTTTATTTGAATGAGTTCACTCTTATTTTTCTTTAACCATTTTTTCTTCCCGTCTATATGTTCGTTCTATTTCGTCTCTTAAAAAAAAATCGCGAAAGTCAGGAAAACAAACAAAAAAAAAAAAAAAAGGAAAAATATTTTAATATCTCTTTTTTTTTCTTATGTGTTGTTTTTTGTCCTTTCGTGTTTGTTTATTTCTTTTGTTCTTAATCTTGTTTTTTTTTCTGTTTTTCATTTTTGCTTTGCTCTTTCTAATTTCATTCACCTTTTTTACCTACTCATTTCCTCATCGGAACATTTCTTTCTTTCTTTTTTCTTTCTTTCTTTTCATTTATATATTTTTTGCCTCTTTGTATTTTCTCAACATTTTCCCCATTCTTTCTTTTTTCTTATCATTTATTCTTTTTTATGCATTTTCTATCCTTTTTCTTTTATCCTTTTTTCTTTTCTTCCTTACTTTTTCGTCGTTTTATTTATTCTTTTTTATACATTTTCTTTCCCTTTTTTACCCCTTTTTCTTTCTTGCTTTTTTCTTCTTTTTATTTATTCTTTGTTAAACATTTTCTTTACCTCTTTATTTTCTCAACAATTTACCCTTTTTGTCTATCACCCCACCCAAACCAGCTCTACTGCTCTCACTCGTCACACACTTCATTGGCCTTTCCTCCCTTGCCAATAATCTAGTGCATCTTTGCACGCCGCGTTTCCCCTTTTTCCCACTCTTCTCCCTAACTTACTGCTGACCTTATATTCCTTGAACCAGCGAGCCCACTTGCGCTCTCACACCTCTTCAAAACCCTCCAATTAAATCCAGATTTGAACAGCTTCACTACAGTAACGTCGACCACCTTTTCCAAAAGTGACCATTACTGTCATCATAATCCTAAGGAAATGATGCTAGAAATTGGATAGGCATTGTAGAACCGATATTTACGTTGCTTTCCCTTTCGGTCTCTCCAAGACTGATTCTTTTCTTTCATTCTTCTCTTTCATTATTATTTTCTTTATATCTATTTATCTGTATTCATTCATATTCTTCGTTTTCATTCGCGACATTCGACGAGTCTGTTCTACTTATACACTCCATTATTTTTACTACGCTCTACATTCGTCTCTCATTCTTTTTCTGCTAAAGTTTTCTCTCACTTCTTATTTCTATGAAGTGGGGCTGAAGATTTCTTGACACGACCCATCCCAATATTTGACCAAATGACCAAGCAAGTGAAATGTTTTTTTGTTTTTTTTTGGTGGAGGGGGGGGGACATCTCGATCGGGCTTTGAGTTTTTTGTGCGTCTCTTCCTATGATTTCCTTTTTATCTTTCTCAATCTCACTCCTTCACTTTCTTTACATGTCATTAGGTTTACGTTCCCTCCCACCTGATCTTTTTGCTTTCGCCTCTCTACGTCCATTTTCTTTCTTTCTTTCGTTCATATTTTCTTTCGTTCATTCATTCTTTCTTTCTTTCTTTCTTCGTTAATTCTTTCTTCGTTTTTTTCTTTTTAATTTCTTTCTTTGCTTTTTATTTCTTTCTTTCGTTCATTCTTTCTTTTTTATTTTTTCTTTCTTTCTTTCTTGCTTTCTTTCTTCAATAAAGTTTTCTTTCTTTCTTTTTTCGTTTTTCTTTCGTTAATTCTTTCTTTTTCTTTCTTTCTTTTTAATTTCTTTCTTTCCTTTTTATTTCTTTCTTTCGTTCATTCTTTCTTTTTTCTTGCGTTCATTCTTTTTTTCTTTTTTATTTCTTCTTTCTTTCTTGCTTTCTATCTTCAATGAAGTTTTCTTTACCTTTTCGTTTCATTTTGTTGCCTCTTTCTTTCTTTTTTCGTTCAATGTTTCTTTTTCGTTTTTCAAATACTTTCACAGCTTCTGCTCCGATGAACTTAGCTCCCTGGTGCCCCCTATATATGAATTTACTCGAGCCACAAGATCAGCAACTAACTCCCACTCTTTTCCTGTGAAACCAATAAAATGTAAACTCAAATTCTACTCCACAGTTTCTTTTCTCGCACTTCCCGCCTGCTTCCCCGACAGCTAAAATCTCCAAGAATTCAAGTGTAAAGTCAATAGTCATCTCCTATCTTCCTAACTTGCATCCTCTCTCTCATGCTCATTTCTCCGTCCTCTCCACCCTCACTTGTATTTTCATCCTTCTATTACCCACTTTCTGACACCCCCTATAATCTGGCACTCTTTCTCATAACTTTCCTCTATGTATCCCCCTGCGCATCAGTGGCAGTAAACTGTTTTTTGTTTGGGACTATATGATTATAATAAAAATAGTTTCTTTCTCAGGTCAATGCTTCATTTTCCTGTACTTTCTAGTTTTCTTTCTTTCTTTCTTTCTTTCTTTCTTTTCTAGTTCAATGCTTCTTTCGTATTTTCTTTCATATTGTTTGTTTGCTTTTTTCTTTCTTTTTTCTTTCATTCTTTGTTCAATGGCATTTTTCTCTTTATTTTACCTATTTTTCGTCTGATTACTTTTTCTTAATTTAATTATTCAGCAACTCGTTATTTTTAATTCTCTTTCTTTTTGTCTCCTGTTTTCTTTCTTTCTTCACCATTTCTTTTTTCTCGATTGTATTTTCTTCCCGTTTTGTCATCTGTTTTGCATTATCAATTTATTTTTATTTTCTTTCTTACTTAATATTTCTTTCTTTCTTTCTTTCTTTCTTTGACTGTACCCAGACAATCTGATTTTCTTTTTTCTTTCTTACTTCCTAACGTTATTTCGCTATTCTCAGAAAATCGTATTTTCATTCTTGCTTTCGTTTACTATTTGCAGACAATCTTATATTCTATTATTTTTTCTTCCGCTATTCCGAGAAAATGCTATACTCTTTCTTTCTTTCTTTCTTTCTTTCTTTCTTTCCGGACAATTATATTTTCTTTCTATCTCTCTTATTTCCTTTAACTATTTTCTGAGAGTCTTATTTCCTTCCTTCCTTTCTTTTTTTTTTTTTTTTTTTTGCTATTCCCAAACAATTTTATTTTCTATCCTTGTTTCTTTTGTTGTTCAGAGAAAATATTACATTCTTTCTTTCTTTCTTTCTTTCTTTCTTTCTTCTATTGACACTTGAATGCGAGGAACTTACTTAGAAAATGTAAGTCAGATATGATTTCCCCTGCAGTCACGAAATATTTTTAACGTAAGGAATCACTTTCCGATTATAACCTGGGAGCAACACAGTCTTCCAACCCTTTTCTATTGCTTGGTTGCAGACTCAAGTAAGATTTATAATAAGAAATCTATAGAACAAGTTGTTTATTAGATTCAACCACTTTTAGAATTTCAGATGCAAATCATGCACCTTATGTCAAATAACCTGTTTCGAGATATTATAGCTCAACTAATATTAAGAATGTCTGATAATAATTCATGATTGTGATTTTAATTAATTGATCTAATTTTCTCATATTTCTTTTTCTTTTTAATTTCTTTTTTCATCTTCTCGGCCGTCTGCGCTGTGTCGGACGATTCATTACAGTCTTAATTTAGTTCTTTTTTCCACCATTTGAATCATTTGGGTCTTTGAATTATCAGGTGATCAAATTGTTTGTTATCTTCAAGGGAGATGTGAAGCAAATAAATAAATAAAAAGATATCATATTAGGGTCAGCGATCACTGAAGTCTCGTCTTCTCAACTCAGAATCTCTGAGTCAACAAAAATTAAAACATCTTCTTAAAAAGGAAAATGTTAGAAAGACAAACAAACAGCAAGAGATAAACGAACAAAGGGAGTGAAACAAAAATAAAGGAATAAATTCTAAAAAGGACCCCAAAATAAATACTCCTATTAATTTTTAAAGGTATTTTTCCTTTCATCTTATTGTTTTTATTTCTGAAATGAGGTATTATAAGTATTTATACTATTTACATTGTTCGGACTGATATCCTCATATTTGTTATCATATTCACGACGTTTCGACCAGTTGTACGTTTCGACTTTCTTCAGGATCGGTCTATATTTCTGAGATGAGGTAATTATTTACAGTATTTGCTTTGTTACGAATGTTAGCCTCAAGAACATATGGTTCAATTGATAAAAGCATTTGTAAACAAGTGACGTGATCCAAACAGTTGTGAGTTCAATATCTGGCAAAAAACTTAGAGAGTTGAATTAATGGAAAATAACTGAAATATCCGGAAGAAGCATAGCACATAGAACTAGAACAATTTATTCCAGTGTACAAAACCAAAGATTTGGTTCAAAATTCGAAATTCCTGTACCTTTTCTTGCTTAGTTTTTATTTTTTTCAGTTTACTTAGTTTTTTTTTCATTTCACGACATCTTTTCACTGCACCTTGTTTATTTATTTTTTTCATTTAACGTCATTTTGCATAGTTTTCTTAATTTCACAATATCTTTTCACGGCACCTTGGTTCGTTTTTTTCATTTCACGGCACCTTGCTTCTTTTTTTTCATTTCACGTCGCCTTGCTTATTTTTTTTTTCATTTCACATCTGTTCTCGGCACCTTGTTTAGTTTTATTTCCATTTCACGTCACTTTGCTTTGTTTTTTTAATTTCACGACATCTTTTCACGGCACCTTGTTTCGTTTTTTTTTTCCATTTCAAGTCGCCTAGTTTTTTTCATTTCACAAGTTGCTTAGTTTTTTCATTTCACATCTTTTCACTGCACCGTGCTTTTTTTTTTTTTTGCATTTCACATCACCTTGCTTATTTTTTTTATTTTACAGCATTTTTTCACGGCACCTTGTTTATTTTATTTTTTCAATTTTACCGTACCTTGTTTAGTTTTTATTAACACGACACCTTGTTTATTTTTTCCATTTCATGGCATTTTGTTTAGTTTTTTTCTCACGTTTCACGATACCTTGCTTAGTCTTTGGAATCCTCCTTTCTTTCTTCCAATTTCTGTTTGGATTTCTGTGTTTCATTTTGTGTCCTCTGTTTAAACACTTCCTATATTTTAATATTTATGCTAGGAAAACTCTCTTGTTAATTAAATATTTATGTTTCATTTAGAGTATCTACATTATTCGAACTATGGTCCTTATCATTGTTGCCATTTGTCAAGTCAGGAACTAACCAACATCTATATCTATTTGGTTAGTTCCTGACATCACTCTTAGAGTTGTGAGTTTAATACCAGGCTACAGCAGTGGTGAAAAAGTAACTTGTAGAGTTAGAGGGAGATAACTCATGACTTCCAATCGAGACTTTACGCAAGGAATGAGTATGATATACCCCAGTGATTGTAATAAATAGTTCGGTTCGAAATTTCTAACACCTGATGAAGTCCGGAGCGCACAAAGGCCGAAACGTCGTACAAATGGCAACAAAGATGAGGATAATAGTCTGAATAATGTAAAGACTGTGAATACTACCTCATCTCAAAAACATAGACAAATTATATTTCACTTATTGCTTGAATTTTATATATCAAAGCTATATTTTTCCAAAGTTTTTTATTTTCTTATTGTATGTGCGTTGTGGCGCAGTGGATATCGGCTCGGAACGAGAAATCGGGGAACCGAGTTCGAATTCCAGTTGAATTCCTTGCATTCACTTACGCGCAAATAACCATGGGAAAGGTATTAATCCGTCTCTTCCCTCCAGTTATGGGTTAAATAATAGGACAGATTGGGTTCTATAGCCTTGGTCGGCAACCAGTCTACCGCAGAAAGCAATGGCAATCTACTGCGGGATAATCTTCTGCCCAGTCAGTCATGTCTCTTTCGAGACATGATCGCCCAAAGCGTGTATCGCGCATGGCACTTAACTGACTGACTGACACTATATGTGTAGCAGCTTCACTATATAATACTTTAATGACTTTTTAAAATTGAATCGACTTGTTGGCTGCTAAAGGGTTTACTCGTTCTTTGAAGCACGCTTTTCATGTTAAACACAATTTTATTACATTCGCATAATGGCTCTCTTGGACTTTGCCCAGAGAAGGTGAACAAAAATTTGGGTAATGGAATTGTCAGTCAGTTATATACCATACGTGATATACGCTTTGAGCGATCATGTCCCGAAAGAGACATGACTGACTGGGCAGAAAATTATTTCGCAGTAGGTTACCATTGCTTTCTACGAAAGACTGATTGCCGACCAAGGCTATAGAACCCAATTTGTTCTATTATTTAACCCATAACTGGAGGGAAGAGACGGATTAATTCCTTTCCCAAGGGTATTTGTGCGCAAGTGAATGCAAGGAATATAAATTCGAACTCGGCTCCCCGATTTGTTGTTCCGTGTCGATATCCACTGCACTACATCGCACATATAACATTCATAAAAAATTAAATTGATTTTTTTGTTTCAGATTTTAATATTTACTTACCCGCCGACATTAAAAGATGACAAAGAAGGAATCAAAAAGAAAATGTTTTTTTTTTTTTTTAATCATATCACCCCAAGCAAGGCGATAACGCCACTGATGCGCAGGGGGCTACGTAAGGGTAAAAAGAATGAAAAAGAGAAAGCCGGAAACCACATCATAAACAGGGAACAAGGGATGCGCCTCTTCACCTGTTCAATAGATGTGGGTGGAGTGTGAACCGGGCGATAGTTTAGTCTATCTACTCCAATTGGAAAAAAAAAATAAAAGAGTGAAAAGATTGGAAAAGAGAAAACCGGAAACCGCATCCTAAACAGGAAACAAGGGATGAGCCTCTTCACCTGTTCAATAGATGTGGGTGGAGTGTGAACCGGGCGATAGAAGCAAACTTTGATAGATACAGAAGCAGACAAATTTGCAGAAAAATTAAAGGGCCAATTTCTCAGTACTACCATTCATATGAAGAACAGAATACCATATGAAAAATAAGCTTTAATAAAAAATCAGATTAATAAACATTAATTCATAACATTTTTATTGTATCTTCTTATATGTACCTGTATTTTAATTAACAGTTACACAAATTAATTGTGAATGAGACTAAACATGAGGTACAAATTACATAATTTCTTCTAAGCTATTATAGTCCATTAATGCGTTTTCGACTAGCGCGTGTCATTTAATTTACACATCTACCGCACCAATCGAGGGATCTCTATACTATGTAGAATTTGATATCTGCTAGATGTGCTATTGAAATGCTGTACCACCATGTGTCCAAGCCGCATGCACCCTAGGTGGGTTGAGCCAGCTTCCTTCCCGACGGAGAAAGTTTCATTGGGATTTGTTTAAGGGTAGGATTCCAAGTCCTACCCTGTTATTTAACCCATAACTGGAGGGAAGGGTCAGATGTCACTTTCAGAGCCGACATCTACTGCACCACAACGCACATCCGTCAATAAACGCTTACAGCACCTGGTATTCCCAAGCGGTCACCCGTTGACCAGGCTCAACGTTGCTTAACTTAGGTGATCGAACGAGAACCGATGTATTCAATGTGATATGACCGTAAGCTTTAATATGATCTGTGCCACCATATATGTAATGATCTGAATACGCTTTTAATAAATTCTATCAAAGTTTATATCCTGAAATATTTCCATTTCAAGGGCCTCACAAAAAAAGCTTTTAAGTAGATGCATCGCACATTAGGCCATCCGTTGACCATAGTTACTCAGTTTGGCAAGGTGTTTGTTCCGGATCAGAAAGTAGCCTATGAGCAGACGTTCAGTCTTTTAACTGGGCAATGACGAAAGCGGAAATAAATATTCTTCTTCAAACCTACCCAAGTGAAAAAAACAAATTAATTTAAATCTCAAGGGAATCGGGTATTCTGTTTGCCGTTCGAAAAGCTAATCGAAACATTTGAATTGACTCAATCGATCGAAAATGACGCTTGATTGAATCCCAATCATCGATTTTAACCAATTTTTCATAAATACCCGGCGAAACGTTCAATAAGTACTTTGTGTCTCGTCTTTTATTCTCGGTCGTGCCCGTTTGTGAGAATACGTATCCGAGCGGAAAATTGGGATTGAATGTCCGGTGATTAGCGGACAGTTCAGAATCAGCTGTCCAGTAATGTCATCGCAGGCCAGTTCGATGGTCAACCCACATCATAGGCGAGTTTGCAATGGCGGAGAAGTCAGAAAAACCCTCAATTACGCTAGCTTCAAACAAATTTGATAAATAATTTGACAAGTCGTCGCCGAAGAACGGTATCTTATTAATTTAACAGAGGAGGGAACCATTTCTTGGATATCTATTAAAAGACCCAACGTTAAATAATAAAAGAGATACCTTTCTTTCCCACGTATCTAATCTAAACTTATTTATAAATGGAACTTTGTCTGTGTGTCCGCATGTGTGTCTGTGTGTGTGTGTCCATTACCTATAGACTCCAAAACGGCTGAACCGATTTTCTTGAACATTTACACAGTTGTACTATAAGCGTCTGCGAGTGTTCTTAGCTAGGTTTTGTGTCGAGGTAACCCTGATAAATATCGAAAATCGAAAAAATCGGGTTATAGAAGGAGTGGTCTGATTTTAATCAAATTTGATACACGCATAGACAAAGACATAAGAAACGATATTCAGAAGTTTCAAGGTTGCAGTTCTTACAATAGTGCAGAAAATTTGATATCGATAACAGGAAATCAAAATTTGACTAACATCCATTCATTTTTCTTTCAGTCTACAGTTTCGCTTTAACTGGAAACAACTATTGCTTTTTAGTCTTTCGTGCCAACGTCCAAAGAGTCTGAACTCCAGGACCATGGATTAGATTTAAAGCTTTCATTACACCCGAGCAACGCTGGGCTATCCTGCTAGTATATATATATATATATATATATATATATATATATTGATAATTAATTCTATTCAGTGATTGGCGATGTGTATATTTTTTCTAGCTCTGATGTGAGGGCACTTAAGTTAAGTAGTCATAGGAAAGTGTGAAAATGGCTTCCCAAATATTACAAAATTCATTAGTTTCTTTCTCAATATATCTGACCATGATACATGACGTAGGCAGAAGTGGAGTCAATGTTTTTGTATTATATATATATATATATATCGGTCGAGCTTTAATTCTGGCCAGAAGCAAGTGGATGTGTCTAGCCACACTGATGAACTGTGATTCAGCGAAACAGGCTTAGATGTGGACGACTAATATATTTTGTATTTATATAGGCTCTAGCCATAATATTGAGCATTTTTATAAATATACCATCCCCCAAAAATATGTCACAATCTCAAATTTTCATTGTCAAAAGTTTTATAATACTCAAAAATATCGTCCAATAAATATTTAACACCTCGGTCACGATGACTTGTGACTTCGAATTAGCGGAACCATCGAAAGAGAAGCAGTCTACTCAATTTCAATCACAATGTGTATATATATCTAATAAAAAATCCAATATGAAAATTACTTTTGGAATTTAATTTTCGGATATTCGACATTTCTACATCATCTTCTATATGCACCCCCCACACACGCATATATATATATATATATATATATATAAATTTACGCTCTCGCCCGCCGATTGAGCACTATGGAGAAATGGTGGACTTTAACAACAGTAGCTACTCACCGCTATTCACGCATCGTTCATTCAGTAATGAATTTGAACACTCTCGGCTACTGGCGTGCGTTTACATTGTGTATATAACACGCTAAAACCTACCTTTCTCTATAGCTTAGAGGTAGAATCGCCGACTGATGTCAACTCGGTCGGGTTTCAATCCTGGCTGGAAGCAATCGGATGTCTAACCGTACTGATGATGATTACTGCGGATGACCATATATAAAAAATATATTATGTCGATTCTTATAAATAAGTGGATATAACATCGACACTGATTGTGACATCTTAGTTGATCGCATTAAATGTGAAATCAAGAAATATTATAAAGATAGTAAATTATATATATATATATATATATATATATACATTGTGATTGAAGTTGTGTAGACGGCTTCTCTTTAGATGCTTGCGCTAATTCGAAGTCACAAGTCATCGTGACCGAGGTGTTAAATATTTATTGGACGATATTTTTGAGTACTATAAAATTTTTGACAATGAAAGTTTGAGATTGTGACAAATATTTTGAGCTTTGGGTGAAATTTATTTTGTGGAAAAGGTCAGCCAGATGTGCCAAAATGAAAACATCTGGCATTTTAATCTTTATTTTGTCTAGGTCAAAGGTTTGTGTCTCACATTCGGGTTTGTATCGGAAGATAGCTGTCAATGGCACGGACGTGACGTCAAGTTGACAGAAGATTTTTAGTAGTAATTTTGATTTTGATGTGTCTGGTCTCAACCGTTGAAGCGTATGGTTTAGTGTCTTCCCGATGGCTGGGGGGGGTGCTGACAACTCTGAACAAACAACCTCCTATAACACATGGCATGTCACCGAAGATGTCTTTGTATGAATAGGGAAAATAAAATATATTTTATATTTTATTTTCCATTGTTTTTTGACAGAGGCGTTGGTTGCAAATTGTGTTTGTTGTTGCTGAGAGTGACGACGAAGAGACAAAGAAGGAAAAGAGGATTATTAAATGATTATATGAAAGTGATTTTTGTGAAGAAGTCGGGTTTAGTAGTCCCTGACAAAAAAGTGATTCATCATGTGAAGAGTTTAGCCGCCGCCCCGAACTATCTAGATATAATAAGAAGATTGGGTCACTATGTCGATCCAGGATGTTTTTTCCACCTGAATCCATCCTGCATATATACAAGTCAATCATCCGTCCGTGCATGGAGTACTGCTGCCATTTATGGTCAGGTGCCCCTGCCGTTCTCCTCAGTGTTCTTGACAAGCTCCAAAGGAGAGTCTGTAATGTGATAGGTACTGATCTGGCGACTCGACTGCAGCCACTTCCCCATCGTCGAAATGTGGCCTCCCTTTGTCTGTTCTATAAATACTTTCATGGCTTCTGCTCGGATGAGCTTAAGTCACTGATGCCTCCTCAACAGGTGTTTACTCGTGCAACCAGACTGGCAACTGGGTCCCACCCATTCACAGTCAGGTTAGCCAAATGCAGACGACAATTCTACTCCTGCAGCTTCCTCTCTCGCACTTCCCGCCTGTGGAACTCTCTCCCGTATTCTTGCTTTCCTGACGGCTACAACCTCCAGAAATTTAAATGCAAAGTCAATACTCATCTACTAACCACTGGACTCTAGCTCTCTCCCCTCCCCTGTATAACCTTCCCTTTCTCTCCACCTATGTATCTGTCATCGCATCTGCTTTCTCAGCTTTCTAATGTTCCTTTCTTACTAGTTTGTACTCCTCACTCTTTTCTAATTAATCTCTTTACATTTATGTAACCCCCTGCACATCAGTGGCGTTTCCGCTTTGCTCGGGGTGAAATGATTAAAAAAAAATATAAACACCAGGCCAGGTGAGACTACAATATTCGATACATAGACAAATGGTTAAATTCTAAACATGCAAGTTAGATTCCTCCGAGAATAATTGCTAATTGCATACCACGGATATATATATATATATATATATATATATATATATATATATTGAGATCTACCGTTGAAGTTAAAATTTAAATTTAAAATTTAAAATTTAAGATTTAGATTTAAATTTTTATGTACCAGTTTTTCCTTTATTATTTGACCCTGTCAGTATATATTATTTTAACTAAAATCTCTTTGGTAGATTTTTCAATGTTTTTTTCAACATTGCTGTTAGCAGTTTTCTTTTGTTTCTATGCGAAAAATATTTCATAGCTTACTTCCCAGTCAATCACTCCTTCCCCCTTTTTCCCTTTTATCCTTTTCCCCCACCACTTCTATCCCTTTGACATGGCTAAATTTTAACTTTTAATCTCTTCACTCTTGTATGGGGGAGGGGCATGTCTTCTAATAAAAGACATTGGTATCTGTCTGCTTTCCCCTTTTATTTCTTTAAATTCAAAAATTGTTAATTCCATCCCAATTTATTTTCCTGTGTTTGGATGACTTTTTTTTTTTACTTCTACCGGTATAAAATCTTTTAACACATTTGAATTTGAGTAAATACAATTTTCGTCTCGCCGTTGCTGAAGAAGCGAGGATTTCCTCGTAGAAATGGTTATTCAGCGGAATTAAATATCGAAATTTTTGTTTGATTTTTTATATTTGGCTCTGTAAATAAAAAATAATATTTGCATCGAGCCCTCCAACTTGATCAGCTTTAATATTAATGAAATTAATATTAATTAGTATCGTATTTTTTGAGATTTACCTCTCTGATTATTCTTTTGGATTTAATATATATATATATATATATATATATATATATATATATATATGTAATATTCATGTATTATGTATTCAGATCTATCTATCTATCTATATATATATATATATATATATATATATATATATAATGTATATGTGTGTGTGTTTGTATGTGTGCACATGTACGCATATATGTGTGTTTGGACAGCAACCCTTCCTTTAAACGTCTTTCAGTAAATGACGGAATAGGAAAGTTTTGTTAATTATTTAGTACATTTTTTCAGCAATTTTGGATTTTTCAGTTTGGTTAGAGTGAGTGAGTACAAAGACTGTCCATATCGTCGGTTGTCCTAAGCGCTTTCGGCGACTTCTTTAGCTATTCTCCAGGTGGTGGGGATTTTTAGTCTAGTTAATGTTCATATTTGGACTTTGTGAATGTATTATTTGTGAGTTATAGTAGAGGCTATTTTGAATCCACGTGTGTTTAGCATGGCAGTAATTTGAGTAGACGACTTTCTATTTTAAAATTTGGTTACCATAGTTGAGCAAGGTAAGGTTGGTTGTGGGAGAGAGCTGCTTGATATACAAGGCCTCTCTTATAACGACGTGTATTCTGGAATTTGATTAACAAATACTCTAGTGTTATCGACTAATATCTTTCTTAAGAGATCATTAATATAGAACCACATTTTTTAAGATCTTTACTGGATGTGTCATACTTACGTCATTGTGACAAATTTAATCACAGAAAATAACTACGTGTGATAATTTAATATATAATTATAAATTAGACACAGTAACAGATTAACAGAGAAAGTAATAATATAAGACAATTATAACAATATCAGTCAGTTAGTGCCATACGTGATACACGCCTAGGCGCCAATCTATACAAAAAATTGTCTTCTTTAAGACTTAAAAAAAATTTATTAACTTGAAGCCATTTTTAGACATTAATCTGAGTAAATGTTGCAGATAAGTTAGGTATGTCTGGTCGAGTTGGGACAGCATAAATAACATCCATATTAGAGTCATGTCTGCCAAGGATACTTAGGAGCATGACTAATGTTTATGATTTGAATTTGTCATTCCATGCGGGTTTGGACAAAGCAGTTTCACAGACAAACAGAACATCGACTCAAATACGAGTATCCACTAAAAATAATATTTAAGTAATAAAAATATCTATCTACATATATCTATATTCGAGCGTGTACATCTTCATTTTTATTAATCTTCACATATACATTGGAGTAGATAGACTAAACTATCGCCCGGTTCACACTCCACCCACATCTATTGAACAGGTGAAAAGGCTCATCCCTTGTTTTCTGTTTAGGATGCGGTTTCCGGTTTTCTCTTTTACAATCTCTTGACTCTTATGTAGCCCCCTGCACATCAGTGGCATTAACGCCTTGCTCGGAGTGATATGATTAAAAAAAATACTTTTATTATTGCTCTGACTCTCTCTTTCTCTCTCTCTCTCTCTCTCTCTCTCTCTCTCTCTCTCTCTCAGTACCTCTCTCTCTCATAATCTCTTCATTTTTGTTCTTTTTACCTTCTCCTCCATCTTTTCTCGTTCCTCGTTGCTCTGCAAAAATGTCGTACATCGGGCACTTAACTATCACTGTTGATACCAGAACAATGTCGACCAATATGTCAGAATGAGCCCTCTTGACAACAAAACAGGCTCACACCGTACATGACCTATTTGGAAGACGCTATTATGGATAATAGGACATGATTAAGAAGTAAAATCAGTTGAATGCTGACAAAATATGCACAAAATTACGCTTTTCATTGAAGTGGTTTTAATTTTGGTCGCATTTGTTGATTAATGAGACATTTTACCGTCACAATCTCTTCTGATTGGTAGACGACTTCGAAGATAATATTTTACCATTCCTTTCTCGTGATCACTTTCTCTTTCTCTCATTTTTATGGGACATTTTTCCTGTATAATACAAGGATTTAAGGACTTTTCTCACACTGATTCTTTTTTTTCTTAATGCGGATGGGAACAACTTGAAGAATTGATAAGTGGCTATGTGAATTGTTATTCTGATCAGAAAATAGCATATCTGTTAAAGTTTTTATCTTAATGAAAGAATAATAATAATAATAATAATAATAATAATAATAATAATATCTTGAAAGCCAAAGATAAAGCTCTTGAACAGATGAAACAGCGCTGGCAAGACAAACCTCTGCATGGCCAATATCCAGTACGTGCCAATAAATCCAATGTTGACAAAGTTAATACTCATCGATGGTTACGTGCATCTGGATTAAAGTCTGAAACTGAAGGCTTTATTCTGAAACTTTCAGGCAAATATTACGCATAATAATATGGATCCAAAATGCAGGTTTTGTGATAAACACCAAGAAACAATAGACCACCTAATCTCAGGCTGTTCTGTGCTTGCCCCAAATGAATATAAAAATCGCTACGATAGAGTTGGGCAATATTTACATTGGGCAATATGCAAACATTATGGAAAAGCTGTAGGCAAACACTGGTATGAACATCACCCAGCACCGGTTACAGAAATAGAAGATGTAACCATTCTATGGGATTACACCATCTACACAGACAGAAAAATTGAAGCAAACAGGCCAGACATTATTGTTAAAAACCAGAAGGAGAAAACTTGTCTATTCATTGATATGGCTTGTCCAGCGGATTGTAACATAGCAATCAAGGAATTTGAAAAACTGTCAAAATATAAAGACCTGGAAATTGAAATAGAAAAAATGTGGAAATTGAAAACAAGAGTTGTGCCAGTGATAGTAGGTGCACTTGGAATGATAAAAAATGGAACAAAGCAACACATTGAAAGAATCCCTGGAAACCCCAGCTTAAGAGATATACAAAAAATTGTCTTATTAAGTACAACCCACACACTAAGGAAAACTTTATCTATGTAATGCTGGAGATGATAGGGAAGATAGAAAAACATGAAATGGAGCCATAACAACACGCCACTACCTGCCTTAGGTCTCCCCGCAGACTTGGTTGGTAGTGAGACCAAAGCAGAAATCGAAATATGATGAAAAATGACATAATAATAATAATAATAATAATAATAATAATAATAATAATAGTTTATTACAAGCTTCTTTGTATATCACTATTATGATTATATTTTTCTTAATCATTTCGTCCCTTATAAGTTAATAAAGCCACGAAGACGCTCTAACGAGAGGAAAAAAAAAACAATAAAAGAACAGGAATTAAGGAAACAGAAATAACGATTGACATTTGAATTATTAGGAATTTTCTTCTTCTAAGTTAATAATAATATAAGACAATTATAACAATGTACTGTAGTTCTAATTGTACATCTTAGCAAACGCTTCTTCTATTTCTCCCCTTCAGAACGTTGGCGATTACGGCTCTTCACAATTTCTTGTCTTTTGTAGTATACAAATGTTCTCTTTTTCAAAACTCTCCCAAACCCTTTTTCGGAAATCTATTTAATCAAGCTTGCTGAGTAGGTTGTTTTCCTCTGCCTCCCTTTGCTTTCAGTCGGTCCTGTGATTATCAAATTTTCCAAGCCCTCTTTCCTCATTATCTACCATAGAAAAGTTAACTAGCTATTTTTGATGTTAAGTATAAGTAATTTTTTGTTTCTATTTTCTCTAAAATTTTGCCGTTTCTCACATGGTTCTCTCAATAGAACCACATTTTTGTACTATCCTCACTGGATGTGCCATACTTACGTCATTGTGACAAAGTTAATCACAGAAAATAACTACGTGTGATAATTTAATATATAATTGTAATTTAGACACAATAACAGATTAACGGAGAAAGTAATAATATAAGATATATAAGTAATAATATATATATATATATATATATATATATATATATATATATATATATATATTAATATTAATTATAGTTATGACACCAATATCGACAAAACTAATTCTGTCAAGATTATCAATAATTAAACTACAACTAAGAACGTCTTGAAACCCACCGGGAACCAACCCAGAGGGAAAACAAGGGGAAGAAAAAAAACAAAAAAACAAACGAAATACTTGAACAAAAAGTCAAACATTCGTGAGAAAGAAAAAAAAGCCAAGATGAAAACCTTAATAAAGAGCTCAATACGAAAGCAGAGTACGAGAACTACCCAACACGAAAGTAGAGCAAACAAGAAGCTTCCTATATATATATATATATATATATATATATATATATATATATATATATATATATGCGATTCACCCCAATCAAAGCGATAATGCTTTAAAAAAGCAAAAACAATTCTAAGGACAATCAATAGGGAACAGGAAATTTGAAACAGGAAGTTGTGTAAATTGGACGACAGGCGAGCCTATCTACTTCTATTGTGGAGGAAAAAAAGCATAGATGAATAAATAATTAATAAAGAATATAATAAAATAAAGTTAATGCAGAGACGTTATAAGTGCAGAGTACGAATTAGACTTTAGAATCCTAAACCGATTTAAATTAGAATAGTAAACAGGTGTATTAGAAAGTGTTCAATATAACTACTGGCGTATGATACATCATACGCTAAAAGTCTGCCTCCTTCTACCGAGCACCCATAGTTCAGGGGTAGAATCCTCGACTGACGCCAATTCGGTTGGGTTTCAATCTAGGTAAAAGCAATCGGATGTCTAACCGTACTGATGAGCTGTGATACAGCGAAACAGATCTGTCTGAGGATGACTCTATATATATATAGTTATTCGCAGACAGTCTTCGTCTGTACAGTTAGACATCCGATAGAAACCAGGATAGAAACCCGACCGAACTGACATCAGTCGGCGATTCTACCTCTGACCTATGGGTTGACGGGAACATAACACAGCGAAGCACTATACCATGTCAACTTTTCTTATAATGCCGATATAAAACACCGACAAATAATCACAAAAAAAACTCTGCAACCTAATGATATCTGTCATTTTTAAAGAAATCACTATAAAAGAGAGATTGTTACCCAAATACACAATTTTTGAATTACATGACCCGGCAGCCAATAAGGAAGGCAATACTAGAACATTTCGGAAAAACCTTGTTTTACGACAAATAACAATAGCAAATAAAAAAAATGCAATTCAGCATTTAAATAATGAGATTGAAAACCATGACACGATACTAAAAATACACTGACATAAACTGAATACAACGAAGTACTATACCATGTCAACTTAATCACCTATAACGCCGATATAAAACACCGACAAATAATCACAAAGAAACCTCTGCACCCTAATGATAATACCTTGTCTGTCATTTTTAATGAAACCTGTATAAAAGAGAGGTTGTTGCCCAAATACACAATTTTTAAATATATATATATAGAC
This sequence comes from Ascarosepion bandense, assembly GCA_037127315.1. Lineage (NCBI taxonomy): Eukaryota > Metazoa > Mollusca > Cephalopoda > Sepiida > Sepiidae > Ascarosepion > Ascarosepion bandense. The sequence goes on along the minus strand of JBBBDQ010000927.1, from coordinate 2,456,358 downwards.
AAATACACATATGCACACACACACACGCACGCACACACACACACACACACACACACATATATATAGTCATCCGCAAACAGGTTTGTGTCGCTGTATCACAGATCATCAGTACGGTTAGACCCCTGATTGCTTTTTACCCCGGATTGAAACCCGACGGAATTGGCGTCAGTCGGCGATTCTACCTCTGAGCTATGGGCGCTCGGTAGAAGGAGGCAGACTTTTTGCGCGTGTACATTATCATTGTACACGCCCAATATATGAGAGTGTTCGAATTCATTGCTGAATGAACGATACACACACGCACACGCACACACACACACACACACACACACACACACATATATATATATATATATATATATACAAATTCCGATCCATATATGAAACTCATTATGGAAATCATCTCAAGAAAGCAGAAATTTCATTACATTCTTACTTACAAAAAACTTCTCCTATCTGGTTACTCCCTACAAAACAGAAGGAATTTCCTTCTTAATAGCATTGTCGAAAAAATATATGTAACTTGTTATCTTGTCTCTTATAAAATCACTGGGCTTTTTCACGATAAAATGACGATATTCTCTCTTAATAAAATGACGACGTAACACGCATAAATGAAAGACGCATTCATCATTTTCTTTATTCTTCAGGTGACATGGCGTTGAGTAGGAGATGGGGTCGGAGGTGTAAGCACACACGAATCGAGCTAGCCTAAGGCCGCGCTCGTCCGCTGTTTTTCCTGTCTCTTTCTCGGTCTGGGTTCCGATCTCAACTACTGACCAACCAACCGACCGACCGACCGACTAGAACTAATCTGTCTCTTATATAAGCAACTACGTAATCTTTTAGCACATTGTTTCAAAGCCCACATTATCTGATCATTGCTACGCTTGTTTCAAAACAATCAATATTTTCCTGACATGGGAATTTTGCCCGCATTCTTAACTTTGACAACAATTAATAAAACAATGTCTATTTTTCTTTTGCTAGCCAGTTTGCCTATTTTTGCTGTTTCATAAAGATACACTTCTTCGCGAAATTACGAACCAGCTCAGATAATCTATCTAAACTTATTTATAAATGGAACTTTGTATGTGTGTGTGTGTGTGTCTGTGTGTGTGTCCGTTAACTATAGACTCCGAAACGGCTGAACCTATTTTCTTGAAAATTTACACAGTTGTATTATAAGCGTCTCCGAGTTTCTTAGCTAGGTTTTGTGTCGAGGTAAATATCGAAAATCTATAATCGAAAAAATCGGGTGAAAGAAGGAGTGGTCCGATTTTAATCAAATTTGATACATTCATAGACAAAGACATAAGAAACGACATTCAAACGTTTCAAGGTTGCATTTCTTACAATAGTGCAGAAAATTGATAATATATATATATAAAAGGCAAGATGTTTGTGTGTCTGTTTATCTGTCTGTATGTCCTTTATACAATCCACAATTTTATCCGATTCTCACCAAACTTCACACAAATATTCTTTAGGCTGAGTCTGAGCTCCAGAACCATGGATTAGTTTTAAAGTTTTCATTACACCTGAGCAACGCCAGGCTATACTGCTAGTATACAATAAAACAAAGAAAGTGCCGCATTGTACCGTAATATTAGTGCGTTTATATGGCTGTAAAAGTTGGACAATATATGTTGTATAGTCGAGGTGGTAAACAATACACAGATGATAAAATAAAATCTTCTTCGGTAGATACAATATAATAGTTCATAGTAGATCATTATAACATGAGTGGTTGAGTTAGCAAGTAACACGCAGGTTAACAGTAGCTCACACTAACTCCCCCAATTCAACCGAATCACTCTTTCTATATATAAGTGAACCCGGTCACGTGATCGAGCCATGTCGCAACAATATACTCACCCATGAAGAGGAGGTTAGGGTTAGGGTTAGGTATCTTTCTACAGAAAAATACAGAGAGTACAATGGACTGAACATGTGATCAACGAGAAAATCTTAGAATCAGAAAAAGACATTTGAAATTTCGTGGATACATAATAAGTGAAAGGGGGCTTAACGAATTTGGCCCTCACAGGTCATACTGAAAGCAAGACAGGCAGAGGGAAACAGCGAGCAATTTACTTAACAAACTTGTATAAATAGATGTCAGATCAGGGCGTGAGAAGAACAGAAGAAAAAAAAATAAGATTACAAAGGACAGGAAGTTGTGGAGAACCATAACCGCCACGTCATGAAAAGACACGGCATAAAAGCAAGAAGGAGAGTAACCTTTTAGTTTGTCAAAAGACTGGGGCACCAAAGAAGAATCAAATATACTACAATAATAATAATCTGTTTGTTTGGCATTTTCCACGGTGAGGCCTTCCATTTAAGTTAAAATTAATCTGGCACAAGGCCGCATATATGGAGCCCCTATGTAAAGCGTATGTGGAGATTAGAATGATAGATATATGTTTAGCTGGCTTAGTAACTGTTAACTTACAATAATGTAATCTATCTTTTTTAATATGAACTTAGTCTGTTACAAGGCCAGTAGAAGAGAACTAATGGAAAGAGATAATAAACTGTTAGGTCGGTTTGTTAACCATTACTTCTCGATATTTTTTCAACCTCTTTCTGTTACTATTAACTGATTCTATCTATAAAATCGACATTTACACCTCAGAAATGCCACGCTATTTTCACGGAAATGAAGCACCCAACTTTCTTCTGCATTCCTTACGTTAGGAGAGAGTTAAACTTAGACAGCCTTTTCCCAGGAATTGCTATGTTTTCGGGTTTCGTACCGGGCCTAAACGTAATTTTCCAGTGTCTGAAAGTGCTTATCGAGGGTGGGCCTGAGGCTGATCATCTCTGGTCGGGTCGGTGCGGTGAGGGGGGTATGATGTTGAAAGACCCGAAACCCCCTAGTGATCCTCGCGATGACATCACTGACGACACTCTCTAGCGCCCCCATTGCGGTGCGTATGTTTGAATTTACTAGGAAGCAAGGTGTTATTGAGAGTGAAAGAGAATGAGAAAACTAGTGTGAAAAAAGGACAATAAAAGAACAGCATTCAGAAAGACAAAAAATAAAGAACGGCGTTACTTTAAAATTTGTGAAAACTGTAGAGACTAGGAAAGCAAGAAGTCATAATGGAGTTCCACACTTTTTAGTTATATTGTAAATAACACTATATCATTAAAAAGAGTAGGATGATTAGTACAAATGTCTTTTTACTGAACAGATGTTCCCTCAGGGAGACCCCATGTCTAGAGCGCCTATTTGATCTTAAACATAACCCAGACCTCAATGGAACTCGTACATACGATCCATCGCTAAAGATGCTAGGAAAATGGTCACTTCACTGTACCACTCCAGCAAGTACCTCACACATCTTGCTATTTTATACTTTTACAATAGCCAGATCAGGCCTAAAATAGAGTTTTGCTTCTATATTGGGCGAGAGATGCCCACTCTTCACTTTTCACTTTTAATAGAGTCCAAAAGCGAAGAATTATTTTCCACTCTGCAACAACCTCCTCAGAGACGAGACGCCGCAAGCCTCTTGCTGTTCTATCGCTATTTTCATTATGAGTGTTCAATGAACTACGCTCCTTGGTTTCATAGCTAAGACCCACCACATAACGCAGATTGTGGCGAACCACTATTATTCTCTTCATATAACCCCTGGGGAGATATAAGTTCCAGCTTCTTCATACGAGCTACCTTGCGGAACCGCCTCTAAATAGGCTGCTCCCCCGATCACTACAATCTTAACCTGTTCAAGTCTAGGGTTAACCGTTTTCTTCCGCACATATCTGCATAGACTATACACCTTCTACTGTAACTCTCTACCTCGAGTGGCCCCAGAGCCTTGTACAAAGTGAACACCACTGTAAAAAAAAATACCTTTTTTACTACATCAGCAATTGTCGTTGAAGAGGACTGGGTCCAGGCTGCGAGATGAATAACACACTCAGCTCTTCCAAATTGAACGCGGACCACGGCCTTCTCTTGGCGCAAGATCATATTTAAGGAAAATGTGAACTCACTATTAATGGCTTTTGAAACTCTCCCGCAAGCCAGTGTTCTACTGGGTGTGTGTAGGGGTGGCTCCTTTTCAAGTGACAAGTGTTGGATCTCTTCTTCATGCAGTGGCCAAACCAATTGACTTAGGATTTGCCAGCTGTGGCATAAATAATCCGAGATTGTTATTTTATTTGGTCTGATTTGTTTGTGTGTTTATTTATTGTTGTCATATCGATAAGCTTAGTTAAGTTTGGCTAACAATTTGGCATTTTGCTGAAAGGTTTCTTCGGAGTCGTCTGCTGAGTGCCAATTAGCTACCAAGTCGGACAGAATCTAGAGTGGCCATCGCATCGAGCGGGAAAAAAAAAACAGGAGTCGTTGATAACGACTCGAGACGGAAAAAGATAAGAAAAGAAAGGAATAAAGTGAAACGTGAGAAAATGAAGGTCAATCATAAAAAAGAAGCGAAATCGCGACAAAGAATCGGCAAAGATGGCGGAAGAAAAGTGAACGCGCAAAGAACACATCTGAAGAGAGAATGCATAAAAGTACGAATATATATATATATATATATATATATATATATATATATATATATATATATATATATAAAGAGAGAGAGAGAGCGCGTGAGGGTGTGAGGGATGAAGGAGTACTAGAAAAAGGAGAGGAATAAAGGGCGAATAATAGAAACAAAGAGAAAACGAGAGAATAAAAGGAAAGAGAGGAAACGGACAGGGAGAGAAAGACTAGAGAGACGTTAAGAGAAAAGAAAGAAAGAAAGTGTGTACGGTAAATAAAAGGAGAAAATAATGGAGTGAGGAAGTAGAAATAAAAAAGCGATAACCAAGGAGAGAGAGAGTGAGAGAGAGAGAGAGAGAGAATACCAATTGGAGAAAGTTAGAAAGTTAGAGAATACAAAGCGGGAGAAAGCGATAATAAAACGTGCAACTTAATGAAAAAAAAAAGGGGAAACATAGATAGATAGATAGACAGATAGATAGATTTGAAGAGACTGAGATAGATAGATAGATAGATAGATAGATAGATAGATAGATAGATAAAAAAAAAAAATTCAGGTAAGATAAAAAGTAGGTAAAAACAGACAACAAATACAAGAGACTTGAAAGAAAAATACTGTTAAATCATGAGAAAGAGAAAAGAGGTAAATAGAGAGAGTGCGATAAAAATGTGTCCGTAAGCGAAAAGAGTGAGAAAGGGAGAGAAAAATGAGAGAAATAGACAAAGAGAAAAAAATCGAAGAAAAAAATCAACGTATAACGAAAGAGAGGGGACAAGGAAGTGAAAATGAAAGTGAGGGCAAGCGTTTAGAAGTTTATGAAAAAAAAGAAGGTGATAGAAAAAGGAGTGAGAAAAGGTGTGAGATTAGGAGATAGAAGCCACGTAAGATAATGAGACAGAGTGTGAGAAAGGTACATTGGGGAAGGAAGAGAAATGAAAGCAAATCTGAAAGAAAGAAAGAAAGAAAGAAAGAAAGAGAGAGAGAGAGAGAGAAAATGGATAAAAGATTAAAACAAAGTGAGAAAAAAGAAAGCAATTTGAAAGAGAAAGCTGAAGAAGAGTTAGATAGAAAGAGTAAGGCACATAGAGAAACAGAGAATTAAAAAAGAAGGAGAAACAGAAACGAAGATATCAAATGTAAAAAAAAAAAAGAGAGAAAACGAATGGGAAGAGAAATAGAAAGATAGAGGGGAGAGAGTGTAAGAGAGAAAGATAAATGGGAGAGCATGAACAGACACAGTGCAGTTAACAAGAGAGAGAGAAAGAGAGAGAGAGAAAAAACAACAAAAACGTCGGAGAAAGAAGGAAAGATATAATCAAGTGTGTGTGTGAGAAAGAGAGATAGAGAAAGAGACAGGAGGAAGAGAGAAGAGAGAAATAGAGAGAGAGAGGGAGAAAGAGAGAGAGAACGAGTGAAATAAATGAGAGAGCTCGAATAGACACAACGCAGATAACGTAAAAATGAGTAAGAAACAGGAGAAAAAAATTGAAAAAGAAAAGATAAAGTAAGGAAAGAGAGAAAGAGAGAGAGAGGGAGAGAGAAGGAGAAGAGAAATAGAAAGAGAGAGGAAGAGAAAAAGAAAGAGAGAGAAAGAGAGATAGATACTTTTACACAAGAGATCAGTTACCACTTCACAATGTTAAAATAACTGAATACTTTAAGTAAGCGGTTTCTTTGATAGCAAAGCTCAAACAATGATGGAGTTATCATTAAACCGCTGAGTGGGCATATATACCATTTAAATGAAGACAATTTGTTGGCCAAAGACGGTTTTCTTCCTTTGGTCAGGAAGGTACATCGTTGAATCGGAGTAATTTAACCTAATGCGCTCTCGCCCGGCCGTGCCCTGTTAAAAGGGTAGATGCGCGCTTCGGCTGGGTCTTTCGCCACCCCGCTCTCTGCACTGTTCACGCGCCCACGAGTGCCCTATCAAAGCTTTGAGACAGGTCGGATCGCAGCTCTTACACTGCAACTGCACGCACACACACACACACACACACACACACACACACACACACACACACGGATTGCTTTTAATGAGCTGGCTTGGTCAAGAGACCGGCGGCGTCTCCTTCGGCCGCGGACGCTGCGGTCGCTATCAGTGAACAGTCTAGAGGACTTCACTTGCCTCCATCACTGACGTCACCGGCACGCTGGCCTGTCTTATCCTGTCGTCCCGGTCACCACCATTCATTGTTACTGACAATACAATTTGTACCGCCTTTTAATACGATTACAGCGAGAAGATAACACATGTTCTTTCAATTAGTATAGAATCATCGTATATTTCGATATAAAAGTCGACCCTTAGAATCCTGTTGGACTAATTCAGGTATAATTATTACTAAACTGCTGAATGGGTATATGTAGCATTCTTTTCTCCTTGGATGGATTAAAAAGGTCTAAGAAAATATTTGAAAAGCCTCATCAGAAAGCCCATTTCGTAAAGCCTAAATCAACCGATTTAACACTTGAGTGCTAATATTATATTATTATTATAATAATATAGTATTAATATTATATTATTAATTCTATTGAAGACGTAACAACACAGGTAGCATCAATACCATTGCCAACATAACATTACAAGAAAGATCAAACGAATTTAAAAGTAACGGGAAAATAACATCAATCACATTGCAGACGTAACATCACATGTAACATCAAATCTATTGTTCACATAACATAAGTAACATCAATATGAATGCAGACGTTACTTAACAAGTAAAATCAATACCATTGCTGAAATAACATATTATCAATACCATTGAAATGATGCATCACATGTAACATTCAAATGCATTGTTCACATAACAAGTAATACCAATAACATTGCTGACTTTACTTGACTCGTAACATCAATACTTTTATTGCCATAACATAACAAGTAATGTTATAATACGTAACATCACAAGCATTGCAGACATAATTAACATCGTTACTATTTTAGACACGACTTGACAACATTACTGACATAACATGATAAGTAATATCATTACAATTGAAGATGTATCACTACATGCAATATCAATACCATTGCAAATGTAACATGACAATATCAGTGCCATTGCTAATGTTACCTGGCATATAGCACTAAAACCAATGAAGAAATTAATAACTTATTTAAGACTAGCAGTATAGTCCGGCGTTGCTCGGGTGTAATGAAAGCTTTAAAACTAATCCATGGTCCTGGAGCTCAGACTTTTTGGACATTGGCACGAAAGACTAAAAAGCAATAGTTGTTTCCAGTTAAAGCGAAATCGTAGACTGAAAGAAAAATAAATGGATGTAAGTGAAATTTTGATTTCCTGGTATCAAATAAGTTTTTTTCGTCGTAAACTGAATTTTGAAGGCTAAATAAGTCCTCTGAGTAAATGGTATCATGGCTGAGACTAAGAACTACAATTAGACTTATTTAGAGCCAAACTTGAAGCAAAAATTAAAATAAAAGGGATGAAAAAAGACGGACATACAGGCAGATAAACAGGCACACACACAAACATCTTGCCTTTTATATATATATATATATATATATATATATATTATCGATTTTCTGCACTATTGTAAGAACTGCTACCTTGAAACTTCTGAATATCGTTTCTTATGTCTTTTCTATGAGTGTATCAAATTTGATTAAAATCGGACCACTCCTTCTATAACCCGATTTTTTCGATTATCGATTTTCGATATTTATCGGGATACCTCGACACAAAACCTAGCTAAGAACACTCGCATACGCTTATAGTACAACTGTGTAAATTTTCAAGAAAATCGGTTAAGCCGTTTCGGAGTCTATAGGTAACGGACAGACACACACACACACACACACACACACACACACACACACATACAAAGTTCCATTTATAAATAAGTTTAGATAGATCAGCTCGCCTATTTGGCAATGAATGCAAGTCTCACAGATGAGAAAGAGACATGAGGAAAAAAAATGTGGCTGCACAGAAGGACGCTGAGAAAACAGTGTGAACAACGTCAAAGTTTTAGAGAAAATGAAAAGAAAAATGTTACTTATACTTAACATCAGAAAGAGTGTTGAAATTTCTAAGGCACATACATAACAAGGAAAAAGAGCTTGGAAAAATTTATACTCATAGGAAAGGCAAAAATGACAAAGGAAAACAACATATAATTTAGCTAGTAAGCTTAAGTAAATGAATGCCGGAAAGGAGTTTAGAAGAGATAGCAAAAAGACAACATTTATTAAAAGCGACAATGGACAAAAATTGTGGAGAGCCAAAATAATAAGAAGATAAGAAGAGTGCAGTACATTGTTATAATTGTCTTATTACTAGCTTATGATATGATAATTGACATTATTCGGACTATTGTTCTCATCTTTGTTGACATTTGTACGATGTTTCGGCTGTTGTCCGCTTTGGCCTTCTTCAGGCGCTAGAAATTTCGAACCGAACCCTTTATTACAATAACTGGGGTATATCCTTCCTATTACTTGCCTGGTAGTCATGAGTTAACTCCCTCTAGCCCTGCAAGTTACTTGTTCACCACTGCTGTAGACTGAACTCACAACTCTTTGGGTCAAGTCACAGGAACTAACCAACGTCTATATCCACTCGTCCATGTGTTCTTAAGGACAAGAACACCTGAATTTTGGGGATTTATAAACCTAATATCCAGTAACACATTTTACCAAAGTTCATAATGCAATTTTCGATCTTAACAGTTTCCTCTAGTATTTTTGATGTTAATTTTTTTCTAATATTTTTTACTAGAGCTCATATTGTAATCTTGACACTAATGCATTCCGTATTACTCGTTCCCATATGCTTGGTTGGCTTAAGAGATTTTTGTAGCCTAGCATATGTGCTGATTCCTTAAGTTTACGTAGTTTCCAGCAGCGTTCTCTATCTATAATTTCAACTTCATCCCATAGCGGGCGGCGATCCCCTTTCTCTCCCACAAAGGTGATCACCTACGCCTGATCTTTTTATCACCCTTCGTGTTACGGTCTTGCGATGTTCTTCTAGCCTTACCTTGAGGGAGCGGCCTGTTTCTCTTTTATATTTCTTTCCACAGCTACATGGAATGGCGTACACACAGTCATATCTTCCTCTGTTGGGGGTATTACTCAGGAGAGGTACCTGCGAAGTGTAGAACCACTTCTGAAGATCGTCCTGATGTTATATGGATCAAAAATCATTTGTATTTTCTCCGATAACCCCTTCACATCGGGTAGACAGACATAAACTGTTTTTTTAAGTGTTGTTATCCTCATGTACCCTTCTTTCCATGTATGTTAGAGTTGTTGTCATGTACCCTGGATAATTTTTTTGTTGTAGGGTACTGCTTATACTGACCATTTCCTGTTCGTATGACTCTGGGTCGCCGCTTATGATTTTGCTCGATGTTGAAGTCAGCAGACCATCGCTTTCTTTGCATTGTATGGGTGGTTGGGGTTGCAGTTGAGGTATTGTCCTGTAAATGATGGCTTGCGGTATACGGATGTCTTGAACCCCACATCTGTTCGAGTTATTAACACATCCAGGAATGCCAGTTTGTTGTCACTCTCTTTTTCCATAGTGGACTGTATTGATGATCTTATTGAGTTCACATGGTCGAGTAGCGTCTGGACCTCCTCATAGCGTGGCCAAAGTATGAAGAGAGTTGGCTTTAGAACTGTGGATTCTAATGCCATTTCTTAAAAGTATTCCATGTATATGTTAGCCAGTGATGGTGATAATGGCGAGCCCATTGCTAAGCCTTCATCCTGCCGATCTATGTCATCCCAATCCGAAGTGTGTTGTTTGTGAGCAGAAAGTCAGCATCTCCATCAGATTATCTAATGGAACGCTGATAAGGTCTTCTAGGGATGATTCCGAGGCCAGTATGTCCTTGACTACCGATAGTGTCTCCATCTTGAGTACCTTGGTAAACAGACTCACCATATCCCGACTCACCATCTGGTTGCATTTGATGGAAGTATCTTTGATACGTTCCAAGAAGTGGGCGGAGTTTCGAACATATGAAGGTGACTTTCCTATCAGTGGGTCAATTATATCTACAAGGAATCGAGATAGAGGGTGGTACACCGAGCCTAGGCTGCTAACAATCGACCTGAATGGAATACCGTCTTTATAAATCTTAGGTAGACCATAGAACACTGGTAAAAAGTGGTTACTGGACATTAGGTTTATAAGTCCCCAAAACTCAATTGTTCTTGTCCTTAAGGACACATGGCCCAGTGAAGATAATATAGACAAAGACATTATGATAAGTTATTTAGCGTGATTAAATTTGGCACAACATTCTAAAGGAACAGGGCATGTAGAAGAAGTCAAGCTGTAAAGAGAATGAGTTGACACTTTAAAATGTACAAAAAAATATATGAATTAAAAAGAATGTCAGATTTGAGTATATATTTTAGCATATTTTGAAGAAAATGTTTGGTAAAGCCGTGTACAAAATCTGAATAAGCTTCATGGCACAAAGTCTCCCACCCAAGTTGCTGTATGTTATCCCTGACTACTCGCGCGACATGGGGCCTGGCGTTGTCATGGAGGAAAAGGACATCTTTGCGATTCACCAGGGCTTGCTCCTTCTGGCGCAATGCCTGTTGCACATGTTTCAATTGCTGCGAGTATAGGTCTCCAGTGATCGTTTGACCAGTTGATAGCAGTTCATAATGAACCACTTGACAACCTGTCCACCAGGCACAAAGCATAATCTTGTGTGAGTGCATAGGTGGTCTTGCAGTGTGACGGGAAGCATCCTGAGGAGAAAACCAATGTCTGGAACATCTTGGGAGTTTCGTATAGAACCAACTTTTCATCACTGGTAAGCATTTAATTGAATTAGGATGCGGTATGGTGGCGAGAAATCAGCGATACGCAGGCTGCCACTCGTTGTCCTTTGTGGACTTTCAACAGCGTTTGCGGAAACCACTTGTTCAGTTTGTAGGTCTTTCGTAGGCGATGCAGGTGAAGCCTGTTTCATCAACGTTGTATTGTTTTGCAAGTTCACCACACGTCCTATTCCCTGGCTGCCTTTAGGACGCCGTCATTCAAAACCTGTGGTCGTCCACTACGAGGCTCATCATGGAGAGACAAATCTCCCGACTTGAATTTTCGTAACCAACGCCTTGCAGTTCGTTCATCCACAGCACTATCCCCAAACGCTTGACATATGCGCCGACTTGATGCAGCTGCTGATAAGCCCACTTTGAAGTCGTAAAGCAAACAGCCTCGAACGAGATCTCTAGATATTTCCATTCCTTCTCATAACTGCCCGGCTTATAACTGATGGCCGGGCACGGTGCGCGTGTTTTTTATAACGTCTGATGTTCCTACTTCCGGCTGTTTGAATTTGAAAACAATTGCTACACGTATTTCGTATATATTTCAATTTCATTCACTGACTAATCAAAAACGGACAGAACTTTTTGGTCAGCTTGTAAATGGACCTTGAAAAGATGGCGGACATTATTCAACTGCAGATATTCTCATGGACTTGTACAATCAAAAATTAATTTAAGTAATAAAATAGGCATTTCCAACGAACTTATTCATAAACTTACTCCCATTAGAAAATGTTAGGGAAAGTTTACTTCTCATATAAAGGACGATAACTCAAAATACAATGGAATTACTTCTCTTTCTGGGAAATTAGTGCAGGATCCAATATGGTGGCAAGTTGACATGCACCTGGAATAAATTATCCAAATCCAAATTGATCTTTGTTGTTCTCAGGCAGTAAATGAATAAAAGTTGTTTTATTATGTGTTAAAATACATTGTCTTTGATTTTAATTCGTCTTTGTCCATCCTAACAGCCTGGGACAGAAAAGAAAGAAAACGAATAGAAATATTTTCAGATATAAACGTTATTTTCATCCAATAATATAAAGCATAAATCAATAAAAAGAACTTGGACACTTTATACTTTTCTGCTGAAAAAATCGTAGATCGAACATGTGATTAACAACGAAGTTTTGGAGAAAATGGAAACAAAAAAGAAAACTTAAGCTTAACATTAGAAAGAGGTTGGTTGCTTGCTTTATTTTTATGGCAAATCAACCTCGGCGGGTCATTTATTGCCAACTAAATTTTATTTATTTATTGCTGGTAATACGTTTTTTCTTTCAACAATTTATTGTTGTTTTTATATAAGTTTTGTGTCTAGTAATACTTTTTTCTTTTCGAGTATCAAGATTCATTGGGATTTGTTTTTTTAAGGGCAGGGTCCCCAAGTCCTATCCTTGTTATTTAACCCATAACTAAAGGGAAAGGACGGATTAATACCTTTCCCAAGGGTACCAGTGCTTATGTGAATGCAGGGTATTCAACTGGAATTCGAACTCGGCTCACCGATTTCTCTTTCCGAGCCGATATCCACTGCACCACAACGCACTTCCGTCACTAAACGCTTACAGCACCTGGTATTCTCAAGCGGTCATCCATCTAAGTACTGACCAGGCTCAACGTTGCTTACCTTCGGTGATCGAGCGAGAACCGGTGTATTCAACGTGATAGGCCGTAAGCCTGGAGAAAATGGAAACAAAAAAAACTTAAGTTTAACATCAGAAATAAGTATTTGATATATCTGGTGCAAATAATGAGGAAGGAAGGCTTGAAAAATGGGATACTCACAGGACAGATTGCGAGAAGGAAGAACCGAGGAAAACAGTGTGTAGCGCACATGATGAACGTGAGCAAACAGCTAGTAGAACAGTGTTTAGAAGAAATAACCAAAAGGCAAAACTTATTAACCGCTACAAGGGTCAAGAAGATGTGGAGGGCCATGATCGCCTATTTTCTGAATGAACACGACACATAAAAGAAAAATCATATAACTGAGGTTTATAAATCCATATTATCCTATTATTTGTTGAAATTTAATTACAAAAATCCTTCACTTCATGAAACTGATTGAAATGAATTATTAAAACGTTTTCTTTAAAAAATAACGAAAAACAATTTGTCGATATTTCTGCGATGTGGTAGTATCTACATTATTTACATTACTTGGACTATTGTCCTCATCTTCATTGCCATTTTTACGACGTTTCTGCCGTTGAACGCACCGGCCTTCGTCAGGTGTTAGAAATTTCGAACCGAACACTTTACTACGATCACTGGGGATATATCATTCTCATTCCTTGTGCGAAGCTACTTCTGGTAGTCATGTGTTACCTCCCTTTAACCCGACTCTCTAAGTTATTTGTTCACTCTTGGCGTAGCCTGGTATCAAGCTCACAGTTCTTTGGATCAGATTGGCAGAAATATCAATGTAAGTGGTTCATTATTGTTATGAATTCTTGTTGAGAAACCACAAATTAATAAATACTAAAAACAGATATGGGGAGAGAAAATGTAAGTTATATTGAACAAAAATATACAAGCTGGAATACGGGTTAGTCAATTCAGGAATACTAAGAATACTGTTAGTAGAAATCAATATATACAATCTTCATAGTGAAGAACTATGTCTAGGTAATGAGTATATCCTTACTGACCAATTAAACGGCGGTCCAACTACTCAACTCCTGATAATCACTACCGTTCTCTGTATAGGCAGGATTATATGTACATATCAAGCGAGTCAATTCTTATGTGTAAAAAGGGGTGATCCCCAACCCCCTCCCCGTAGCTTCTTTTTTGGTTGGAGCTAGCATTTTTTCGCTTGGGATCTAATATTCTCAACAGCTTCCAAAATATTTCTTTTTTTCATCGCGCCAAAGTTTTTTGAGAATGACGAGCTGGACTCTTCACTCCTTTGTTGGTTGTTGTGTCTCACTTGTTCGCCTGGTTTGCAAGTTTTTCCCGTAACTATCGGTGAAATAAATACAGGTTTCTTTTGCGCGATTTCTGTTGTGAAATATTTTTTCCCTCTTTTCTCAATTTTGAAGTTTCCGCCATCAGATTTTTTATTTTTCAAAACACGAGTTAATGGGTAAATCCCATATATTAAATTTCTACATCCAGTCCGTTCCTAACAGGTTATGTGTGTTTTTCGTAACGTAGCTTTTTGGTCTTTCCTTGAAATTTTACATTTACGATAATTTTGCCTTACAATTTAATCCATGTTTCTGTTATCGATTTAACAATTTTTTTAGTGTATAACATGGTTGGCCTGTTCAACTTCCGCCGTGTCTGTAAATTTATTATCGTTAAGTCAGATCTCGAATCTAACTGAAATTTGATCTTCTTATTCAATATTTCCAGTTCAACGTATTTCCGCATATTTTCCTTGTTTTCATTCTCCACTAGAGTAGATCTTACCCTACTAGGTTGGTTTTTGTTTCTGCTTACCGTAGCTTGTGGCCCATCTTACCACACCCTCGGCAATTTTTGTATTTGAAAAAAAAAAAAAAATTTTCAAACAATCTCTAACATGCAGAAGGGGTGTTGTTTTTTATTGAATTCTTGTCAAACGTAGTTTTTTATCTCTTTTCTTTGTCATTGTAATCTTGTTTTGCTTTTGGGGAGGGTGCAAAACGTAAATTTATTTTTACCTTTCGAATGTGCGCGACTCCTGACTTTTTGATGTCCTTAGTATCTTTCTTTATCCTGAGGCATTTCTGGCAATCATCTGACAGTTTTTGTCGTGTTAGACCTGGCTCGTTTTGAAGTTTAGTCAGCATTCGTTTTTTCATTTCGCTGTTTTTAGCAGAAACTAGTCCTTGGACAAATATGTGGCACTTGAAATTGTCTGGGGTTATCTCCGACAATTTAAAATCGTCACAGTTTTTGTTGACAATAGCTGCCAATGTAGAATAGTCCTCGTTTTCGTCTTTTCTGAGGTTAAGGCATTTCCACCTTTTATGGAACAACGAGACTTTTGGGCTAACTAGCCGAGTGAGGCCTGTCACTGCCTCATCGAACGTTAAATCTTTCGTCTTTTTAGGGAGAATATAATCTACGAACTTAGTGTGTTCGTCTGTACCTAATTATCTGAGTAAATGTCTTAATTTTTTCTTTTCACTCCAGTACTGGCAGTCGATAATAAAAATACCTTCATATCGCCTGTAATACTCTCCAAAATTTTTATCTTCCTCAATTGAGTATTTAAAAGTTTCTATAGCGTTCCACACAGCATCCTGCGAAAACGTCTCCTCCTTTTCCGTGATCCTTTCTAGTGCTGTACTTGTTAATTTCAATAATAGTTCTTGTAATTGTGATTGTCTTTCCTCATTTGCCTTTTGTATTCCTATTTGTTTTTCTTTATTTTACTTTTGCATATTCATTTGTCTCTTTTGCATTTCCATTTGCCTCTTTTGCATTTCAATTTGTCTCTTTTGCATTTCTATTTGTCTTTCTTCATTAGCCTTTTGCATTTCCAGTTGTCTCTTCTGCATTTCAATTTGTCTCTTTTGCATTTCTATTTGTCTTTCTTCATTAGCCTTTTTCATATCCATTTGTCTCTTTTGCATTTAAATTTATCTCTTTGCATTTCAGTTTGTCTCTTTTGCATTTCTATTTGTCTTTTTGCATTTCAATTTGTCTCTTTTGCATTTCTGTTTGTCTTCCTTCATTTTCCTTTTGCATATCCATTTGTCTCTTTTGCATTTAAATTTGCCTCTTTTGCATTTCAATTTGTCTCTTTTTTTATATAATCAAATAAACAGTTGTGAACAAAATTTCAGAGTTCAGCCACAGATGTTAGGTGTACAGAGCTGAAGCAGATTTTAGAAGAAACTGGAAACTCAATCCTAAACAAGAAACGAGGGATTAACCTCTACATCCATTCAAAAGACTGGGGAGGAGTGTGAACCGGACGAAAAGCAAATCTGCCGATAGAAGTAATACAGTTTAATAAATGGTTAGGAAAGTTTATCTCGTTATTTGAATTAAAACTGACTAGTATGTTCAATCATTACTAAGTGCTCCATATGGACTGGTGCCATATCTAAGATATGCATACTAAATAACTTATACTTCTCCGGTATCACCTGAGATTAAAATTAGCTCAAGCCCATGGTAGGGACTCCCCCAGGTAGTATCTTTTCTTTGGGAGGGGGCTGAGATTATTACCCGGTGCCTGAGGCATCCCAAAACGGTGAATTGTCGAGGAGGCTTGAGCAATTTTTCCATGATATTTCCGGTAAATCCACCTTAAAACTCAACCATGTGTCCCATTCTTTAGAGCCGTGGGTGCACTGAAAAATCCCTTCATAAAGCTGGCTCACTGGTCATTCTCTGGTCATATTTTCTTTTTTTTTTGGTCTAATAGTCAGCATTCACAAAATGTAAATGAATAATTATCTCTCGCTTTTTCTATATTTCTATATACGCGAATTTAATCTGTTAAAATAACAAAAAATAAGGAACCATACACTGACATTTTATTGCATTCCGTCAGTCTAAATTTTCAATTTGACGAATTCTAGGTTGTGTTTTTTTTTTTTTTTGGTGATAATTCTTGTCAAGAACATTTTTGGTGCTAATTTCTGTTTAGAAGATTTCTATAATGTTTTTAACATCCGACTTATCTTTTTGAAAACTTTCATCTAGAATCGGAAACACAAAATGTAACCCGAGATAAATATCTAACTCAACTTTTCCTTCTTTCGGATTCTCGTAATCTTGAGCATGTATGATGTTATTGTTCCACATCACTATTATGAAGATGTATTGAGAGAGACGAAAACTGAGTGAAATAATTTCAATAGTAATGTTATAATAAAAAAGCATAAACCAAGTATTTAAGTTCACAAGCACAATATATAGAGCTAGCAATTGTATGTAAGATTTTGATTCGCAAATAACATTTCTAAGAAAACACGCTACTCTTTACCGTAAGTAATTATTGCGGTGAATGGGGTACTAATACACGTTAATCTAGCTTGTTTGGTGGTAAAATATTTATCTATGTAGAAGTTTCTTAGATAGAAAGCTCACCTATGTAAACTTTTGGTCGTCATGAAAATGTTGAGTGTCATCGACAAAATGGCGAAGCAGTAAGATATTCACTAAATAGAAATTGATGTAGTGAAGGGGGCTTTTGTGAGCAAAACATTTACTGTGATTTATTTGGAATTGTGTTGGATTTCCAGGGTTCGTTTTCTGTTATTTCAATTCCATCTTCGCCGGCTAATCTAGCAAAGTTTGCCTCTTGTCTACTGCCATTGAATTCAAAGGCGTAACGATAAACACTTCGTATAAAAGAAACCGATACAAACTTCTCTGTGCGGAAACAGGTTAAATGAAAGAGTAGAACATCAGAAAACATGTCTGTGAATAGGAGAACGAACGAAATTGTAAAAGAAGAGGAGATAAGAAAAAGGGAGGAAATTACGAAATAAAGAGGGAGATTAATAAGAAAAAATAAAATTGAATAAAAAGAGGCAGAGATAGAAGACGGAAAAGTAAAGGAGAAGATAAAATAGAAAGATATAAGAAATAAAGGGAACAAAGAAAAGAAGGCAGTGGAAAAGAAGAAAAAGTAGAGGAGAAAATATCAAAAAGGGAGGAAAAAGAAGTAAAAAGGAGAGCAACAGAAGAAGAGCAAGAGGAAGAAGAGAAAGAAGAGAAGGAGAAAAAAGGGAAACAGAGAAAAAAAGAAGAGAAACATAAAAAGGAGAGCTTCGGACCAGAAGACAGAAGAAAAAAAAAGAAGAAAAAGAAGAGAAAAAATGAGAAGCAAAATAAAAAAGGAGAAAGCAAAAGAGAAAGAAGAACCAGATAAGAGAGAAATAGAAGCTGATGGAAAATTGGAACGGAAATGAGAAGCGAAATTAGACGAATAAAAGAAAGACAGAAAAAAAAACGCAAAAGAATGAGTAAAAGAAAAATGAAAAAAGGAAAAGGAATGACTATAAGAGGAAGGAAAATGACATAAATATAAAAGTCTGCTTGCTTGAAGGAAGGCAACAATGGCGCAAAAAAAGGACAACGGATATAGAAAGAAGATAGTTGAAGTCGAATAACAGGAAAAACTCCAATGGATAAGATCCTGAAAGCATTTTGCGAAGAAGAAAATAATCTAAGATAAAAGAGAGAAGGAATATGAAGAAGAAATGAATGGCAGTAAAAGTAAAATAAAAGAAGAGAAAATGGGGAAGTAGAGACAGGGGAAGTATAAAGAAACGCATGAATGACGTCAAGAAACAAACAAGTAAAAGACAAAAGAAAGATAAGAATGACACGAATGAAGCGAAAATAGTGATTTTTATTGGAGAGAATAAGGAGAGGAATGAAAATCATGTCAAAGACACGATATGATGCCGAACAAAGACGGACTTTAGAATAACAGGGACTTATCTCCGTGTTTTGCATTGAATTTAACGTGACTGCAAGAGCTGCTTGACCAATCGTTGGCACGGGCCCAAAAGAAAAAAAAAAACTAAGTAAAGAGAAATGCAATCAAGAATCAGCAGAACAATGAGCAAGTAGAAGCCTGAAGAAATGCTTCAGGCTAAGATTGTCATAAAATAAAAACACCGTTAAAAACAAGATGGTGCCGTATATTCCAAATTACACTAGCCTCATTAGCTGAATTATTTCGACTATTGCATTCAACCGAAAATAATTATCTTCTACAGCATCTTTTTCCCAAGTTTATTTCCTGCACACATCTAAAACTAAGAATGCACTAAGTTAATTCTTTTAATAATTTTTTTTATTGATTTCACTCAAGCAAGACAGAAATGCCACTAGTACACAGGAGGTTGCAGGGAGTGAAAGTGAGAGAAAAAAAACCGAGTATAGGGAGGATTGATGAACGTAATTCAAGAAGAAAGAAGATGGCGATTAAGGTTGCCTTTAAATTTTTGAAGATTGTAGTTGTTAGGAAAGCAAATAAACAGAATGGCATTTCATAGGCAAGAATTGCGAGAAAAGAAACTGTTGGAATAGAAGAGGAGGCTGCATTTAGCTACTTCAGAAGTAAGCTAGTGGAACCTAAATGCCAATCTAGTAGCAGGTTTAAATTCATGTATTCGGATCTATTACATTACAGACTTTTCTTTTGATTTTGTCAATAATCTCTAAATAAATAGAAGGGGTACCAGATCAGATATGGAAACACTATTTAATGCACGGACAAATGATAGTTTTGTAAATATGCAAGATGGACTTGGACGGTTTTCTCACATGACGCTTTGATCCATCTTTCCTTGCAGTATAGTCAGCTATTATTTCTAGAACTATTATGTAAATAGTTATGGTAATGGAGCGATCAACCGTTGACCAAACAGCTAACGTTAGTGACGGTTGAAATATATAAAACATTTCTCTAGTTTTTCAGAAAAATATCCTTCTGAAGTCCACTAATTATTACTGATCCTTCTAGATGGGAGTTTCTAGTCGAAGGTTTTGTTTAAGTTAGTTTGGAATATTAACATCTTGATTATATCATTATTATCTCTTTTATTAACATATACTATACATTTTACTTGTTACTTTTGTTGGAAGTCTTCAAATCATGATTAGTTTTGTTATTTGCAAATTATTAGTTTGTGATTCTGTAGCACCGATCTATAAGATCTGATTCAATTTTTTCTTAAAGAATTGATTCGCCTGAAGCCATTTTTAATCATTGGTATGCGTAAACGTTGCAGATAATTTAGACATTTCTGGTTGAGTTGGAACTCCAAGCATAACATCTATATTAGAGTCATGTCTGACGAGGATACTTAGAAAATTGACTTGCGCTTTGAGGTCAATGGTTTAGACTTGTAGCTTCTTGCGATGTTGGAAAAATCTTATGTTCCCTTTCCTCTTCTCCTATAGTAAATCTATTATAGCTGACCCATAAACTGAGTTATATAGAGTTATTTAGATGTATTTAGATTTTATTAATATGTATATTGAATTTTATGATGGATTACAGATATCTTTAATCTCTGTAATCATTTTGAATTCCAGATCTGCAGTTAGGAAGGTCTGTTCACTGTGTAGGGTACGGAAGATTTTCTCGTCTGGATCCATCCTGCACATATATAAATCTACCATCCATCTGTGTATTGAATAATGCTGTCACATCTGGTTGGGTTCTTGACAAAATCCAACGGAGAATCTGCAATGTGATCGATTCCAACCTGGTAGCTCACCTTCAGTCACTTTCTCACCGATACTTTCACGTTTTTGCTCCGACGAGCTTAGCGCCCTCGTGCCCCTTCGGCATGAATTTACTCTAGCTACTAGACTAGCAGCTAGGACCCGTCCTTTTACAGTGAAATCACTAAAATGTAACCTCAACTTGTACTCTAGTACCTTTTTTTCTCATACTTTCCGCCTGTGGCATTCTTTTCCGTATACTTGCTTCCCTGACAGGTACAATATCCAAGAATTTAAATGTATGGTCAATTGCCAATTTCTATCTTTTTGACTCGCATCCTTTCCCTCATGTTCTTTTGTTCGTCCATCCAGCTCTTTTCACACCAGTGTTCTACTTACCCATTTTTCTGGCACCCTCTATAACTTGTTCCTCTGTCTCATCATTCTCCTCTCATGTAAACCCCTGCACCCTTGTGGCAGTACTGACTTGCTTGCGGTAAAATTATCTAAACTTATTTATAAATGGAACTTTGTCTGTGTGTGTGTATATGAGTGCGTGTGTATGTGTCTGTGTGTGTGTGTGTCCGTTACCTATAGACTCCGAAACAGCTAAACGGATTTTCTTGAAAATTTACATAGTTGTACTATAAGCGTCTGCGAGTGTTCTTAGCTAGGTTTTGTGTCGCGGTACCCCCGATAAATATCAAGAATCGATAATCGAAAATATTGGGTTATAGAAGGAGTGGTCCGATTTTAATTAAATTTGATACACTCATAGACAAAGACATAAGAAACGTTATCAGAAATTTCAAGTTTGAAGTTCTTACAATAGTGCAGAAAATCGATAATATATATATATATATATATATATATATATATATATATATATGAGGCAAGATGTTTGTGTGTGTGCCTGTTTATCTGCCTGTATGTCCTTTATACAAATCCATAATTTGTATCCGATTCTCACCAAACTTCACACAAATATTCTTTAGGCTGAGTTTGAGCTCCAGGACCATGGATTAGTTTTGAAGCTTTCATTACACCCGAGCAACGCCCGGCTATACTGCTAGTTATAAATTAAAAGACAACGTGTGCCAAAAGTAACTTTTCCTCTATATTTTCGCAATCCTTTATATTAAAGCTATTTTACTGTACACATCTAAAGACTAAATGTTCGAGAATGCACTGTCTTTACCAAGATCCATAGAATTCACTTGCTCAAAAACAGTTTTAGCCATTGCTCTTGGAAAGAAGTTGCATAGAGCCGACATTTTGGATATTTCTGAACTAGTTTTTGCGGCATACATCGCATGTACATTTTACACCTCCATTTAATTAAGTTCCATGAGTTCTATACTATGAATCTATCAGGAACTTTTCCAAACAACGACAAGTGAAATTCACTAGGGAACTCGTATTTCAATGATTCTAAGTAATTCTGACACATTGAATACGAATTTTAACTGTTTAGCTCTATCAGGCCCTGATTTTTCTGAACAGCCTATGTGCCATTTTACAGATTTGGTTACTCGATACAATGTTTATTTTTCGGAGTGAAGCTCAGTTTTGACAAAGCAAAAGTAGCAATCGGTCTCGTTTTTAGCAGACTGTCTCCACACCTGATATAGAAAAAAGTGTTAACAAAAGTTACGACAGACTTGCATTTCTGACTTTTTCAAAAGTTATCGCCCAAAAATTTAACTTTTATATGTGTTTGAACATTATGCAATATTTGAGATTCTTAGAAAATGTTTTTTTAAATTTTTGTTTATATACTTAATTTCCGATTACATTTAGTTAAATTATAGTGAAATTGTGATTAAATTACGTAGTTTTATGAAATCGTAAACTTACCATGGGAACTTTAAAAGTTAATTTGAATCCGTTTTTCAATGCATATAGTGCAGGCTTAATGTGAAGCCTACGATTTATTACCTAAAAAATAAGTCATGCGTTAAATCTTTTCAAGTTTCCTGAATACAAACAGTTCAAACTACAGTAAAATTATATTATAATGACAGAAATGATTTAAAGCATATATAAAGCTTTCACTGTATCAAAAGAATTCTTTTACAAGGCATTTTAGCGTATTTACTTATTGTTGACAGGTCTCTTTTCAAGCCCCAGCAGTAATCAGCCACCATCTGGGGATCCCAGCAGCCTTTCTACCGTTCGTCCATAATTTTGATATCTTGGCGAAATATCTCCCTTTATTTAACACATACATCAACTAAATTACTTGGAAATTGGTCAAGATGGCTATTCAAAAAATGCTATTTTGCGCTCATATTGCAACGTAAATCTTTGTTGGTTGGTTGGTTGGTTGTTTTGTTTTTTATGGCATATCAAACTCGGCGGGTCATTTACTGCCAACTAAATTTTATTTATTACTGATAATACCTTTTTCTTTCAACAATTTATCGTTGTTTTTTTTATATATAAGTTTTGTGTCTAGTAATGCTTTTTCCTTTTCGAGTACCAGGATTCATTGGGATTTGTTTTTAAGGGGAGGGTCCTTAAGTCCTACCCTTGTTAATTAACACATAACTGGAGGGAAGGGACGGATTAATACCTTTCCCAAATCGAACTCGGCTCACCAATTTCACTTTCCGAGCCGATATCTACTGCACCACAACGCACATCCGTCACTAAACGCTTACAGCACCTGGTATTCCCAAGCAGTCACCCATCTAAGTACTGACCAGGTTCAACGTTGTTTAACCTCGGTGATCGAGGTAAATCTTTGTAACCCCTTACCTATTTTTGACGATTTCTTCGTATTTCTATATTTGCCTAAAAAGTTATTTATCAAAACCACGAATGAGAATCAGGTATTTTGTTCTCGTTCATTCATTAGGAAATTGCTGTGTTTAATTAGTGTTTTTCTTTGTTAACCTTTCAAAATTTCCTCCTTGACCTTTTCATAACTTAAATTTGGAAATTTCAAAGTTATGTATTTGAAACAGTCGCCTTTTATTTCTAAAGCTATTACATATTGTTTGACGAGGCCTGATTTGATGTATAATGAAGTAAATAAGATTTTAACTCTGCCCACTAAGTTAGTGAATTTCCGTACATGATACATGCTTGGGAGATATGACTAAGCAGAAGGTTTTCCCCGCAGTAGGTTGCCATTGCTTTCTGCGGTAAATCGGTTCATAGCCAAGACTATAAATCACAATTTGTCCTGCTTTTCAACATATAGATGAAGGGACAAGAGACTGGTTAACACTTTTACCAAGGGTATTTGTAGTTAAGCGAACGAACTCGACTGGTGTTTGAACTCTGCTCAACGATTTATCATTCCGAGCCAATTCTAGCTCTCTCCCCACCCCCGTATAACCTTCCCTTTCTCGTCACCTATGTATCTGTCATCGCACCTGCTTTCTCAGCTTTCTATTGTTCCTTTCTAACTAGTTTGTACTCCTCACACTTTTCTAATTAATCTTTTTACATTTATGTAGCCCCCTGCACATCAGTGGCGTTTCCGCCTTGCTCGGGGTGAAATGATTAAAAAAAAAACACACATACTTTTTACCCCGACAGTAAATGCTGTTCATTCAGGCTAGATTTGTTAAAAATAATGTTCTTTGTTTGCTGTGCTGTTCCATAAACAAAGGAAACAGGGATATTGTCTATACCCTTCTTGCTTTTCTAGCAGAAAATTAACCATTTTAAAATAAAAACATATGATCCACTTGTGCTTCCTCTATTCTTTTCATTTTCTTGAGTGTATAGTATTGAACCGTATAGATATTCATTATGCAACAACACAAACTTAATACTTCTTTTCCAACTACCCAAAAACAACGCCTAAAAAAACCCAGGGATATCACAGCAGTATACTAAACAATCGTATGTTCTAAAATATTTAAAAAATTTCTCTCTTTTTTTGTAAAATGAGATGTATGCGTTTGAAGTAAGCAAGTTTTTTTCCTTAAGTCTTGAAACTAAGATTCCCGCAAACTTATTGGCAAATTTAAATCCCTTACAAAGATCATTCAACTAGGCTTGGTTAAAATGTTGTGGATCATTTTGACTTTAAAATAGGCATGGGGTTAAAATCGGTGTCTGAATTCTCAGAGCGCATTACAATATTTTCAAGAACATA
The DNA here is from genome assembly GCA_037127315.1 of Ascarosepion bandense. Classification (NCBI taxonomy): domain Eukaryota; kingdom Metazoa; phylum Mollusca; class Cephalopoda; order Sepiida; family Sepiidae; genus Ascarosepion; species Ascarosepion bandense. The sequence goes on along the minus strand of JBBBDQ010000927.1, from coordinate 2,431,763 downwards.
TTCAACTAATTCTTCGGTTAGCATACCTTTAAACTATTGAAAGGGGATCTCATTTGGATGTAGCACAGGTCGAACACGTTGTCAAAATTTGTTTACACGATACAATATTTATTTTATTAGCGGTTAGTAGGCTCCCGCCACACCTGATATGGAAAAAAATTGTAACGCGCTAACAAAAGCTACAAGAGACTTGCGTTTATGATTTTTTCGAAATCATTTGTAAATCTTTGTTTATGCAACTACGTTACAATTACATTCAGCTAAGTTACAATGAAATAGTGATTAAATTAAATAGTTTTATGATTTCATAAACTTATCATGGGAACTCTAAAAATTATATTTAAATCCCTCTTTCAATGCAGATAATGCAGGCTTTATGTGACTCCAACAATTTATTTTAGTCCCCCAGGTTTATGCCAAAAATAATTCGAAATCAAGTTCTAATTCCAGTCGAATTCGTTTCATTCACTTACGCACCAATACCTTAAGGAAAGATATTTATCCATCTACTCACTCCAGATATGGGCTGAACATCAGGACAGCTTGTATTTTATAGCCTTGTTTGGCAACCGGTCTACCGCAGAAAGTAATGGCAACCTACTACTAGAAAATCTTTTGCCTTGTCAGCCATATCTTGAAAGAGACATGATCGCCTAAACATGTATAATGTATGACACATAACTGACTTAATCCAATAAGCTCTTCTTACGAAAGTCAGTTATAATTTATCGTTGATGTAGAAATGTAAAATTTCTACGTATAAAACAAAAGGAACTATGCTTGTTTTTGCACTTGAACCTTGTAGTGATTGACATATTGCTTAATTGTTCTGCCTATTTGTAAAAGAATTTAAATTTAATTCATATAAGTGGAAGGAAATCTGAATATTAATTTAAATAGGAACTTATAAAATAGTTGCTTAAAATCAATTGAATTAAGCAAGAAACACGGATGAGTAGGAACAATACAAATTACGTTTAATTAAACCAAATATTAAATCACAGTGGCAAACTTACTCCCTAATTCATATGCCAATTTAAAATTATGCTAATGCACAAACTTAATTAACTGATTGGTTGATTAATTCCAGAAACCAGTCGCTTTTATACATTTTAGTTGTTCCTCTAGAATATGCTACAAAAAACGGATGCTTGAGAAAATATTTGAATTCTATGATAGTTTTAGCTTAATTTACTAATATTAAAATTAGTTAAAAATTAAAAAATTAAAAATATTTTCGTAAGTTACATATAAAAATATACATAATATAACAATACCTCAATAATAGGTACAAATATCTAGATAAAAAGATAGTTGCATAATGTGCAATTGCAAAAAGACAGCGATTATTGAGAAAAAAAACTTTTATGAATAAACCGAAAGAAGAGGTGTATTGAGCAAAATGAGGACCTGAAAATTATTTCTCAGTGATGTCTTCATGTGGAAGATTTTTGAGATTTCCGGTTCAAAATAACGTTTTGAAGATGTTCAAAGCTACATTACATTCTACAGAAATTGTCATGTCAATAAGAAAGTACGTTCTGTTTAGGTGGTCTTTGATCACTACATCTGGATGATTAGCTTTGACTGTTCTGATTGTGGGTATTAATAAGTCGCATAAAAATTTGTTACAGGTCTGTAACCTGGTTTGGTTTGGTTTGGTGTTCATATCAATTTCTTGCAGTTTCATTCCTGTAAAAGTCGAAGATTTTCCATTGCAGATATTTGGCCACCATGCGATGCCGAGTTTTTATATATTCGGTCCAGGGAACTCGGACACACATGAGTCTATCACGTTAATCATCTCGGTTCTGTATCAAGATCGAAAGGTCATTTGGCTGTTATTCTGTGTCATAACATAGCTGGTCAATGTAGGTATTTGCTGAGCGAGAAAAATCTTCTTGCTCCATGGCTAGGCATTCAGAACAGTAGGTCACTCATGACTTCTTGTTTTACTCGCCAAAAATGTCCTGCAAAGCGCATTCTGTATTTGCATGAATATCAGGGATGATCCACTGAGCTGTGATTCATTTGGATGTTGTCACTAATAGATGATAAGTGTATCTCTCAGCATTCAAGTGTAGGTGTCATCAAGGGTTTCAGTTAATGTACAAGTTGTTGCACTATATATTATATATATATTACAGTGGCTTGAGAGAATCTCCGTTTGAGGTTGTTTGAAACATCAGATTTCCAGATTGCATCAATTTTATAACATTATTATTAGTCCCAAAATTTATTTTTTATTATCTAATGTCTGTCTTTAATTCCACTATATTATAAATATTATTATTATATAATATTTATCAAAAAGTATTTTTATTATTTTTTAGTCTTTTACTTTAACTTTCATCACAATGACTTTATCACCACCACCGCCTCACATGCACCACCACCACCAATGCACCCTAGAAATTTCAACAGATGTTAAGTGATATGTCCGAGAAAGGGATATATATATATCAGTCGAGGTAGTTAAGTGGTTTAGGCAAATGTAACCGGGTAGAACAATCTAGTACGAAGACGTAATGGACGGTACTCGTCGTATGCAGTGTCCTGATACGTAGGCGTAGACCTCTAAGGGAAGATCTCTAGTGGAAGATCTCGCCTTAGTCTATATTTATGGCTGACACCAGCCAATCACATTCCAGTAAGGGGGAACCAATGTGTATACATGTTCATTACCTATTCATTACATCATTAAGTATAATTGTCCATTTTGTTTCCATTTTCTTTAAAACTTTATTGTAGCTTACATGTTTAATTCATTCTCAGTATACTCCTGCAGAGTCTCATACTGTTGTTTCAAGTCTCTTCTTCATCCGTGCTGATTTTTTCTAGCATTTACTGCCATATAGAAGGATTGATATTATGTAACTCTTCGGTATTCTTTGTTTTTAACGAACTTTTTTCTTTGTTTCAAAATACTTTTCTTATCTTTTGGAAGGCATAGTTTGCTAACCAAATTGCGCCTTTGGATTTCTTTATCGAAATTATCGTACTCTGTTAAAAGACTTCCCAGCTAGTTAAATTGTTGTAACTGTTTGATTCTAACAGCCTTATCTAGGTACCTCCACAAAATCGCTGAAAAAACAACATAGGACATAAAAAAGGACCCAAACTAAATAAAATCGTATTTCATCCAACAAAATGTTTATATTATTATTTACTTTGATAAGCTTTTAATTGCTTGAATAAATTATATATCATAAGAATTATATATATTATAATTATATATCATAAGAATTATATATATTATAATTATATATCATCAGAATTATATATATTATAATTATATATCATAAGAATATTCTAGTCTAAAGAAAAATAGTTTCGATTAATAATGAAATTTTAAATGAATTGTTTGCATTTGTTTTCAATTATAATAATTTATAAAGTTTCAAAAATATTTTTAAAATAATTCAAAGATTTGTTAAGGTTAGTTTAAAAACTTATTACGTGAAGATTATATTTACTAATCAAAAATGAAAGCGTTTAATAAAAATCGTCGGGCTTCTTATTTTAAAAATAATTTAAATTTTTTTGTGTGTATCTGAAGTTTTTTTGTATTGTAATTTCTGTGTAAATTAAATGATCATGTCTGTCAGGGTTTCTTTCCTTTACAGGAAAAAATTGTAGAATTATGTCACTTGTGATCGCCATACATTTATCTTATCTCGCATCTGTCAAGTCTGTCAACACATACGGTGGAAAGATCAGAAAGTTGAACCCAATATTTTATTCTAAATTTCATGCTGTAAATAAGTAATACTTACGTAAATCAAATTAATTTAACATTAAATTTGTTAATTTTCTAAAAAAACATGTACCACATATATATATATTTTATTTTTGCAAGATTATTAAAACCGAGAATTACTTTTTGTTCACAAATGTCTCGATCGCTTCAAAATGGCCAAAAAATTGAAATATTTTTTAAAAATTGAAAAAGTTTAGATTCTGATGAATCTGTTTAAAATACACCAGAGTATTTTGCTTACTGGAAATAGTAAATTTAATCACTTAGCTTTCATTTAAAACTAAAATAAAAGTTTTAAATAAAACTTTTTTTATTTTAAAAATTCAATTTGAAATTTAGATATAAAAAATATGTGGAGTTACCAAGCCTTATCTTATGCTTAATGTTTCTTTTTCTTTATTAAGCCAAGAAATTTTGATTTTCCATGTTCTCTTTTATATTTCTCAGTTGTTAGCACAAAAATTCATTAATCTGGGACCACGTTTAAGTAAAATGTATGAAATTATTATTTCTTAGGGCAACCGTGGATAACTCAAACCACGGATAACTGAAAACCGCGGATATTTGAATCTGAGGATTATATGAATCGTATTTTAATGTGAGACTTATTTTTAACCTTATTTGTTTCCCAAGGAAAATCATTATTTTCTTCAAGTCTTTAGATCTTTAATATAAAAATATACATAAACTGAATGGGTTTTCTTTTTTTAAGTATTGGGAAAATATGTGTAAGCGGGTTCAGCCATTCGTAAAATCTTTAAAGGTTAGTGGGACACACGTATATATTGAATAATGGTCTTTTAAGCAAAGATACTTGCGTGAGCAAATATATACGCAAAAGAAAGAGCATTAGAAAAAAAAACTACACTGTGTTAATCAAAAGGGTTATAAAATCAAAGCAGGAATCCCCCCCGCTCTCCCACAAAAGTAGATGATCCCTAATCAAGGAGTTGCGGCTGGACTGTCTCAAGACGACTAACGCTTTCTGGTAACTGGACAAAAATATTTAATGAGGGACAAAATCTATAGACCAGCAACGCCACTGTCGTTGGGAATAGTGCCGGTACCCCGAGGTAATGTTCGTAAGGGTAGACCCCAGGAAGATCTTAGACGAGGTATTAATTACTGAATAAAAAGAGAGACAAATAAAATAACCAAAACAAAAACAAAAAAAATACGATAGAGGAAAGGAACTGAAGATGTCTACGTGAAAAAGGTCAGAAGAGTTTTGTCTCAGGCAAAAACTCTAACATTGTGATAAGTGAAATATCGTTTTTTGTTTTATTTTATTTTATTTTGTTCCTTTTTTTTTATTCGTAAAAAATTATATTGTCTGTTGCGTTGTCTGAATAGGCAATTGGCTAGATTCTTTAATGCTACACTTTGCATCTTATTCATTCTCGCCCTTTTCTCTTTTTTTCTCCCCTGCCACCTTGCTTAGGTTCTTTCCTGTTTCTTTTCTGTTTTTGCTCCCATCGCCTAAACATCGACTCCCTTCAGCGTTTCTATTCATTTTTATTTACTTTTTTTTGTATGTGATTGTCTCTGACTCCCCGCGGGTCCTTTATTCTTCTCGGTTGTCACCCTTTGACTCGATCCGACATCGTGTTTTGATGTGAAACACTTCGGCCCGCAATTTTTTTTCTGTTGTTACTGCTCCTGCTGCTGTTGTTATTATTGTTTCTCCCAACGGGTTTATTAAGCAGCCCCAACTATGTCCTATTGCATTATTCCTGTCTATGTGCGTGCCCAAAGGCTTGATAACGAGGCACATTACGCATGCGTACAATAAATGTGCAGCATAAATAAATAAACAGAGGTCTATTATATGCACATAAAGGCAGCCAAAAATCAACTATACCATAATATATATATATATATATATATATATATATATATATATATATATATATGCCGTGCGCCCATGCCCCAGAGGTAGAATCGCTGACTGACGCCACTTCGGTCGGGTTTCAATCCTGGGTTAGAAGCAATCGGAGTCTAACCGTACTGATGAGCTGTGATACAGCGAAACATATCTGTCTGAGGATTACTATATATATATATATTTTTTTTTTTTTAATCATATCACCCCGAGCAAGGCAGTAACGCCACTGATGCGCAGGGGGCTACGTAAGGGTAAAAAGAATGGAAAAGAGAAAGCCGAAAACCGCATCCTAAACAGGAAACAAGGGATGAGCCTCTTCACCTGTTCAATAGATGTGGGTGGAGTGTGAACCGGGCGATAGTTTAGTCTATCTACTCCAATTGAAAAAAATAAAATAAAATAATAAAGGAAAAGAGTGAAAAGATTGGAAAAGAGAAAACCGGAAACCGCATCCTAAACAGGAAACAAGGGATGAGCCTCTTCACCTGTTCAATGTGGGTGGAGTGTGAACCGGGCGATAGTTTAATCTATCTACTCCAATTAGTTTAATCTATCTACTCGGGAACCCCTTCCTAAAATAGAAACAAGGCGATCAACTCCACTCCTGTCCAAAAGAAGGGGGTGGAGTGTGAGACCTGGCGATAGAAGGTACTATCTACTCCAATTAAAAAAAAGAATAAATATGTGACTGAAGTTAATTAAGTTTTAACTTAGTATAAGTCAAACCTAAATTTCATAATTAAGAACAATTTACACAAAATTAGGCAGAAAAGGTAAGAACCGAAAAGAATAAAATAAAATAAAAAATACAAGTAAAAATAAGTAAATAACACCTAAAAAATAATAAAAAAAATAAGATCACACTGGCTAAACTCACCAAGTTGCAGGCTTGGTTGACAGAAAAAAAGTTAAGAAAATTTCAAAAATTATCTTCATTCTGTTTCTCTTATACAGTTTGGAGAGATTGCTACCTTAAGCAAGCAGTAACAGACAGTAGTGTGATGGAGGGGGGAATCACCTCCAAGCCATGTGTCCAGTTAGCAAGGGAATGACAGAACAATAAAAAAAAACATGGCCGGTCTTAGAATTCCTACATATAACCAAAACCCTAATATAACAAACTCAAATTTCATAATTAAGAACAATTTACACAAAAATTAGGCAGAAAAGGTAAGAACCGAAAAGAATAAAATAAAATAAAAAATACAAGTAAAAATAAGTAAATAAATAATTCAAAAAATAATAAAAATAAGATCACACTCGCTAAACTCACCAAGTTGCAGGCTTGCTGACAGAAAAAAGTTAAGAAAATTTCAAAAAAATTATCTCATTCTGTTTATACAGTTCTGGAGAGATTAAGTTACCTTAAGCAAGCAGTAACAGACAGTAGTGTGATGGAGGGGGGAATCACCTCCAAGCCATGTGTCTGTAGTTAGCAAGGGAATGACAGAACAATAAAAAAAATATATGGCTGGTCTTAGAATTCCTACATATAACCAAAAACCCTAATATACCAAACCTAAATTTCCATAATTAAGAACAATTTACACAAAAATTAGGCAGAAAAGGTAAGAACCGAAAAAGAATAAAATAAAATAAAATAATAAGTAAAAATAAGTAAATAAATAATTCAAAAAATAATAAAAAGAAGATTTACACTACAAACTCACCAAGTTGCAGGCTTGCTGACAGAAAAAGTTAAGAAAATTTCAAAAATTATCTTCATTCTGTTTCTTCTATACGTTCTGGAGAGATTAAGTTACCTTAAGCAAGAAAATAGACAGTAGTGTGATGGAGGGGGGAATCACCTCCAAGCCATGTCCAGTTAGCAAGGGAATGACAGAACAATAAAAAAAAACATGGCCGGTCTTAGAATTCCTACATATAACCAAAACCCTAATATACCAAACCTAAATTTCATAATTAAGAACAATTTACACAAAAATTAGGCAGAAAAGGTAAGAACCGAAAAAGAAGAAATAAATAAAAATACAAGTAAAAATAAGTAAATAAATAATTCAAAAAATAATAAAAATAAGATCACACTGGCTAAACTCACTGTTGCAGGCTTGCTGACAGAAAAAGTTAAGAAAATTTCAAAATTATCTTCATTCTGTTTCTTCTATACAGTTCTGGAGAGATTAAGTTACCTTTAAGCAAGCAGTAACAGACAGTAGTGTGATGGAGGGGGAATCACTTCCAAGCCATGTGTCCAGTTAGCAAGGGAATGACAGAACAATAAAAAAAAACATGGTCAGGTCTTAGAATTCCTACATATAACCAAAACCCTAATATACCAAACCTAAATTTCATAATTAAGAACAATTTACACAAAAATTAGGCAGAAAAAAGGTAAGAACCGAAAAAGAATAAAATAAAATAAAAAAATACAAGTAAAAATAAGTAAATAAATAATTCAAAAATAATAAAAATAAGATCACACTGGCTAAACTCACCAAGTTGCAGGCTTGCTGACAGAAAAAGTTAAGAAAATTTCAAAAAATTATCTTCATTCTGTTTCTTCTATACAGTTCTTGAGAGATTAAGTTACCTTACAAGCAGTAACAGACAGTAGTGTGATGGAGGGGGAATCACCTCCAAGCCATGTGTCCAGTTAGCAAGGGAATGACAGAACAATAAAAAAAAAACATGGCCGGTCTTAGAATTCCTATGTACATAACCAAACCCTAATATACCAAACCTGCAAAATTTCATAATTAAGAACAATTTACACAAAAATTAGGCAGAAAAGGTAAGAACCGAAAAAGAATAAAATAAAATAAAAAATACAAGTAAAATAAGTAAATAAATAATTCAAAAAATAATAAAAAAAATAAGATCACACTGGCTAAACTCACCAAGCTGCAGGCTTGCTGACAGAAAAAGTTAAGAAAATTTCAAAATTATCTTCATTCTGTTTCTTCTATACAGTTCTGGAGAGATTGGTTACCTTAAGTAAGCAGTAACAGACAGTAGTGTGATGGAGGGGGGAATCACCTCCAAGCCATGTGTCCAGTTAGCAAGGGAATGACAGAACAATAAAAAAAAAACATGGCCGGTCTTAGAATTCCTACATATAACCAAAACCCTAATATACCAAACCTAAATTTCATAATTAAGAACAATTTACACAAAAATTAGGCAGAAAAGGTAAGAACCGAAAAAGAATAAAATAAAATAAAAATACAAGTAAAAATAAGTAAATAAATAATTCAAAAAATAATAAAAATAAGATCACACTGGCTAAAACTCACCAAGCTGGGTATATTTCTGTTGGACAGAAAAAAGTTAAGAAAATTTCAAAAATTATCTTCATTCTGTTTCTTCTATACAGTTCTGGAGAGTTCTGAGAGATTGGTTACCTTAAGCAAGCAGTAACAGACAGTAGTGTGATGGAGGGGGGAATCACCTCCAAGCCATGTCCAGTTAGCAAGGGAATGACAGAACAATAAAAAAAAAAAAAAACATGGTCATCTTAGAATTCCTACATATAACCAAAACCCCAATATACCAAACCTAAATTTCATAATTAAGAACAATTTACACAAAAATTAGCAGAAAAGGTAAGAACCGAAAAGAATAAAATAAAATAAAAAATACAAGTAAAAAATAAGTAAATAAATAATTCAAAATAATAAAAAATAAGATCACACTGGCTAAACTCACCAAGTTGCAGGCTTGCTGACAGAAAAAGTTAAGAAAATTTCAAAAATTATCTTCATTCTGTTTCTTCTATACAGTTCTGGAGAGATTGTTACCTTAAGCAAGCAGTACACAGTAGTGTGATGGAGGGGGAATCACCTCCAAGCCATGTGTCCAGTTAGCAAGGGAATGACAGAACAATAAAAAAAAAACATGGCCGGTCTTAGAATTCCTACATATAACCAAAACCCTAATATACCAAACCTAAATTTCATAATTAAGAACAATTCTACACAAAAATTAGGCAGAAAAGGTAAGAACCGAAAAAGAATAAAATAAAATAAAATACAAGTAAAAATAAGTAAATAAATAATTCAAAAATAATAAAAAATAAGATCACACTGGCTAAACTCACCAAGCTGCAGGGCTGACAGAAAAAAGTTAAGAAAATTTCAAAATTATCTTCATTCTGTTTCTTCTATACAGCTCCTGAGAGTTCTGGAGAGATTAAGTTACCTTAAGCAAGCAGTAACAGACAGTAGTGTGATGGAGGGGGAATCACCTCCAAGCCATGTGTCCAGTTAGCAAGGGAATGACAGAAAATAAAAAAAAAAAAAAACATGGCCGGTCTTAGAATTCCTACATATAACCAAAACCCTAATATACCAAACCTAAATTTCATAATTAAGAACAATTTACACAAAAATTAGGCAGAAAAGGCAAGAACCGAAAAAGAATAAAATAAAATAAAAATACAAGAAAATAAGTAAATAAATAATTCAAAAATAATAAAAAATAAGATCACACTGGCTAAACTCACCAAGTTGCAGGCTTGCTGACAGAAAAAGTTAAGAAAATTTCAAAATTATCTTCATTCTGTTTCTTCTATACAGTTCTGGAGAGATTAAGTTACCTTAAGCAAGCAGTAACAGACAGTAGTGTGATGGAGGGGGGAATCACCTCCAAGCCATGTGTCCAGTTAGCAAGGGAATGACAGGTTAAATAAAAAAACATGGCCGGTCTTAGAATTCCTACATATAACCAAAACCCTAATATACCAAACCTAAATTTCATAATTAAGAACAATTTACACAAAAATTAGGCAGAAAAGGTAAGAACCGAAAAAGAATAAAATAAAATAAAAAATACAAGTAAAAATAAGTAAATAAATAATTCAAAAAATAATAAAAATAAGATCACACTGGCTAAATCCACCAAGTTGCAGGCTTGTTGACAGAAAAAGTTAAGAAAATTTCCTTTTCAAAATTATCTTCTCTTCATTCTGTTTCTTCATACAGTTCTGGAGAGTTCTGGAGAGATTAAGTTACCTTAAGCAAGCAGTAACAGACAGTAGTGTGATGGAGGGGGGAATCACCTCCAAGCCATGTGTCCAGTTAGCAAGGGAATGACAGAACAATAAAAACATGGCCGGTCTTAGAATTCCTACATATAACCAAAACCTTAATATACCAAACCTAAATTTCATAATTAAGAACAATTTACACAAAAATTAGGCAGAAAAGGTAAGAACCGAAAAAGAATAAAATAAAATAAAAAATACAAGTAAAAATAAGTAAATAAATAATTCAAAAAATAATAAAAATAAGATCAATACTGGCTAAACTCACCAAGTTGCAGGCTTTGCTGACAGAAAAAGTTAAGAAAATTTCAAAAATTATCTTCATTCTGTTTCTTCATACAGTTCTGGAGAGATTAAGTTACCTTAGCAAGCAGTAACAGACAGTAGTGTGATGGAGGGGGGAATCACTTCCAAGCCATGTGTCCAGTTAGCAAGGGAATGACAGAACAATAAAAAAAAAAACATGGCCGGTCTTAGAATTCCTACATATAACCAAAACCCTAATATACCAAACCTAAATTTCATAATTAAGAACACCACAAAAATTAGGCAGAAAAGGTAAGAACCGAAAAAGAATAAAATAAAATAAAAAATACAAGTAAAATAAGTAAATAAATAATTCAAAAAATAATAAAAAATAAGATCACACTGGCTAAACTCACCAAGTTGCAGGCTTGCTGACAGAAAAAAAAAGTTAAGAAAATTTCAAAAATTATCTTCATTCTGTTTCTTCTATACAGTTCTGGAGAGATTAAGTTACCTTAAGCAAGCAGTAACAGACAGTAGTGTGATGGAGGGGGGAATCACCTCCAAGCCATGTGTCCAGTTAGCAAGGGAATGACAGAACAATAAAAAAAAACATGGCCGGTCTTAGAATTCCTACATATAACCAAAACCCTAATATACCAAACCTAAATTTCATAATTAAGAACAATTTACACAAAAATTAGGCAGAAAAGGTAAGAACCGAAAAGAATAAAATAAAATAAAAAATACAAGTAAAAATAAGTAAATAAATAATTCAAAAAATAATAAAAAATAAGATCACACTGGCTAAACTCACCAAGTTGCAGGCTTGCTGACAGAAAAGTTAAGAAAATTTCCCAAAAATTATCTTCATTCTGTTTCTTCTATACAGTTCTGGAGAGATTGCTACCTTAAGCAAGCAGTAACAGACAGTAGTGTGATGGAGGGAATCACTCCAAGCCATGTGTCCAGTTAGCAAGGGAATGACAGAACAATAAAAAACATGCAATGGGTTCTAGAATTCCTACATATAACCAAAACCCTAATATACCAAACCTAAATTTCATAATTAAGAACAATTTACACAAAAAAATTAGCAGAAAAGGTAAGAACCGAAAAAGAATAAAATAAAAATAAAAAATACAAGTAAAAATAAGTAAATAAATAATTCAAAAAATAATAAAAATAAGATCACACTGGCTAAACTCACCAAGCTGCAGGCTTGCTGACAGAAAAAGTTAAGAAAATTTCAAAAATTATCTTCATTCTGTTTCTTCTATACAGTTCTGGAGAGTTCTGGAGAGATTGCTACCTTAAGCAAGCAGTAACAGACAGTAGTGTGATGGAGGGGGGGAATCACCTCCAAGCCATGTGTCCAGTTAGCAAGGGAATGACAGAACAATAAAAAAAAAAAACATGGCCGGTCTTAGAATTCCTACATATAACCAAAAACCCCAATATACCAAACCTAAATTTCATAATTAAGAACAATTTACACAAAAATTAGGCAGAAAAGGTAAGAACCGAAAAGAATAAAAATAAAATAAAAAATACAAGTAAAAATAAGTAAATAAATAATTCAAAAAATAATAAAAATAAGATCACACTGGCTAAACTCACCAAGTTGCAGGCTTGCTGACAGAAAAAGTTAAGAAAATTTCAAAATTATCTTCATTCTGTTTCTTCTATACAGTTCTGGAGAGATTAAGTTACCTTAAGCAAGCAGTAACAGACAGCAGTGTGATGGAGGGGAATCACCTCCAAGCCATGTGTCCAGTTAGCAAGGGAATGACAGAACAATAAAAAAAAAACATGGCCGGTCTTAGAATTCCTACATATAACCAAAACCCTAATATACCAAACCTAAATTTCATAATTAAGAACAATTTACACAAAAATTAGGCAGAAAAGGTAAGAACCGAAAAGAATAAAATAAAATAAAATACAAGTAAAAATAAGTAAATAAATAATTCAAAAAATAATAAAAAATAAGATCACACTGGCTAAACTCACCAAGTTGCAGGCTTGCTGACAGAAAAAAGTTAAGAAAATTTCAAAAATTATCTTCATTCTGTTTCTCTTCTTATACAGTTCTGGAGAGGCTCTGGAGAGATTAAGTTACCTTAAGCAAGCAGTAACAGACAGTAGTAGATGGAGGGGGGGAATCACCTCCAAGCCATGTGTCCAGTTAGCAAGGAATGACAGAACAATAAAAAAAAAAAAAAACATGGCCGGTCTTAGAATTCCTACATATAACCAAAACCCTAATATACCAAACCTAAATTTCATAATTAAGAACAATTTACACAAAAATTAGGCAGAAAAGGTAAGAACCGAAAAAGAATAAAATAAAATAAAAAATACAAGTAAAAATAAGTAAATAAATAATTCAAAAAATAATAAAAATAAGATCACACTGGCTAAACTCACAAGTTGCAGGCTTGCTGACAGAAAAAAAGTTAAGAAAATTTCAAAAATTATCTTCATTCTGTTTCTTCTATACAGTTCTGGAGAGATTAAGTTACCTTACAAGCAGTAACACAGTAGTAAGATAGGAATCACCTGCTCATGTGTCCAGTTAGCAAGGAATGACAGAACAATAAAAAACATGGCCGGGTCTTAGAATTCTACATAAATCAAAACCCTTAATATACCAAACCTAAATTTCATAATTAAGAACAATTTACACAAAAATTAGGCAGAAAAGGTAAGAACCGAAAAAGAATAAAATAAAATAAAAAATACAAGTAAAAATAAGTAAATAAATAATTCAAAAAATAATAAAAAATAAGATCACACTGGCTAAACTCACCAAGTTGCAGGCTTGCTGACAGAAAAAAGTTAAGAAAATTTCAAAAATTATCTTCATTCTGTTTCTTCTATACAGTTCTGGAGAGTTCTGGAGAGATTAAGTTACCTTAAGCAAGCAGTAACAGACAGTAGTGTGATGGAGGGGGGAATCACCTCCAAGCCATGTGTCCAGTTAGCAAGGGAATGACAGAACAATAAAAAAAAAACATGGCCGGTCTTAGAATTCCTACATATAACCAAACCCTAATATACCAAACCTAAATTTCATAATTAAGAACAATTTACACAAAAATTAGCAGAAAAGGTAAGAACCGAAAAAGAATAAAATAAATAAAAATACAAGCAAAAAAAATAAGTAAATAAATAATTCAAAAAATAATAAAAATAAAGATCACACTGGCTAAACTCACCAAGTTGCAGGCTTTGCTGACAGAAAAAAAGTTAAGAAAATTTCAAAAATTATCTTCATTCTGTTTCTTCTATACAGTTCTGGAGAGATTGGGTTACCTTAAGCAAGCAGTAACAGACAGTAGTGTGATGGAGGGGGAATCACCTCCAAGCCATGTGTCCAGTTAGCAGGAATGACAGAACAATAAAAAAAAACATGGCCGGTCTTAGAATTCCTACATATAAATCAAAACCCCAATATACCAAACCTAAATTATAATTTTAAGAACAATTTACACAAAAATTAGGCAGAAAAGGTAAGAACCGAAAATAATAGTAAATAAAATAAAAATACAAGTAAAAATAAGTAAATAAATAATTCAAAAACAATAAAAAATAAGATCACACTGGCTAAACTCACCAAGTTGCAGGCTTGCTGACAGAAAAAAAGTTAAGAAAATTTCAAAAATTATCTTCTATTCTGTTTCTTCTATACAGTTCCTGAGTTCTGGAGAGATTAAGTTACCTTAAGCAAGCAGTAACAGACAGTAGTGTGATGAGGGAATACCTCCAAGCCATGTGTCCAGTTAGCAAGGGAATGACAGAACAATAAAAAAAAAAAAAAAACATGGCCGGTCTTAGAATTCCTACATATAACCAAAACCCTAATATACCAAACCTAAATTTCATAATTAAGAACAATTTACACAAAAATTAGGCAGAAAAGGTAAGAACCGAAAAGAATAAAATAAAATAAAATACAAGTAAAAATAAGTAAATAAATAATTCAAAAAATAATAAAAATAAGATCACACTGAGCAAACTCACCAAGTTGCAGGCTTGCTGACAGAAAAAGTTAAGAAAATTTCAAAAATTATCTTCATTCTGTTTCTTCTATACAGTTCTGGAGAGATTAAGTTACCTTAAGCAAGCAGTAACAGACAGTAGTGATTGAGGGGGGAATCACCTCCAAGCCATGTGTCCAGTTAGCAAGGGAATGACAGAACAATAAAAAAAAAAAAACATGGCCGGTCTTAGAATTCCTACATATAACCAAAACCCAATATACCAAACCTAAATTTCATAATTAAGAACAATTTACACAAAAATTAGGCAGAAAAGGTAAGAACCGAAAAAGAATAAAATAAAAATAAAAAATACAAGTAAAAATAAGTAAATAAATAATTCAAAAAATAATAAAAAAAATAAGATCAATAATTGGGCTAAACTCACCAAGTTGCAGGCTTGCTGACAGAAAAAAGTTAAGAAAATTTTCAAAAATTATCTTCATTCTGTTTTTCATACAGCTCAGAGTTCTGGAGAGATTGGTTACCTTAAGCAAGCAGTAACAGACAGTAGTGTGATGGAGGGGGAATCACCTCCAAGCCATGTACAAGCCCAGTTAGCAAGGGAAGACAGAACAATAAAAAAAAAAAACATGGCTGGTCTTAGAATTCCTACATATAACCAAAACCCTAATATACCAAACCTAAATTTCATAATTAAGAACAATTTACACAAAAAAATTAGCAGAAAAGGTAAGAACCGAAAAGAATAAAATAAAATAAAAAATACAAGTAAAAATAAGTAAATAAATAATTCAAAAATAATAAAAAATAAGATCACACTGGCTAAACTCACCAAGTTGCAGGCTTGCTGACAGAAAGTTAAGAAATTAAAAATTATCTTCATTCTGTTTCTTCTATACAGTTCTGGAGAGATTAAGTTACCTTAAGTAAGCAGTAACAGACAGTGTGATGTGAGGAATCACCTCCAAGCCATGTGTCCAGTTAGCAAGGGAATGACAGAACAATAAAAAAAACATGGCCGGTCTTAGAATTCTACATATAACCAAAACTTAATATACCAAACCTAAATTTCATAATTAAGAACAATTTACACAAAAATTAGGCAGAAAAGGTAAGAACTCAAAAAGAATAAAATAAAATAAAAAATACAAGTAAAAATAAGTAAATAAATAATTCAAAAAATAATAAAAAATAAGATCACACTGGCTAAACTCACCAAGCTGCAGGCTTGCTGACAGAAAAAAAGTTACAAAATTTCAAAATTATCTTCATTCTGTTTCTTCTATACAGTTCTGGAGAGTTCTGGAGAGATTAAGTTACTCAAGGCAACAGACAGTAGTGATGGAGGGGGGAATCACCTCCAAGCCATGTGTCCAGTTAGCAAGGGAATGACAGAACAATAAAAAAAAACATGGCCGGTCTTAGAATTCCTACATATAACCAAAACCCTAATATACCAAACCTAAATTTCATAATTAAGAACAATTTACACAAAAATTAGGCAGAAAGGTAAGAACTAAAAAGAATAAAATAAAATAAAAAATACAAGTAAAAAAAATAAGTAAATAAATAATTCAAAAAATAATAAAAAATAAGATCACACTGGCTAAACTCACCAAGTTGCAGGCTTGCTGACAGAAAAAAGTTAAGAAAATTTCAAAAATTATCTTCATTCTGTTTCTTCTATACAGTTCTGGAGAGTTCTGGGAGAGATTAAGTTACCCAAGCAGTAACAGACAGTAGTGTGATGGAGGGGGAATCACTCCAAGCCATGTGTCCAGTTAGCAAGGGAATGACAGAACAATAAAAAAAAACATGGCCGGTCTTAGAATTCCTACATATAACCAAAACTCTAATATACCAAACCTAAATTTCATAATTAAGAACACCTCTATACAAAAATTAGGCAGAAAAGGTAAGAACCAAAAGAATAAAATAAAATAAAAATACAAGTAAAAATAAGTAAATAACACCAAAAAATAATAAAAATAAGATCACACTGGCTAAACTCACCAAGTTGCAGGCTTGCTGAGACAGAAAAAAGTTAAGAAAATTTCAAAATTATCTTCATTCTGTTTCTTCTATACAGTTCTGGAGAGTTCTGGAGAGATTAAGTTACCTTAAGCAAGCAGTAACAGACAGGCAGTGTGATGGAGGGGGGAATCTCACTTCAAGCCATGTGTCCAGTTAGCAAGGGAATGACAGAACAATAAAAAAAAAAAAAAAACATGGCCGGTCTTAGTTCCCACATATAACCAAAACCCTAATATACCAAACCTAAATTTCATAATTAAGAACAATTTACACAAAAATTAGGCAGAAAAGGTAAGAACCAAAAGAATAAAATAAAATAAAAAATACAAGTAAAAATAAGTAAATAAATAATTCAAAAAATAATAAAAAATAAGATCACACTGGCTAAACTCACCAAGTTGCAGGCTTGCTGACAGAAAAAAGTTAAGAAAATTTCAAAATTATCTTCATTCTGTTTCTTCTATACAGTTCTGGAGAGTTCTGGAGAGATTAAGTTACCTTAAGCAAGCAGTAACAGACAGTAGTGTGATGGAGGGGGGAATCACCTCCAAGCCATGTGTCCAGTTAGCAAGGGAATGACAGAACAATAAAAAAAAAAAACATGGCCGGTCTTAGAATTCCTACATATAACCAAAACCCTAATATACCAAACCTAAATTTCATAATTAAGAACAATTTACACAAAAATTAGGCAGAAAAGGTAAGAACCGAAAAGAATAAAATAAAATAAAAAATACAAGTAAAAATAAGTAATAAATAATTCAAAAAATAATAAAAATAAGATCGACACTGGCTAAACTCACCAAGTTGCAGGCTTGCTGACAGAAAAAGTTAAGAAAATTTCAAAAATTATCTTCATTCTGTTTCTTCTATACAGTTCTGGAGAGTTCTGGAGAGATTAAGTTACCTTAAGCAAGCAGTAACAGACAGTAGTGTGATGGAGGGGGGAACACCAAGCCATGTGTCCAGTTAGCAAGGGAATGACAGAACAATAAAAACATGGCCGGTCTTAGAATTCCTTAAGCAATATAACCAAAACCCTAATATACCAAACCTAAATTTCATAATTAAGAACAATTTACACAAAAATTAGCAGAAAAGGTAAGAACCGAAAAAGAATAAAATAAAAATAAAAATACAAGTAAAAATAAGTAAATAAATAATTCAAAAATAATAAAAAATAAGATCACACTGGCTAAACTCACCAAGTTGCAGGTTTGCTGGACAGAAAAAAGTTAAGAAAATTTCAAAATTATCTTCATTCTTGTTTCTTCTATACAGTTCTGGAGAGTTCTGGAGAGCTGTTACTTCATGTTATAACAGACAGTAGTGTGATGGAGGGGGGAATCACCTCCAAGCCATGTGTCCAGTTAGCAAGGGAATGACAGAACAATAAAAAAAAAAACATGGCCGGTCTTAGAATTCCTACATATAACCAAAACCCTAATATACCAAACCTAAATTTCATAATTAAGAACAATTTACACAAAAATTAGGCAGAAAAGGTAAGAACCGAAAAAGAATAAAACAAAATAAAAATACAAGTAAAAATAAGTAAATAAATAATTCAAAAATAATAAAAAATAAGATCACACTGGCTAAACTCACCAAGTTGCAGGCTTGTTGACAGAAAAAAAGTTAAGAAAATTTCAAAAAATTATCTTCATTCTGTTTCTTCTATACAGTTCTGGAGAGATTAAGTTACCTTAAGTAAGCAGTAACAGACAGTGGCAGGATGGAGGGGGAATCACTCCAAGCCATGTGTCCAGTTAGCAAGGGAATGACAGAACAATAAAAAACATGGCCGGTCTTAGAATTCCTACATATAACCAAAACCCTAATATACCAAACCTAAATTTCATAATTAAGAACAATTTACACAAAAATTAGGCAGAAAAGGTAAGAACCGAAAAGAATAAAATAAAATAAAAATACAAGTAAAAAAATAAGTAAATAAATAATTCAAAAAATAATAAAAAATAAGATCACACTGGCTAAACTCACCAAGTTGCAGGCTTGCTGACAGAAAAAAAGAAAATTTCAAAATTATCTTCATTCTGTTTTTTCTATACAGTTCTGGAGAGTTCTGGAGAGATTAAGTTACCTTACAAGCAGTAACAGACAGTAGTGTGATGGAGGGGGGAATCACCTCCAAGCCATGTGTCCAGTTAGCAAGGGAATGACAGAACAATAAAAAAAAAACATGGCCGGTCTTAGAATTCCTACATATAACCAAAACCCCAATATATACCAAACCTAAATTTCATAATTAAGAACAATTTACACAAAAATTAGGCAGAAAAGGTAAGAACCGAAAAAGAATAAAATAAAATAAAATACAAGTAAAAATAAGTAAATAAATAATTCAAAAATAATAAAAAATAAGATCACACTGGCTAAACCTCACCGTGTTGCAGGCTTGCTGGTTATGAAAAAGTTAAGAAAATTTCAAAATTATCTTCATTCTGTTTCTTCTATACAGTTCTGGGAGATTAAGTTACCTTAAGCAAGCAGTAACAGACAGTAGTGTGATGGAGGGGGGAATCACCTCTCAAGCCATGTGTCCAGTTAGCAAGGGAATGACAGAACAATAAAAAAAAAACATGGCCGGTCTTAGAATTCTAAGACATAACCAAACCCTAATATACCAAACCTAAATTTCATAATTAAGAACAATTTACACAAAAATTAGGCAGAAATGTAAGAACCGAAAAAGAATAAAAATAAAATAAAAAATACAAGTAAAAATAAGTAAATAAATAATTCAAAAAATACAAAAAATAAGATCACACTGGCTAAACTCACCACAATGCAGGCTTGCTGACAGAAAAAGTTAAGAAAATTTCAAAATTATCTTCATTCTGTTTCTTCTATACAGTTCTGGAGAGTTCTGGAGAGATTAAGTTACCTTAAGCAAGCAGTAACAGACAGTAGTATAAGGGGGGAATCACCTCCAAGCCATGTGTCCAGTTAGCAAGGGAATGACAGAACAATAAAAAAAAAAAAAAAACATGGCCGGTCTTAGAATTCCTACATATAACCAAAAAACCCTAATATACCAAACCTAAATTTCATAATTAAGAACAATTTACACAAAAATTAGGCAGAAAAAGTGCAAGAACCGAAAAAGAAATAAAATAAAATAAAATACAAGTAAATAAGTAAATAAATAATTCAAAAAATAATAAAAAAAATAAGATCACACTGGCTAAACTCACCAAGTTGCAGGCTTGCTGACAGAAAAAAGTTAAGAAAATTTCAAAATTATCTTCATTCTGTTTCTTCTATACAGTTCTGGAGAGTCTAAGAGATTAAGTTACCTTAAGCAAGCAGTAACAGACAGTAGTGTGATGGAGTGGGGGAATCACCTCCAAGCCATGTGTCCAGTTAGCAAGGGAATGACAGAACAATAAAAAAAAAACATGTCATCTTAGAATTTAAGTATATAACCAAAACTTTAATATACCAAACCAAATTTCATAATTAAGAACAATTTACACAAAAATTAGGCAGAAAAGGTAAGAACCGAAAAAGAATAAAATAAATAAAAAATACAAGTAAAAATAAGTAAATAAATAATTCAAAAATAATAAAAAATAAGATCACACTGGCTAAACTCACCAAATATTGCAGGCTTGCTGACAGAAAAAAGTTAAGAAAATTTCAAAATTATCTCTTTCATTCTGTTTCTTCTATACAGTTCTGGAGAGTTCTGGAGAGATTAAGTTACCCAAGCAAGGTGCACAGACAGCAGCATGAGGGGAATCACCTCCAAGCCATGTGTCCAGTTAGCAAGGGAATGACAGAACAATAAAAAAAAAAAACATGGCCGGTCTTAGAATTCCTACATATAACCAAACTCCTAATATACCAAACCTAAATTTCATAATTAAGAACAATTTACACAAAAATTAGGCAGAAAAGGTAAGAACCGAAAAAGAATAAAATAAAATAAAAAATACAAGTAAAAATAAGTAAATAAATAATTCAAAAAATAATAAAAAATAAAGATCACATCAAGGCTAAACTCACCAAGTTGCAGGCTTGCTGACAGAAAAAAGTTAAGAAAATTTCAAAATTATCTTCATTCTGTTTCTTCTATACAGTTCTGGAGAAGTTCTGGAGAGATTAAGTTACCTTAAGCAAGCAGTAACAGACAGTAGGATGGAGGGGGGAATCACCTCCTGGCCATGTGTCCAGTTAGCAAGGGAAATGACAGAACAATAAAAAAAAAAAAAACATGGCCGGTCTTAGAATTCCTACATATAACCAAAACCCTAATATACCAAACTCAAATTTCATAATCAAGAACAATTTACACAAAAATTAGCAGAAAAGGTAAGAACTAAAAAGAATAAAATAAAATAAAAATACAAGTAAAAAAAAAAAAAAAAAAAAAAAAAAAAAAAAAAAAAATAAGTAAATAAATAATTCAAAAAATAATAAAAAATAAGATCACACTGGCTAAACTCACCAAGTTGCAGGCTTGCTGACAGAAAAAAGTTAAGAAAATTAAAAATTATCTTCATTCTGTTTCTTCTATACAGTTCTGGAGAGTTCTGGAGAGATTAAGTTACATCTTACAAGCAGTAACAGACAGTAGTGGATGGAGGGGGGAATCACCTCCAAGCCATGTGTCCAGTTAGCAAGGGAATGACAGAACAATAAAAAAAAACATGGCCGGTCTTAGAATTCCTACACATAACCAAAAACCCTAATATACCAAACCTAAATTTCATAATTAAGAACAATTTACACAAAAATTAGGCAGAAAAGGTAAGAACCGAAAAAGAATAAAATAAAATAAAAATACAAGTAAAAATAAGTAAATAAATAATTCAAAAAATAATAAAAATAAGATCACACTGACAAACTCACCAAGTTGCAGGCTTGCTGACAGAAAAGTTAAGAAAATTTCAAAAATTATCTTCATTCTGTTTCTTCTATACAGTTCTGGAGAGTTCTGGAGAGATTAAGTTACCTTAAGCAAG
This sequence comes from Ascarosepion bandense, assembly GCA_037127315.1. Lineage (NCBI taxonomy): Eukaryota > Metazoa > Mollusca > Cephalopoda > Sepiida > Sepiidae > Ascarosepion > Ascarosepion bandense. The sequence goes on along the minus strand of JBBBDQ010000927.1, from coordinate 2,409,838 downwards.
CAGTAACAGACAGTAGTGTGATGGAGGGGGGAATCACCTCCAAGCCATGTGTCCAGTTAGCAAGGGAATGACAGAACAATAAAAAAAAAAAAACATGGCCGGTCTTAGAATTCCTACATATAACCAAAACCCTAATATACCAAACCTAAATTTCATAATTAAGAACAATTTACACAAAAATTAGGCAGAAAAGGTAAGAACCGAAAAGAATAAAATAAAATAAAAAATACAAGTAAAAATAAGTAAATAAATAATTCAAAAAATAATAAAAAATAAGATCACACTGGCTAAACTCACCAAGTTGCAGGCTTGCTGACAGAAAAAAAGTTAAGAAAATTTCAAAAATTATCTTCATTCTGTTTCTTCTATACAGTTCTGGAGAGTTCTGGAGAGATTAAGTTACCTTAAGCAAGCAGTAACAGACAGTAGTGTGATGGAGGGGGAATCACCTCCAAGCCATGTGTCCAGTTAGCAAGGGGAATGACAGAACAATAAAAAAAAAAAAAACATGGCCGGTCTTAGAATTCCTACATATAACCAAAACCCTAATATACCAAACCTAAATTTCATAATTAAGAACAATTTACACAAAAATTAGGCAGAAAAGGTAAGAACCGAAAAAGAATAAAATAAAATAAAAAATACAAGTAAAAATAAGTAAATAACAATTCAAAAAATAATAAAAATAAGACTCACACTGGCTAAACTCACCAAGTTGCAGGCTTGCTGACAGAAAAAAGTTAAGAAAATTCTCTAAAATTATCTTCATTCTAGTTTCTTCTATACAGTTCTGGAGAGTTCTGGAGAGATTAAGTTACCTTAAGCAAGCAGTAACAGACAGTAGTGTGATGGAGTGGGGGGAATACCTCCAAGCCATGTGTCCAGTTAGCAAGGGAATGACAGAAACACAAAAAAAAACATGGCCGGTCTTAGAATTCCTACATATAACCAAAACCCTAATATACCAAACCTAAATTTCATAATTAAGAACAATTTACACAAAAATTAGGCAGAAAAGGTAAGAACCGAAAAAGAATAAAATAAAATAAAAAATACAAGTAAAAATAAGTAAATAAATAATTCAAAAAATAATAAAAAATAAGATCACACTGGCTAAACTCACCAGTTGCAGGTTTGTTGACAGAAAAAAAAAGTTAAGAAAATTTCAAAAAATTATCTTCATTCTGTTTCTTCTATACAGTTCTGGAGAGTTCTGGAGAGATTGTTACCTTAAGCAAGCAGTAACAGACAGTAGTGTGATGGAGGGGGAACTACCCTCCAAGCCATGTGTCCAGTTAGCAAGGGAATGACAGAACAATAAAAAAACATGGCCGGTCTTAGAATTCCTAAGCATATAACCAAAACCCTAATATACCAAACCTAAATTTCATAATTAAGAACAATTTACACAAAAATTAGCAGAAAAGGTAAGAACCGAAAAAGAATAAAATAAAATAAAAAATACAAGTAAAAAAATAAGTAAATAAATAATTCAAAAAATAATAAAAAATAAGATCAAGACTACAAACTCACTGAAGTTGCAGGCTTGCTGACAGAAAAAGTTAAGAAAATTTCAAAAAATTATCTTCATTCTGTTTCTATACAGTTCTGGAGAGTCGAGATTAAGTTACCTTAAGCAAGCAGTAACAGACAGTAGTGTGATGGAGGGGGGGAATCACCTCCAAGCCATGTGTCCAGTTAGCAAGGGAATGACAGAACAATAAAAAAAAAAACATGGCCGGTCTTAGAATTCCTACATATAACCAAAACCCTAATATACCAAACCTAAATTTCATAATTAAATAATTTATACAAAATCAGGGCAGAAAAGGTAAGAACCGAAAAAGAATAAAATAAAATAAAATACAAGTAAAAATAAGTAAATAAATAATTCAAAAAATAATAAAAATAAGATCACACTGGCTAAACTCACCAAGTTGCAGGCTTGCTGACAGAAAAAAGTTAAGAAAAATTTCAAAATTATCTTCATTCTGTTTCTTCTATACAGTTCTGGAGAGTTCTGGAGAGATTAAGTTACCTTAAGTGCTAGGTAACAGACAGTAGTGTGATGGAGGGGGAATCACCTCCAAGCCATGTGTCCAGTTAGCAAGGGAATGACAGAACAATAAAAAAAACATGGCCGGTCTTAGAATTCCTACATATAACCAAAACCCTAATATACCAAACCTAAATTTCATAATTATGAACAATTTACACAAAAATTAGGCAGAAAAGGTAAGAACCGAAAAAGAATAAAATAAAATAAAATACAAGTAAAAATAAGTAAATAAATAATTCAAAAATAATAAAAAATAAGATCACACTGGCTAAACTCACCAAGTTGCAGGCTTGCTGGACAGAAAAAAGTTAAGAAAATTTCAAAATTATCTCATTCTGTTTCTTCTATACAGTTCTGGAGAGTTCTGGAGAGATTAAGTTACCTTAAGTAAGCAGTAACAGACAGTAGTGTGATGGAGGGGGAATCACCTCCAAGCCATGTGTCCAGTTAGTAAGGGAATGACAGAACAATAAAAAAAAAAACATGGCCGGTCTTAGAATTCCTACATATAACCAAAACCCTAATATACCAAACCTAAATTTTATAATTAAGAACAATTTACACAAAAATTAGCAGAAAAGGTAAGAACCGAAAAAGAATAAAAATAAAATAAAAAATACAAGTAAAAATAAGTAACAAATAATTCAAAAAATAATAAAAATAAGATCACACTGGCTAAACTCACCAAGTTGCAGGCTTGCTGACAGAAAAAAGTTAAGAAATTTCAAAATTATCTTCATTCTGTTTCTTCTATACAGTTCTGGAGAGTTCTGGAGAGATTAAGTTACCTTAAGCAAGCAGTAACAGACAGTAGTGTGATGGAGGGGGGAATCACCTCCAAGCCATGTGTCCAGTTAGCAAGGGAATGACAGAACAATAAAAAAAACATGGCCGGTCTTAGAATTCACATATAACCAAAACCCTAATATACCAAACCTAAATTTCATAATTAAGAACAATTTACACAAAAATTAGGCAGAAAAGGTAAGAACCGAAAAAAGCAATAAAATAAAATAAAAATACAAGTAAAAATAAGTAAATAAATAATTCAAAAAATAATGAAAAATAAGATCACACTGGCTAAACTCACCAAGTTGCAGGGCTTGCTGACAGAAAAAGTTAAGAAAATTTCAAAAATTATCTTCTATTCTGTTTCTTCTATACAGTTCTGGAGAGTTCTGGAGAGATTAAGTTACCTTACAAGCAGTAACAGACAGTAGGATGGAGGGGGGAATCACCTCCAAGCCATGTGTCCAGTTAGCAAGGGAATGACAGAACAATAAAAAAAAAAAAACATGGCCGGTCTTAGAATTCCTACATATAACCAAAACCCTAATATACCAAACCTAAATTTCATAATTAAGAACAATTTACACAAAAATTAGGCAGAAAAGGTAAGAACCGAAAAAGAATAAAATAAAATAAAAATACAAGTAAAAATAAGTAAATAAATAATTCAAAAAATAATAAAAAATAAGATCACACTGGCTAAACTCACCAAGTTGCAGGCTTGCTGACAGAAAAAAGTTAAGAAAATTTCAAAAATTATCTTCATTCTGTTTCTTCTATACAGTTCTGGAGAGTTCTGGAGAGATTAAGTTACCTTAAGCAAGCAGTAACAGACAGTAGTGTGATGGAGGGGGGAATCACTCAAGCCATGTGTCCAGTTAGCAAGGGAATGACAGAACAATAAAAAAAAAAACATGGCCGGTCTTAGAATTCCTACATATAACCAAAACCCTAATATACCAAACCTAAATTTCATAATTAAGAACAATTTACACAAAAATTAGGCAGAAAAGGTAAGAACCGAAAAAGAATAAAATAAAATAAAATACAAGTAAAAATAAGTAAATAAATAATTCAAAAAATAATAAAAAAAAATAAGATCACACTGGCTAAACTCACCAAGTTGCAGGCTTGCTGACAGAAAAAGGTGAAAATTTCAAAAATTATCTTCATTCTGTTTCTTCTATACAGTTCTGGAGAGTTCTGGAGAGATTGGGTTACCTTAAGCAAGCAGTAACAGACAGTAGTGTGATGGAGGGGGAATCACCTCCAAGCCATGTGTCCAGTTAGCAAGGGAATGACAGAACAATAAAAAAAAAACATGGCCGGTCTTAGAATTCCTACATATAACCAAAACCCTAATATACCAAACCTAAATTTCATAATTAAGAACAATTTACACAAAAATTAGGCAGAAAAGGTAAGAACCGAAAAAGAATAAAATAAAATAAAAAATACAAGTAAAAATAAGTAAATAAATAATTCAAAAAATAATAAAAAATAAGATCACACTGGCTAAACTCACCAAGTTGCAGGCTTGCTGACAGAAAAAAGTTAAGAAAATTTCAAAAATTATTCTCTCATTCTGTTTCTCTTATACAGTTCTTGGAGAGTTCTGGAGAGATTGGTTACCTTAAGCAAGCAGTAACAGACAGTAGTGTGATGGAGGGGGGAATCACCTCCAAGCCATGTGTCCAGTTAGCAAGGGAATGACAGAACAATAAAAAAAAAACATGGCCGGTTCTAGAATTCCTACATATAACCAAACCCTAATATACCAAACCTAAATTTCATAATTAAGAACAATTTACACAAAAATTAGGCAGAAAAAGGTAAGAACCGAAAAGAATAAAATAAAATAAAAATACAAGTAAAAATAAGTAAATAAATAATTCAAAAAATAATAAAAATAAGATCACACTGGCTAAACTCACCAAGTTGCAGGCTTTCACACAGAAAAAGTTAAGAAAATTTCAAAATTATCTTCATTCTGTTTCTTCTATACAGTTCTGGAGAGTTCTGGAGAGATTAAGTTACCTTAAGCAAGCAGTAACAGACAGTAGTGTGATGGAGGGGGGAATCACCCTCCAAGCCATGTGTCCAGTTAGCAAGGGAATGACAGAAACAATAAAAAAAAAAAAAACATGGCCGGTCTTAGAATTCCTACATATAAATCAAAACCCCAATATACCAAACCTAAATTTCATAATTAAGAACAATTTACACAAAAATTAGGCAGAAAAGGTAAGAACCGAAAAAGAATAAATAAAATAAAAAAAAATACAAGTAAAAAATAAGTAAATAAATAATTCAAAAATAATAAAAAATAAGATCACACTGGCTAAACTCACCAAGCTGCAGGCTTGCTGACAGAAAAAAGTTAAGAAAATTTCAAAAATTATCTTCATTCTGTTTCTTCTATACAGTTCTGGAGAGATTAAGTTACCTTAAGCAAGCAGTAACAGACAGTAGTGTGATGGAGGGGGGAATCACCTCCAAGCCATGTGTCCAGTTAGCAAGGGAATGACAGAACAATAAAAAAAAAAACATGGCCGGTCTTAGAATTCCTACATATAACCAAACCCTAATATACCAAACCTAAATTTCATAATTAAGAACAATTTACACAAAAATTAGGCAGAAAAGGTAAGAACCGAAAAGAATAAAATAAAATAAAAAATACAAGTAAAAAAATAAGTAAATAAATAATTCAAAAAATAATAAAAAATAAGATCACACTGGCTAAACTCACCAAGTTGCAGGCTTGCTGACAGAAAAAAGTTAAGAAAAATTTCAAAATTATCTTCATTCTGTTTCTTCTATACAGTTCTGGAGAGTTCTGGAGAGATTAAGTTACCTTAAGCAAGCAGTAACAGACAGTAGTGTGATGGAGGGGGGGAATCACCTCCAAGCCATGTGTCCAGTTAGTAAGGGAATGACAGAACAATAAAAAAAAACATGGCCGGTCTTAGAATTCCTACATATAACCAAACCCTAATATACCAAACCTAAATTTCATAATTAAGAACAATTTACACAAAAATTAGGCAGAAAAGGTAAGAACCGAAAAGAATAAAATAAAATAAAAAATACAAGTAAAAATAAGTAAATAAATAATTCAAAAATAATAAAAAATAAGATCATACTGGTTAAACTCACCAAGCTGTAGGCTTGCTGACAGAAAAAGTTAAGAAAATTTCAAAAATTATCTTCATTCTGTTTCTTCTATACAGTTCTGGAGAGTTCTGGAGAGATGGTTACCTTAAGCAAGCAGTAACAGACAGTAGTGTGATGGAGGGGGGAATCACCTCCAAGCCATGTGTCCAGTTAGCAAGGGAATGACAGAACAATAAAAAAAAAAAAACATGGCCGGTCTTAGAATTCCTACATATAACCAAAACCCTAATATACCAAACCTAAATTTCATAATTAAGAACAATTTGATGACAAAAATTAGGCAGAAAAGGTAAGAACCGAAAAAGAATAAAATAAAATAAAAAATACAAGTAAAAAATAAGTAAATAAATAATTCAAAAAATAATAAAAAATAAGATCACACTGGCTAAACTCACCAAGTTGCAGGCTTGCTGACAGAAAAAAGCTAAGAAAATTTCAAAAATTATCTTCATTCTGTTTCTCTCTATACAGTTCTGGAGAGTTCTGGAGATTAAGTTACCTTAAGCAAGCAGTAACAGACAGTAGTGTGATGGAGGGGGGAATCACCTCCAAGCCATGTGTCCAGTTAGCAAGGGAATGACAGAACAATAAAAAAAAAAAAACATGGCCGGTCTTAGAATTCCTACATATAACCAAAACCCTAATATACCAAACCTAAATTTCATAATTAAGAACAATTACACAAAAATTAGGCAGAAAAAGGTAGAACCGAAAAGAATAAAATAAAATAAAAAATACAAGTAAAAATAAGTAAATAAATAATTCAAAAAATAATAAAAAATAAGATCACACTGGCTAAACTCACCAAGTTGCAGGCTTGCTGACAGAAAAAAGTTAAGAAAATTTCAAAATTATCTTTCATTCTGTTTCTTCTATACAGTTCTGGAGAGTTCTGGAGATTAAGTTACCTTAAGCAAGCAGTAACAGACAGTAGTGTGATGAGTGGGGGAATCACCTCCAAGCCATGTGTCCAGTTAGCAAGGAATGACAGAACAATAAAAAAAAACATGGCCGGTCTTAGAATTCCTACATATAACCAAAACCCTAATATACCAAACCTAAATTTCATAATTAAGAACAATTTACACAAAAATTAGGCAGAAAAGGTAAGAACCGAAAAGAATAAAAAATAAAATAAAAAATACAAGTAAAAATAAGTAAATAAATAATTCAAAAAAAATAATAAAAAATAAGATCACACTGGCTAAACTCACCAAGTTGCAGGCTTGCTGATGAAAAAAGTTAAGAAAATTTCAAAAATTATCTTCATTCTGTTTCTTCTATACAGTTCTGGAGAGTTCTGGAGAGATTAAGTTACCTTACAAGCAGTAACAGACAGTAGTGTGATGGAGGGGGGGAATCACCTCCAAGCCATGTGTCCAGTTAGCAAGGGAATGACAGAACAATAAAAAACATGGCCGGTCTTAGAATTCCTACATATAACCAAACCCTAATATACCAAACCTAAATTTCATAATTAAGAACAATTTACACAAAAATTAGGCAGAAAAGGTAAGAACCGAAAAAGAATAAAATAAAATAAAAAATACAAGTAAAAATAAGTAAATAAATAATTCAAAAAATAATAAAAAAAATAAGATCACAATTGGCTAAATCCCACCAAGTTGCAGGCTTGCTGACAGAAAAAAAAGTTAAGAAAAATTTCAAAAATTATCTTCATTCTGTTTCTTCTATACAGTTCTGGAGAGTTCTGGAGAGAGATTAAGTTACCTTAAGCAAGCAGTAACAGACAGTAGTGTGATGGAGGGGGGAATCACCTCCAAGCCATGTGTCCAGTTAGCAAGGGAATGACAGAACAATAAAAAAAAAAAAACATGGCCGGTCTTAGAATTCCTACATATAACCAAAACCCTAATATACCAAACCTAAATTTCATAATTAAGAACAATTTACACAAAAATTAGGCAGAAAAGGTAAGAACCGAAAAAGAATAAAATAAAATAAAAAATACAAGTAAAAATAAGTAAATAAATAATTCAAAAAATAATAAAAATAAGATCACATTGGCTAAACTCACCAAGTTGCAGGCTTGCTGACAGAAAAAGTTAAGAAATTTCAAAAATTATCTTCATTCTGTTTCTTCTATACAGTTCTGGAGAGTTCTGGAGAGATTAAGTTACCTTAAGTAAGCAGTAACAGACAGTAGTGTGATGGAGGTGGGGGGAATCACCTCCAAGCCATGTGTCCAGTTAGCAAGGGAATGACAGAACAATAAAAAAAAACATGGCCGGTCTTAGAATTCCTACATATAACCAAAACCCTAATATACCAAACCTAAATTTCATAATTAAGAACAATTTACACAAAAATTAGGCAGAAAAGGTAAGAACCGAAAAAGAATAAAATAAAATAAAATACAAGTAAAAATAAGTAAATAAATAATTCAAAAAATAATAAAAAAAATAAGATCACACTGGCTAAACTCACCAAGTTGCAGGCTTGCTGACAGAAAAAGTTAAGAAAATTTCAAAAATTATCTTCATTCTGTTTCTTCTATACAGTTCTGGAGAGTTCTGGAGAGATTAAGTTACCTTAAGCAAGCAGTAACAGACAGTAGTGTGATGGAGGGGGGAATCACCTCCAAGCCATGTGTCCTCAGTTAGCAAGGGAATGACAGAACAATAAAAAAAAAACATGGCCGGTCTTAGACCTACATATAACCAAACCTCTAATATACCAAACCTAAATTTCATAATTAAGAACAATTTACACAAAAATTAGGCAGAAAAGGTAAGAACCGAAAAGAATAAAATAAAATAAAAATACAAGTAAAAATAAGTAAATAAATAATTCAAAAATAATAAAAAATAAGATCACACTGGCTAAACTCACCAAGTTGCAGGTTTGCTGACAGAAAAAAGTTAAGAAAATTTCAAAAATTATCTTCATTCTGTTTCTTCTATACACAGTTCTGGAGAGATTAAGTTACCTTAAGCAAGCAGTAACAGACAGTAGTGTGATGGAGGGGGGGAATCACTCCAAGCCATGTGTCCAGTTAGCAAGGGAATGACAGAACAATAAAAAAAAACATGGATGGTCTTAGAATTCCTACATATAACCAAAACCCTAATATACCAAACCTAAATTTCATAATTAAGAACAATTTACACAAAAATTAGGCAGAAAAGGTAAGAACCGAAAAAGAATAAAATAAAATAAAAATACAAGTAAAAATAAGTAAATAAATAATTCAAAAAAAAATAATAAAAATAAGATCACACTGGCTAAACTCACCAAGTTGCAGGCTTATTGACAGAAAAAAGTTAAGAAAATTTCAAAAATTATCTTCATTCTGTTTCTTCTATACAGTTCTGGAGAGTTCTGGAGAGATTAAGTTACCTTAAGCAAGCAGTAACAGACAGTAGTGTGGATGGAGGGGGGGAATCACCTCCAAGCCATGTGTCCAGTTAGCAAGGGAATGACAGAACAATAAAAAAAAAACATGGCCGGTCTTAGAATTCCCTACATATAACCAAAACCCTAATATACCAAACCTAAATTTCATAATTAAGAACAATTTACACAAAAATTAGGCAGAAAAGGTAAGAACCGAAAAAAAGAATAAAATAAAATAAAAAATACACAAAAATAAGTAAATAAATAATTCAAAAAATAATAAAAAATAAGATCACACTGGCTAAACTCACCAAGTTGCAGGCTTGCTGGACAGAAAAAAGTTAAGAAAATTTCAAAAATTATCTTCATTCTGTTTCTTCTATACAGTTCTGGAGAGTTCTGGAGAGATTAAGTTACCTTACAAGCAGTAACAGACAGTAGTGTGATGGAGGGGGAATCACCTCCAAGCCATGTGTCCAGTTAGCAAGGGAATGACAGAACAATAAAAACATGGCCGGTCTTAGAATTCCTACATATAACCAAAACCCTAATATACCAAACCTAAATTTCATAATTAAGAACAATTTACACAAAAATTAGGCAGAAAAGGTAAGAACCGAAAAAGAATAAAATAAAATAAAAAAAAATACAAGTAAAAATAAGTAAATAAATAATTCAAAAAATAATAAAAAATAAGATCACACTGGCTAAACTCACCAGTTGCAGGCTTGCTGACAGAAAAAAGTTAAGAAAATTTCAAAAAATTATCTTCATTCTGTTTCTTCTATACAGTTCTGGAGAGATTAAGTTACCTTAAGCAAGCAGTAACAGACAGTAGTGTGATGGAGGGGGGAATCACCTCCAAGCCATGTGTCCAGTTAGCAAGGGAATGACAGAACAATAAAAAAAAAAAAACATGGCCGGTCTTAGAATTCCTAAGCATATAACCAAAACCCTAATATACCAAACCTAAATTTCATAATTAAGAACAATTTACACAAAAATTAGGCAGAAAAGGTAAGAACCGAAAAGAATAAAATAAAATAAAAATACAAGTAAAAATAAGTAAATAAATAATTCAAAAAATAATAAAAAATAAGATCACACTGGCTAAACTCACCAAGTTGCAGGCTTGCTGGACAGAAAAAGTTAAGAAAATTTCAAAATTATCTTCATTCTGTTTCTTCTATACAGTTCTGGAGAGTTCTGGAGAGATTAAGTTACTCAGCAAGCAGTAACAGACAGTAGTGTGATGGAGGGGGAATCACCTCCAAGCCATGTGTCCAGTTAGCAAGGGAATGACAGAACAATAAAAAAAAACATGGCCGGTCTTAGAATTCCTACATATAACCAAAACCCTAATATACCAAACCTAAATTTCATAATTAAGAACAATTTACACAAAAATTAGGCAGAAAAGGTAAGAACCGAAAAAGAATAAAATAAAATAAAATACAAGTAAAAATAAGTAAATAAATAATTCAAAAAATAATAAAAAATAAGATCACACTGGCTAAACTCTCACCATTGCAGGCTTGCTGACAGAAAAAAGTTAAGAAAATTTCAAAATTATCTTCATTCTGTTTCTTCTATACAGTTCTGGAGAGTTCTGGAGAGATTAAGTTACCTTAAGCAAGCAGTAACAGACAGTAGTGTGATGGAGGGGGGAATCACCTCCAAGCCATGTGTCCAGTTAGCAAGGGAATGACAGAACAATAAAAAAAAACATGGCCGGTCTTAGAATTCCTACATATAACCAAACCCTAATATACCAAACCTAAATTTCATAATTAAGAACAATTTACACAAAAATTAGGCAGAAAAGGTAAGAACCGAAAAAGAATAAAATAAAATAAAAAATAAAGTAAAAAATAAGTAAATAAATAATTCAAAAAATAATAAAAAATAAGATCACACTGGCTAAACTCACCAAGTTGCAGGTTTGCTGACAGAAAAAAGTTAAGAAAATTTCAAAAATTATCTTCATTCTGTTTCTTCTATACAGTTCTGGAGAGTTCTGGAGAGATTAAGTTACCTTAAGCAAGCAGTAACAGACAGTAGTGTGATGTGAGTGGGGGAATCACCTCCAAGCTATGTGTCCAGTTAGCAAGGGAATGACAGAACAATAAAAAAAAAACATGGCCGGTCTTAGAATTCCTACATATAACCAAAAACCCTAATATACCAAACCTAAATTTCATAATTAAGAACAATTTACACAAAAATTAGGCAGAAAAGGTAAGAACCGAAAAAGAATAAAATAAAATAAAAAATACAAGTAAAAATAAGTAAATAAATAATTCAAAAAATAATAAAAATAAGATCACACTGGCTAAACTCACCAAGGTTGCAGGCTTGCTGACAGAAAAAGTTAAGAAAATTTCAAAATTATCTTCATTCTGTTTCTTCTATACAGTTCTGGAGAGTTCTGGAGAGATTAAGTTACCTTAAGCAAGCAGTAACAGACAGTAGTGTGATGGAGGGGGGAATCACCTCCAAGCCATGTGTCCAGTTAGCAAGGGAATGACAGAACAAGTAAAAAAAAAAAACATGGCCGGTCTTAGAATTCCTACATATAACCAAAACCCTAATATACCAAACCTAACCACAATTAAGAACAATTTACACAAAAATTAGGCAGAAAAGGTAAGAACCGAAAAAGAATAAAATAAAATAAAAAATACAAGTAAAAATAAGTAAATAAATAATTCAAAAAAATAATAAAAAATAAGATCACACTGGCTAAACTCACCAAGCTGCAGGCTTGCTGACAGAAAAAAGTTAAGAAAATTTCAAAAATTATCTTCATTCTGTTTCTTCTATACAGTTCTGGAGAGATTAAGTTACCTTAAGCAAGCAGTAACAGACAGTAGTGTGATGGAGGGGGGGAATCACCTCCAAGCCATGTGTCCAGTTAGCAAGGGAATGACAGAACAATAAAAAACATGGCCGGTCTTAGAATTCCTACATATAACCAAAACTTAATATACCAAACCTAAATTTCATAATTAAGAACAATTTACACAAAAATTAGTAAGAAAAGGTAAGAACCGAAAAAAGAATAAAATAAAATAAAAAATACAAGTAAAAATAAGTAAATAAATAATTCAAAAAATAATAAAAAATAAGATCACACTGGCTAAACTCACCAAGTTGCAGGCTTGCTGACAGAAAAAAAGTTAAGAAAATTTCAAAAATTATCTTCATTCTGTTTCTTCTATACAGTTCTGGAGAGTTCTGGAGAGATTAAGTTACCTTAAGTAAGCAGTAACAGACAGTAGTGTGATGGAGGGGGGAATCACCTCCAAGCCATGTCCAGTTAGCAAGGGAATGACAGAACAACTAAAAAAAAAAAAAACATGGCCGGTCTTAGAATTCCTACATATAACCAAAACCCTAATATACCAAACCTAAATTTCATAATTAAGAACAATTTACACAAAAATTAGGCAGAAAAGGTAAGAACCGAAAAAGAATAAAATAAATAAAAATACAAGTAAAAAATAAGTAAATAAATAATTCAAAAAATAATAAAAAATAAGATCACACTGGCTAAACTCACCAAGTTGCAGGCTTGCTGACAGAAAAAAAGTTAAGAAAATTTCAAAATTATCTTCATTCTGTTTCTTCTATACAGTTCTGGAGAGTTCTGGAGAGATTAAGTTACCTTAAGCAAGCAGTAACAGACAGTAGTGTGATGGAGGGGGGAATCACCTCCAAGCCATGTGTCCAGTTAGCAAGGGAATGACAGAACAATAAAAAAAACATGGCCGGTCTTAGAATTCCTACATATAACCAAACCCTAATATACCAAACCTAAATTTCATAATTAAGAACAATTTATGACAAAAAATTAGGCAGAAAAGGTAAGAACCGAAAAAGAATAAAATAAAATAAAAAATACAAGTAAAAATAAGTAAATAAATAATTCAAAAAATAATAAAAAATAAGATCACACTGGCTAAACTCACCAAGTTGCAGGCTTGCTGACAGAAAAAAGTTAAGAAAATTTCAAAATTATCTTCATTCTGTTTCTTCTATACAGTTCTGGAGAGTTCTGGAGAGAGTTGTTACCTGAAGGCGAAAGTACCACAGTAGTGTGATGGAGGGGGGAATCAATTTCCTGCCATGTGTCCAGTTAGCAAGGGAATGACAGAACAATAAAAAAAAAAAACATGGCCGGTCTTAGAATTCCTACATATAACCAAAACCCTAATATACCAAACCTAAATTTCATAATTAAGAACAATTTACACAAAAATTAGGCAGAAAAGGTAAGAACCGAAAAAAGAATAAAATAAAATAAAAAATACAAGTAAAAATAAGTAAATAAATAATTCAAAAAATAATAAAAAATAAGATCAACACTGGCTAACTCACCAAGTTGTGAGGTTTAAGTTGACAGAAAAAAGTTAAGAAAATTTCAAAAAATTATCTTCATTCTGTTTCTTCTATACAGTTCTGGAGAGTTCTGGAGAGATTAAGTTACCTTAAGCAAGCAGTAACAGACAGTAGTGTGATGGAGGGGAATCACTCTCCAAGCCATGTGTCCAGTTAGCAAGGGAATGACAGAACAATAAAAAAAAAAAACATGGCTATCTTAGAATTCCTACATATAACCAAAACCCTAATATACCAAACCTAAATTTCATAATTAAGAACAATTTACACAAAAATTAGAAAAGGTAAGAACCGAAAAAGAATAAAATAAAATAAAAAACATAAGTAAAAATAAGTAAATAAATAATTCAAAAAATAATAAAAAATAAGATCACACTGGCTAAACTCACCAGGCTTGCTGACAGAAAAAAGTTAAGAAAATTTCAAAAATTATTCTCATTCTGTTTCTTCTATACAGTTCTGGAGAGTTCTGGAGAGACGGTTACCTTAAGCAAGCAGTAACAGACAGTAGTGTGATGGAGGGGGGGAATCACCTCCAAGCCATGTGTCCAGTTAGCAAGGGAATGACAGAACAATAAAAAACATGGCCGGTCTTAGAATTCCTACATATAACCAAAACCCTAATATACCAAACCTAAATTTCATAATTAAGAACAATTTACACAAAAATTAGGCAGAAAAGGTAAGAACCGAAAAAGAATAAAATAAAATAAAAAATACAAGTAAAAATAAGTAAATAAATAATTCAAAAAATAATAAAAAAATAAGATCACACTGGCTAAACTCACTGGTTGCAGGCTTGCTGACAGAAAAAAGTTAAGAAAATTTCCAAAATTATCTTCATTCTGTTTCTTCTATACAGTTCTGGAGAGTTCTGGAGAGATTAAGTTACCTTAAGCAAGCAGTAACAGACAGTAGCAGGATGGAGGGGGGAATCACCTCCAAGCCATGTGTCCAGTTAGCAAGGGAATGACAGAACAATAAAAAAAAAAAAACATGGCCGGTCTTAGAATTCCTACATATAACCAAAACCCTAATATACCAAACCTAAATTTCATAATTAAGAACAATTTACACAAAAATTAGGCAGAAAAGGTAAGAACCGAAAAAGAATAAAAATAAAATAAAAAATACAAGTAAAAATAAGTAAATAAATAATTCAAAAAATAATAAAAAATAAGATCACACTGGCTAAACTCACCGTTGCAGGCTTGCTGACAGAAAAAAGTTAAGAAAATTTCAAAAATTATCTTCATTCTGTTTCTTCTATACAGTTCTGGAGAGTTCTGGAGAGATTAAGTTACCTTAAGCAAGCAGTAACAGACAGTAGTGTGATGGAGGGGGGAATCACTCCAAGCCATGTGTCCAGTTAGCAAGGGAATGACAGAACAATAAAAAAAAAAAACATGGCCGGTCTTAGAATTCCTACATATAACCAAAACCCTAATATACCAAACCTAAATTTCATAATTAAGAACAATTTACACAAAAATTAGGCAGAAAAGGTAAGAACCGAAAAAGAATAAAATAAAATAAAAAATACAAGTAAAATAAGTAAATAAATAATTCAAAAAATAATAAAAAATAAGATCACACTGGCTAAACTCACCGCTGTAGGCTTGCTGACAGAAAAAAAGTTAAGAAAATTTCAAAATTATCTTCTCCATTCTGTTTCTTCTATACAGTTCTGGAGAGTTCTGGAGAGATTAAGTTACCTTAAGCAAGTGCAATAGACAGTAGTAAGATGGAGGGGGAATCACCTCCAAGCCATGTGTCCAGTTAGCAAGGGAATGAAGACAGAACAATAAAAAAAAAAACATGGCCGGTCTTAGAATTCCTACATATAACCAAAACCCTAATATACCAAACCTAAATTTCATAATTAAGAACAATTTACACAAAAATTAGGCAGAAAAGAACCGAAAAAGAATAAAATAAAATAAAATACATAAAAAATAAGTAAATAAATAATTCAAAAAATAATAAAAAATAAGATCACACTGGCTAAACTCACCAAGGTTGCAGGCTTGCTGACAGAAAAAAGTTAAGAAAATTTCAAAATTATCTTCATTCTGTTTCTTCTATACAGTTCTGGAGAGTTCTGGAGAGATTAAGTTACCTTAAGCAAGCAGTAACAGACAGTAGTGTGATGGAGTGGGGGAATCACCTCCAAGCCATGTAGTCCAGTTAGCAAGGGAATGACAGAACAATAAAAAAAAAAAAAACATGGCCGGTCTTAGAATTCCTACATATAACCAAAACCCTAATATACCAAACCTAAATTTCATAATTAAGAACAATTTACACAAAAATTAGGCAGAAAAGGTAAGAACCGAAAAAGAATAAAATAAAATAAAATACAAGTAAAAAATAAGTAAATAAATAATTCAAAAATAATAAAAAATAAGATCACACTGGCTAAACTCTACCAAGTTGCAGGCTTGCTGACAGAAAAAAGTTAAGAAAATTTCAAAAATTATCTTCATTCTGTTTCTATACAGTTCTGGAGAGTTCTGGAGAGATTAAGTTACCTTACAAGTAGTAACAGACAGTAGTGTGAGGGGGGGAATCACCTCCAAGCCATGTGTCCAGTTAGCAAGGGAATGACAGAACAATAAAAAAAAAAAAACATGGCCGGTCTTAGAATTCCTACATATAACCAAACCCTAATATACCAAACCTAAATTTCATAATTAAGAACAATTTACACAAAAATTAGGCAGAAAAGGTAAGAACCGAAAAAGAATAAAATAAAATAAAAAATACAAGTAAAAATAAGTAAATAAATAATTCAAAAAATAATAAAAAATAAGATCACACTGGCTAAACTCACCAAGTTGCAGGCTTGCTGACAGAAAAAAGTTAAGAAAATTTCAAAAATTATCTTCATTCTGTTTCTTCTATACAGTTCTGGAGAGCTCTGGAGAGATTGCTACTTTGGCAAGCAGTAACAGACAGTAGTGTGATGGAGGGGGGAATCACCTCCAAGCCATGTGTCCAGTTAGCAAGGAATGACAGAACAATAAAAAAAAAAAACATGGCCGGTCTTAGAATTCCTACACATAACCAAAACCCTAATATACCAAACCTAAATTTCATAATTAAGAACAATTTACACAAAAAATTAGGCAGAAAAGGTAAGAACCGAAAAAGAATAAAATAAAATAAAAATACAAGTAAAAATAAGTAAATAAATAATTCAAAAAATAATAAAAAATAAGATCACACTGGCTAAACTCGCCCGGTTGCAGGCTTGCTGACAGAAAAAAAAGTTAAGAAAATTTCAAAAATTATCTTTCATTCTGTTTCTTCTATACAGCTCTGGAGAGTTCTGGAGAGATTGCTACCTTAAGCAAGCAGTAACAGACAGAAGGGTGGATGGAGGGGGGAATCACCTCCAAGCCATGTGTCCAGTTAGCAAGGAATGACAGAACAATAAAAAAAAAAAAACATGGCCGGTCTTAGAATTCCTACATATAACCAAAACCCTAATATACCAAACCTAAATTTCCATAATTAAGAACAATTTACACAAAAATTAGGCAGAAAAGGTAAGAACCGAAAAAGAATAAAATAAAATAAAAATACAAGTAAAAATAAGTAAATAAATAATTCAAAAAATAATAAAAAATAAGATCACACTGGCTAAACTCACCAAGTTGCAGCTTGCTGACAGAAAAAAGTTAAGAAAATTTTAAAAATTATCTTCATTCTGTTTCTTCTATACAGTTCTGGAGAGTTCTGGAGAGATTAAGTTACCTTAAGCAAGTAGTAACAGACAGTAGTGTGATGGAGGGGGGAATCACCTCCAAGCCATGTGTCCAGTTAGCAAGGGAATGACAGAACAATAAAAAACATGGCCGGTCTTAGAATTCCTGTACATATAACCAAAACCCTAATATACCAAACCTACCCCATAATTAAGAACAATTTACACAAAAATTAGGCAGAAAAGTTGCAAGAACCGAAAAAGAATAAAATAAAATAAAAAATACAAGTAAAAATAAGTAAATAAATAATTCAAAAAATAATAAAAAACAAGATCACACTGGCTAAACTCACCAAGTTGCAGGCTTGCTGACAGAAAAAAGTTAAGAAAAATTTTCAAAATTATCTTCATTCTGTTTCTTCTATGTACAGTTCTCTGGAGAGTTCTGAGAGATTAAGTTACCTTAAGCAAGCAGTAACAGACAGCAGTGTGATGGAGGGGGAATCACCTCCAAGCCATGTGTCCAGTTAGCAAGGGAATGACAGAACAATAAAAAAAAAAAACATGGCCGGTCTTAGAATTCCTACATATAACCAAAACCCTAATATACCAAACCTAAATTTCATAATTAAGAAATAATTTACACAAAAATTAGGCAGAAAAGGTAAGAACCGAAAAAGAATAAAATAAAATAAAAATACAAGTAAAAATAAGTAAATAAATAATTCAAAATAATAAAAAATAAGATCACACTGGCTAAACTTCACCGGTTGCAGGCTTGCTGACAGAAAGTTAAGAAAATTTCAAAAATTATCTTCATTCTGTTTCTTCTATACAGTTCTGGAGAGTTCTGGAGAGATTAAGTTACCTTAAGCAAGCAGTAACAGACAGTAGTGTGATGGAGGGGGGAATCACCTCCAAGCCATGTGTCCAGTTAGCAAGGGAATGACAGAACAATAAAAAAAAAAAACATGGCCGGTCTTAGAATTTACATATAACCAAAACCCTAATATACCAAACCTAAATTTCATAATTAAGAACAATTTACACAAAAAATTAGCAGAAAAGGTAAGAACCGAAAAAGAATAAAATAAAATAAAAAATACAAGAAAATAAGTAAATAAATAATTCAAAAATAATAAAAAATAAGATCACACTGGCTAAACTCACCAAGTTGCAGGCTTGCTGACAGAAAAAAGTTAAGAAAATTTCAAAATTATCTTCATTCTGTTTCTTCTATACAGTTCTGGAGAGTTCTGGAGAGATTGTTACCTTAAGCAAGCAGTAACAGACAGTAGTGTGATGGAGGGGGAATCACCTCCAAGCCATGTGTCCAGTTAGCAAGGGAATGACAGAACAATAAAAAAAAAAAAAACATGGCCGGTCTTAGAATTCCTACATATAACCAAAACCCTAATATACCAAACCTAAATTTCATAATTAAGAACAATTTACACAAAAATTAGGCAGAAAAAGGTAAGAACCGAAAAAAGAATAAAATAAAATAAAAATACAAGTAAAAATAAGTAAATAAATAATTCAAAAATAATAAAAAATAAGATCACACTGGCTAAACTCACCAAGTTGCAGGCTTGCTGACAGAAAAAAGTTAAGAAAATTTCTCAAAAATTATCTTCTATTCTGTTTCTTCTATACAGTTCTGGAGAGTTCTGGAGAGATTTAAGTTACCTAAGTGCAAGCAGTAACAGACAGTAGTGTGATGGAGGGGGGAATCACTCCAAGCCATGTGTCCAGTTAGCAAGGGAATGACAGAACAATAAAAAAAACATGGCTTGTGGTCTTAGACCTTTCTACATATAACCAAAACCCTAATATACCAAACCTAAATTTCATAATTAAGAACAATTTACACAAAAATTAGGCAGAAAAGGTAAGAACCGAAAAAGAATAAAATAAAATAAAAATACAAGTAAAAATAAGTAAATAAATAATTCAAAAAATAATAAAAATAAGATCACACGGGCTAAACTCACCAAGTTGCAGGCTTGCTGATGAGAAAAAGTTAAGAAAATTTCAAAATTATCTTTCTATTCTGTTTCTTCTATACAGTTCTGGAGAGTTCTGGAGAGATTGCTACCTTAAGCAAGCAGTAACAGACAGTAGGATGGAGGGGGAATCACTCCTGGCCATGTGTCCAGTTAGCAAGGGAATGACAGAACAATAAAAAAAAAAAACATGGCCGGTCTTAGAATTCCTACATATAACCAAAACCCTAATATACCAAACCTAAATTTCATAATTGGCAACAATTTACACAAAAATTAGGCAGAAAAGGTAAGAACTCGAAAAGAATAAAATAAAATAAAAATACAAGTAAAAATAAGTAAATAAATAATTCAAAAAATAATAAAAATAAGATCACACTGGCTAAACTCACCAAGTTGCAGGCTTGCTGACAGAAAAAGTTAAGAAAATTTCAAAAATTATCTTCATTCTGTTTCTTTTCTATACAGTTCTGGAGAGTTCTGGAGAGATTAAGTTACCTTTAAGCAAGCAGTAACAGACAGTAGTGTGATGGAGGGGGGAATCACCTCCAAGCCATGTGTCCAGTTAGCAAGGGAATGACAGAACAATAAAAAAACATGGCCGTGGTCTTAGAATTCCTACATATAACCAAAACCCTAATATACCAAACCTAAATTTCATAATTAAGAACAATTTACACAAAAATTAGGCAGAAAAGGTAAGAACCGAAAAAGAATAAAATAAAATAAAAAATACAAGTAAAAATAAGTAAATAAATAATTCAAAAAATAATAAAAAAATAAGATCACACTGGCTAAACTCACCAAGTTGCAGGCTTGCTGACAGAAAAAAGTTAAGAAAATTTCAAAAATTATCTTCATTCTGTTTCTTCTATACAGTTCTGGAGAGTTCTGGAGAGATTAAGTTACCTAAGCAAGCAGTAACAGACAGTAGTGATGGAGGGGGGAATCACCCTCCAAGCCATGTGTCCAGTTAGCAAGGGAATGACAGAACAATAAAAAAAAAAAAACATGGCCGGTCTTAGAATTCCTACATATAACCAAAATCCCAATATACCAAACCTAAATTTCATAATTAAGAACAATTTTTACACAAAAATTAGGCAGAAAAGGTAAGAACCGAAAAAGAATAAAATAAAATAAAAATACAAGTAAAAAATAAGTAAATAAATAATTCAAAAATAATAAAAATAAGATCACACTGGCTAAACTCACCAAGTTGCAGGCTTGCTGACAGAAAAAAAGTTAAGAAAATTTCAAAATTATCTTCATTCTGTTTCTTCTATACAGTTCTGGAGAGTTCTGGAGAGATTGTTACCTTAAGCAAGCAGTAACAGACAGTAGTGTGATGGAGGGGGGAATCACCTCCAAGCCATGTGTCCAGTTAGCAAGGAATGACAGAACAATAAAAAAAAACATGCATGGTCTTAGAATTCTACATATAACCAAAACCCTAATATACCAAACCTAAATTTCATAATTAAGAACAATGGAAGACAAAAATTAGGAAAGAAAAGGTAAGAACCGAAAAAGAATAAAATAAAATAAAAATACAAGTAAAAATAAGTAAATAAATAACTCAAAAAATAATAAAAAATAAGATCACACTGGCTAAACTCACCAAGTTGCAGGCTTGCTGACAGAAAAAAAGTTAAGAAAATTTCAAAAATTATCTTCATTCTGTTTCTTCATACAGTTCTGGAGAGTTCTGGAGAGATTAAGTTACCTTAAGCAAGCAGTAACAGACAGTAGTGTGATGGAGGGGGGGAATCACCTCCAAGCCATGTGTCCAGTTAGCAAGGGAATGACAGAACAATAAAAAAAAAAAAACATGGCCGGTCTTAGAATTCCTACATATAACCAAAACCCTAATATACCAAACCTAAATTTCATAATTAAGAACAATTTACACAAAAATTAGGCAGAAAAGGTAAGAACCGAAAAAGAATAAAATAAAATAAAAAATACAAGTAAAAATAAGTAAATAAATAATTCAAAAAATAATAAAAAATAAGATCACACTGGCTAAACTCACCAAGTTGCAGGCTTGCTGACAGAAAAAAGTTAAGAAAATTTCAAAAATTATCTTCATTCTGTTTCTTCTATACAGTTCTGGAGAGTTCTGGAGAGATTAAGTTACCTTAAGCAAGCAGTAACAGACAGTAGTGTGATGGAGGGGGGAATCACCTCCAAGCCATGTGTCCAGTTAGCAAGGGAATGACAGAACAATAAAAAAAAAAAACATGGCCGGTCTTAGAATTCCCACATATAACCAAAACCCTAATATACCAAACCCAAATTTCATAATTAAGAACAATTTACACAAAAATTAGGCAGAAAAGGTAAGAACCGAAAAAGAATAAAATAAAATAAAAATACAAGTAAAAATAAGTAAATAAATAATTCAAAAAATAATAAAAAATAAGATCACACTGGCTAGCAAACTCACCAAGTTGCAGGCTTGCTGACAGAAAAAAGTTAAGAAAATTTCAAAAATTATCTTCATTCTGTTTCTTCTATACAGTTCTGGGAGAGTTCTGGAGAGATTTTTGTTACCTTTAAGCAAGCAGTAACAGACAGTAGTGTGATGGAGGGGGGAATCACCTCCAAGCCATGTGTCCAGTTAGCAAGGGAATGACAGAACAATAAAAAAAAAACATGGCCGGTCTTAGAATTCCTACATATAACCAAAACTCCTAATATACCAAACCTAAATTTCATAATTAAGAACAATTTACACAAAAATTAGGCAGAAAAGGTAAGAACCGAAAAGAATAAAATAAAATAAAAAATACAAGTAAAAATAAGCAAATAAATAATTCAAAATAATAAAAAATAAGATCACACTGGCTAAATCCCACACAGCAGGCTTGCTGACAGAAAAAAGTTAAGAAAATTTCAAAATTATCTTCATTCTGCTTCTTCTATACAGTTCTGGAGAGTTCTGGAGAGATTAAGTTACCTTAAGCAAGCAGTAACAGACAGTAGTGTGATGGAGGGGGGAATCACCTCCAAGCCATGTGTCCAGTTAGCAAGGGAATGACAGAACAATAAAAAAAAAAAAAAAACATGGCCGGTCTTAGAATTCCTAAGCATATAACCAAAACCCTAATATACCAAACCTAAATTTCATAATTAAGAACAATTTACACAAAAATTAGGCAGAAAAGGTAAGAACCGAAAAAGAATAAAATAAAATAAAAATACAAGTAAAAATAAGTAAATAAATAATTCAAAAAAATAATAAAAATAAGATCACACTGGCTAAACTCACCAGCTGCAGGCTTGCTGATGAAAAAGTTAAGAAAATTTCAAAATTATCTTCATTCTGTTTCTTCTATACAGTTCTGGAGAGTTCTGGAGAGATTAAGTTACCTTGCTACAGTAACAGACAGTAGTGTGATGGAGGGGGAATCACTCTCCAAGC
This sequence comes from Ascarosepion bandense, assembly GCA_037127315.1. Classification (NCBI taxonomy): domain Eukaryota; kingdom Metazoa; phylum Mollusca; class Cephalopoda; order Sepiida; family Sepiidae; genus Ascarosepion; species Ascarosepion bandense. The sequence continues at coordinate 2,386,913 of JBBBDQ010000927.1, read as the reverse complement.
CATGTGTCCAGTTAGCAAGGGAATGACAGAACAATAAAAAAAAAAACATGGCCGGTCTTAGAATTCCTACATATAACCAAAACCCTAATATACCAAACCTAAATTTCATAATTAAGAACAATTTACACAAAAATTAGGCAGAAAAGGTAAGAACCGAAAAAGAATAAAAATAAAATAAAAAATACAAGTAAAAATAAGTAAATAATTCAAAAAATAATAAAAATAAGATCACACTGGCTAAACTCACCAAGTTGCAGGCTTGCTGACAGAAAAAGTTAAGAAAATTTCAAAAATTATCTTCATTCTGTTTCTTCTATACAGTTCTGGAGAGTTCTGGAGAGATTAAGTTACCTTAAGCAAGCAGTAACAGACAGTAGCAGGATGGAGGGGGGAATCACCTCCAAGCCATGTGTCCAGTTAGCAAGGGAATGACAGAACAATAAAAAAAAAAAACATGGCCGGTCTTAGAATTCCTACATATAACCAAAACCCTAATATACCAAACCTAAATTTCATAATTAAGAACAATTTACACAAAAATTAGGCAGAAAAGGTAAGAACCGAAAAGAATAAAATAAAATAAAAATACAAGTAAAAATAAGTAAATAAATAATTCAAAAAATAATAAAAATAAGATCACACTGGCTAAACTCACCAAGTTGCAGGCTTGCTGACAGAAAAAAGTTAAGAAAATTTCAAAAATTATCTTCATTCTGTTTCTTCTATACAGTTCTGGAGAGTTCTGGAGAGATTAAGTTACCTTACAAGCAGTAACAGACAGTAGTGTGATGGAGTGGGGGGGAATCACCTCCAAGCCATGTGTCCAGTTAGCAAGGGAATGACAGAACAATAAAAAAAAAAACATGGCCGGTCTTAGAATTCCTACATATAACCAAAAACCCTAATATACCAAAACCTAAATTTCATAATTAAGAAAGAATTTACACAAAAATTAGGCAGAAAAGGTAAGAACCGAAAAGAATAAAATAAATAAAAAATACAAGTAAAAAATAAGTAAATAAATAATTCAAAAATAATAAAAATAAGATCACACTGGCTAAACTCACCAAGCTGCAGGCTTGCTGACAGAAAAAGTTAAGAAAATTTCAAAAAATTATCTTCATTCTGTTTCTTCTATACAGTTCTGGAGAGTTCTGGAGAGATTAAGTTACCTTAAGCAAGCAGTAACAGACAGTAGTGTGATGGAGGGGGGAATCACTCTCCAAGCCATGTGTCCAGTTAGCAAGGGAATGACAGAACAATAAAAAAAAAAAAACATGGCCGGTCTTAGAATTCCTACATAACCAAACCCTAATATACCAAACCTAAATTTCATAATTAAGAACAATTTACACAAAAATTAGGCAGAAAAGGTAAGAACCGAAAAAGAATAAAATAAAATAAAAAATACAAGTAAAAATAAGTAAATAAATAATTCAAAAAATAATAAAAATAAGATCACACTGGCTAAACTCACCAAGTTGCAGGCTTCATGACAGAAAAAAGTTAAGAAAATTTCAAAAATTATCTTCATTCTGTTTCTTCTATACAGTTCTGGAGAGTTCTGGAGAGATTAAGTTACCTTAAGCAAGCAGTAACAGACAGAGTGTGATGTGGAGGGGAATCACCTCCAAGCCATGTGTCCAGTTAGCAAGGGAATGACAGAACAATAAAAAAAAAAAAACATGGCCGGTCTTAGAATTCCTACATATAACCAAAACCCTAATATACCAAACCTAAATTTCATAATTAAGAACAATTTACACAAAAATTAGGCAGAAAAGGTAAGAACCGAAAAAGAATAAAATAAAATAAAAAATACAAGTAAAAATAAGTAAATAAATAATTCAAAAAATAATAAAAAATAAGATCACACTGGCTAAACTCACCAAGTTGCAGGCTTGCTGACAGAAAAAAGTTAAGAAAATTTCAAAAATTATCTTCATTCTGTTTCTTCTATACAGTTCTGGAGAGTTCTGGAGAGATTAAGTTACCTTAAGCAAGCAGTAACAGACAGTAGTGTGATGGAGGGGGGAATCACCTCCAAGCCATGTGTCCAGTTAGCAAGGGAATGACAGAACAATAAAAAAAAAAAAACATGGCCGGTCTTAGAATTCCTACATATAACCAAAACCCTAATATACCAAACCTAAATTTCATAATTAAGAACAATTTACACAAAAATTAGGCAGAAAAGGTAAGAACCGAAAAAGAATAAAATAAAATAAAAAATACAAGTAAAAATAAGTAAATAAATAATTCAAAAATAATAAAAAATAAGATCACACTGGCTAAACTCACCAAGTTGCAGGCTTGCTGACAGAAAAAAGTTAAGAAAAAATTTCAAAATTATCTTCATTCTGTTTCTTCTATACAGTTCTGGAGAGTTCTGGAGAGATTAAGTTACCTTTTACAAGCAGTAACAGACAGTAGTGTGATGGAGGGGGGAATCACCTCCAAGCCATGTGTCCAGTTAGCAAGGGAATGACAGAACAATAAAAAAAAAAACATGGCCGGTCTTAGAATTCCTACATATAACCAAACCCTAATATACCAAACCTAAATTTCATAATTAAGAACAATTTACACAAAAATTAGGCAGAAAAGGGCAAGAACCGAAAAAGAATAAAATAAAATAAAAATACAAGTAAAAATAAGTAAATAAATAATTCAAAAAATAATAAAAAAAATAAGATCACACTGGCTAAACTCACCATTGCAGGCTTGCTGACAGAAAAAGTTAAGAAAATTTCAAAATTATCTTCTAATTCTGTTTCTTCTATACAGTTCTGGAGAGTTCTGGAGAGATTAAGTTACCTTAAGCAAGCAGTAACAGACAGTAGTGTGATGGAGGGGGGGAATCACCTCCAAGCCATGTGTCCAGTTAGCAAGGGAATGACAGAACAATAAAAAAAAAACATGGCCGAGTCTTAGAATTCCTACATATAACCAAAACCCTAATATACCAAACCTAAATTTCATAATTAAGAACAATTTACACAAAAATTAGCAGAAAAGGTAAGCAACCGAAAAAGAATAAAATAAAATAAAAAATACAAGTAAAAATAAGTAAATAAATAATTCAAAAAATAATAAAAAAATAAGATCACACTGGCTAAACTCACCAAGTTGCAGGCTTGCTGACAGAAAAAGTTAAGAAAATTTCAAAATTATCTTCATTCTGTTTCTTCTATACAGTTCTGGAGAGTTCTGGAGAGATTAAGTTACCTTAAGCAAGCAGTAACAGACAGTAGTGTGATGGAGGGGGGAATCACCTCCAAGCCATGTGTCCAGTTAGCAAGGGAATGACAGAACAATAAAAAAAAAAACATGGCCGGTCTTAGAATTCCTACATATAACCAAAACCCTAATATACCAAACCTAAATTTCATAATTAAGAACAATTTACACAAAAATTAGGCAGAAAAAGGTAAGAACCGAAAAAGAATAAAATAAAATAAAATACAAGTAAAAATAAGTAAATAAATAATTCAAAAAATAATAAAAAATAAGATCACACTGGCTAAACTCACCAAGCTGCAGGCTTGCTGACAGAAAAAGTTAAGAAAATTTCAAAAATTATCTTCATTCTGTTTCTTCTATACAGTTCTGGAGAGTTCTGGAGAGATTAAGCTACCTTAAGCAAGCAGTAACAGACAGTAGTGTGATGGAGGGGGGAATCACCTCCAAGCCATGTGTCCAGTTAGCAAGGGAATGACAGAACAATAAAAAAAAAAACATGGCCGGTCTTAGAATTCCTACATATAACCAAAACCCTAATATACCAAACCTAAATTTCAATTAAGAACAATTTACACAAAAATTAGGCAGAAAAGGTAAGAACCGGAAAGAATAAAATAAAATAAAAAATACAAGTAAAAAATAAGTAAATAAATAATTCAAAAAATAATAAAAAAAAATAAGATCACACTGGCTAAACTCACTGTATTGCAGGCTTGCTGACAGAAAAAAGTTAAGAAAATTTCAAAAATTATCTTCATTCTGTTTCTTCTATACAGTTCTTGGAGAGTTCTGGAGAGATTAAGTTACCTTAAGCAAGCAGTAACAGACAGCAGTGTGATGGAGGGGGGAATCACCTCCAAGCCATGTGTCCAGTTAGCAAGGGAATGACAGAACAATAAAAAACATGGCCGGGTCTTAGAATTCCTACATATAACCAAAACCCTAATATACCAAAAAAAACCCAAATTTCATAATTAAGAACAATTTACACAAAAATTAGGCAGAAAAGGTAAGAACCGAAAAAGAATAAAATAAAATAAAAATACAAGTAAAAAATAAGTAAATAAATAATTCAAAAAATAATAAAAAATAAGATCACACTGGCTAAACTCACCAAGTTGCAGGCTTGCTGACAGAAAAAAGTTAAGAAAATTTCAAAATTATCTTCATTCTGTTTCTTCTATACAGTTCTGGAGAGTTCTGGAGAGATTAAGTTACCTTAAGTAAGTAGTAACAGACAGTAGTGTGATGGAGGGGGGAATCACCTCCAAGCCATGTGTCCAGTTAGCAAGGGAATGACAGAACAATAAAAAAAAAACATGGCCGGTCTTAGAATTCCTACATATAACCAAAAACCCTAATATACCAAACCCTAAATTTCATAATTAAGAACAATTTAAGGCTGTAAATTAGGCAGAAAAGGTAAGAACCGAAAAAGAATAAAATAAAATAAAAAATACAAGTAAAAATAAGTAAATAAATAATTCAAAAAATAATAAAAAATAAGATCACACTGGCTAAACTCACCAGTTGCAGGCTGCTGACAGAAAAAAGTTAAGAAAATTTCAAAATTATCTTCATTCTTGTTTCTTCTATACAGTTCTGGAGAGATTAAGTTACCTTAAGCAAGCAGTAACAGACAGTAGTGTGATGGAGGGGGGAATCACTCTGCCGTGTCCAGTTAGCAAGGGAATGACAGAACAATAAAAAAAAAAAAACATGGCCGGTCTTAGAATTCCTACATATAAATTCAAAACTCCCATTATACCAAACCTTAAATTTCATAATTAAGAACAATTTAAGCACAAAAAAATTAGGCAGAAAAGGTAAGAACCGAAAAAGAATAAAATAAAATAAAAAATACAAGTAAAAAAATAAGTAAATAAATAATTCAAAATAATAAAAAATAAGATCACACTGGCTAAACTCAGACCAAGGTTGCAGGCTTGCTGACAGAAAAAAGTTAAGAAAATTTCAAAATTATCTTCATTCTGTTTCTTCTATACAGTTCTGGAGAGATTATTACCTTAAGCAAGCAGTAACAGACAGTAGTGTGATGGGAGGGGGGAATCACCTCCAAGCCATGTGTCCAGTTAGCAAGGGAACACAGAACAATAAAAAAAAAAACATGGCCGGTCTTAGAATTCCTACATATAACCAAAACCCTAATATACCAAACCTAAATTTCATAATTAAGAACAATTTACACAAAAATTAGGCAGAAAAGGTAAGAACCGAAAAAAGAATAAAATAAAATAAAAAATATAAGTAAAAATAAGTAAATAAATAATTCAAAAAATAATAAAAAATAAGACTACACTGGCTAACTCACTTGTATTGCAGGCTTACATAGAAAAAAAGTTAAGAAAATTTCAAAATTATCTTCATTCTGTTTCTTCTATACAGTTCTGGGAGAGATTAAGTTACCTTAAGCAAGCAGTAACAGACAGTAGGATGGAGGGGGAATCACCTCCAAGCCATGTGTCCAGTTAGCAAGGGAATGACAGAACAATAAAAAAAAAAACATGGCCGGTCTTAGAATTCCTACATATAACCAAAACCCTAATATACCAAACCCAAATTTCATAATTAAGAACAATTCTACACAAAAATTAGGCAGAAAAAGGTAAGAACCGAAAAAGAATAAAATAAAATAAAAATACAAGTAAAAATAAGTAAATAAATAATTCAAAAAATAATAAAAACAGACCACACTGGCTAAACTCACCAAGTTGCAGGCTTGCTGACAGAAAAAAAGTTAAGAAAATTTCAAAAATTATCTTCATTCTGTTTCTTCTATACAGTTCTGGAGATTAAGTTACCTTAAGCAAGCAGTAACAGACAGTAGTGTGATGGAGTGGGGGGAATCACCTCCAAGCCATGTGTCCAGTTAGTTAAAGGAATGACAGAACAATAAAAAAAAAACACAGTCAGTCTTAGAATTCCTACATATAACCAAAACCCTAATATACCAAACCTAAATTTCATAATTAAGAACAATTTACACAAAAATTAGGCAGAAAAGGTAAGAACCGAAAAAGAATAAAATAAAATAAAAAATACAAGTAAAAATAAGTAAATAAATAATTCAAAAAATAATAAAAAATAAGATCACACTGGCTAAACTCACCAAGCCAGGCTTTGCTGACAGAAAAAAGTTAAGAAAAATTTCAAAATTATCTTCATTCTGTTTCTTCTATACAGTTCTGGAGAGTTCTGGAGAGATTAAGTTACCTTACAAGCAGTAACAGACAGTAGTGTGATGGAGGGGGGAATCACCTCCAAGCCATGTGTCCAGTTAGCAAGGGAATGACAGAACAATAAAAAAAAAAAAACATGGCCGGTCTTAGAATTCCTACATATAACCAAAACCCTAATATACCAAACCTAAATTTCATAATTAAGAACAATTTACACAAAAATTAGGCAGAAAAGGTAAGAACCGAAAAAGAATAAAATAAAATAAAAAATACAAGTAAAAATAAGTAAATAAATAATTCAAAAAATAATAAAAAATAAGATCACACTGGCTAAACTCACCAAGTTGCAGGCTGGACAGAAAAAAGTTAAGAAAATTTCAAAAATTATCTTCATTCTGTTTCTTCTATACAGTTCTGGGAGAGTTCTGGAGAGATTAAGTTACCTTAAGCAAGCAGTAACAGACAGTAGTGTGATGGAGGGGGGGAATCACCCAAGCCATGTGTCCAGTTAGCAAGGGAATGACAGAACAATAAAAAAAAAAAACATGGCCGGTCTTAGAATTCCTACATATAACCAAAACCCTAATATACCAAACCTAAATTTCATAATTAAGAACAATTTACACAAAAATTAGGCAGAAAAGGTAAGAACCGAAAAAGAATAAAATAAAATAAAATACAAGTAAAAATAAGTAAATAAATAATTCAAAAAATAATAAAAAATAAGATCACACTGGCTAAACTCACCAAGTTGCAGGCTTCTGTTGGACAGAAAAAAGTTAAGAAAATTTTCAAAAATTCATTCATTCTGTTTCTTCTATACAGTTCTGGAGAGTTCTGGAGAGATTAAGACTTTAAGCAAGCAGTAACAGACAGTAGTGTGATGGAGGGGGGAATCACCTCCAAGCCATGTGTCCAGTTAGCAAGGGAATGACAGAACAATAAAAAAAAAACATGGCCGGTCTTAGAATTCTACATAGAACTAAAACCCTTAATATACCAAACCTAAATTTCATAATTAAGAACAATTTACACAAAATTAGGCAGAAAAGGTAAGAACCGAAAAAGAATAAAATAAAATAAAAAATACAAGTAAAAATAAGTAAATAAATAATTCAAAAAATAATAAAAAATAAGATCACACTGGCTAAACTCACCAAGTTGCAGGCTTGCTGACAGAAAAAGTTAAGAAAATTTCAAAATTATCTTCATTCTGTTTCTTCTATACAGTTCTGGAGAGTTCTGGAGAGATTAAGTTGGAGCCTTAAGCAAGCAGTAACAGACAGTAGTGTGATGGAGTGGGGAATCACCTCCAAGCCATGTGTCCAGTTAGCAAGGGAATGACAGAACAATAAAAAAAAAAAACATGGCCGGTCTTAGAATTCCTACATATAACCAAAACCCTAATATACCAAACCTAAATTTCATAATTAAGAACAATTTACACAAAAATTAGGCAGAAAAGGTAAGAACCGAAAAAGAATAAAAATAAAATAAAAAATACAAGTAAAAATAAGTAAATAAATAATTCAAAAAATAATAAAAAATAAGATCACACTGGCTAAACTCACCAAGTTGCAGGCTTGCTGACAGAAAAAAGTTAAGAAAATTTCAAAAATTATCTTCATTCTGTTTCTTCTATACAGTTCTGGAGAGTTCTGGAGAGATTAAGTTACCTTAAGCAAGCAGTAACAGACAGTAGTGTGATGTGGAGGGGGGAATCACCTCCAAGCCATGTGTCCAGTTAGCAAGGGAATGACAGAACAATAAAAAAAAAAAACATGGCCGGTCTTAGAATTCCTACATATAACCAAAACCCTAATATACCAAACCTAAATTTCATAATTAAGAACAATTTACACAAAAATAGGCAGAAAAGGTAAGAACCGAAAAAGAATAAAATAAAATAAAAAATACAAGTAAAAATAAGTAAATAAATAATTCAAAAAATAATAAAAAAATAAGATCACACTGGCTAAACTCACCAAGTTGCAGGCTTGCTGACAGAAAAAAGTTAAGAAAATTTCAAAAATTATCTTCATTCTGTTTCTTCTATACAGTTCTGGAGAGTTCTGGAGAGAGATTAAGTTACCTTAAGCAAGCAGTAACAGACAGTAGTGTGATGGAGGGGGGAATCACCTCCAAGCCATGTGTCCAGTTAGTAAGGGAATGACAGAACAATAAAAAAAAAAAACACAGCCGGTCTTAGAATTCCTACATATAACCAAAACCCTAATATACCAAACCTAAATTTCATAATTAAGAACAATTTACACAAAAATTAGGCAGAAAAGTGTAAGAACCGAAAAAGAATAAAATAAAATAAAAAATACAAGTAAAAATAAGTAAATAAATAACTAAAAATAATAAAAAATAAGATCACACTGGCTAAACTCACCAAGTTGCAGGCTTGCTGACAGAAAAAGTTAAGAAAATTTCAAAAATTATCTTCATTCTGTTTCTTCTATACAGTTCTGGAGAGTTCTGGAGAGAGATTAAGTTACCTTAAGCAAGCAGTAACAGACAGCAGGATGGAGTGGGGGGAATCACCTCCAAGCCATGTGTCCAGTTAGCAAGGGAATGACAGAACAATAAAAACATGGCCGGTCTTAGAATTCCTACATATAACCAAACCCTAATATACCAAAACCTAAATTTCATAATTAAGAACAATTTACACAAAAATTAGGCAGAAAAGGTAAGAACCGAAAAAGAATAAAATAAAATAAAAAATACAAGTAAAAATAAGTAAATAAATAATTCAAAAAATAATAAAAATAAGATCACACTGGCTAAACTCACCAAGTTGCAGGCTTGCTGACAGAAAAAAGTTAAGAAAATTTCAAAAATTATCTTTCATTCTGTTTCTTCTATACAGTTCTGGAGAGTTCTGGAGAGATTAAGTTACCTTTAAGCAAGCAGTAACAGACAGAGTGATGGAGGGGGAATCACCTCCAAGCCATGTGTCCAGTTAGCAAGGGAATGACAGAACAATAAAAAAAAAAAAAAACATGGCCGGTCTTAGAATTCCTACATATAACCAAAACTCCTAATATACCAAACCTAAATTTCATAATTAAGAACAATTTACACAAAAATTAGGCAGAAAAGGTAAGAACCGAAAAAGAATAAAATAAAATAAAAAATACAAGTAAAAATAAGTAAATAAATAATTCAAAAAATAATAAAAAATAAGATCACACTGGCTAAACTCACCAAGCTGCAGGCTTGCTGACAGAAAAAAGTTAAGAAAATTTCAAAATTATCTTCATTCTGTTTCTTCTATACAGTTCTGGAGAGTTCTGGAGAGATTAAGTTACCTTAAGCAAGCAGTAACAGACAGTAGTGTGATGGAGGGGGGAATCACCTCCAAGCCATGTGTCCAGTTAGCAAGGGAATGACAGAACAATAAAAAAAAACATGGCCGGTCTTAGAATTCCTACATATAACCAAAACCCCAATATACCAAACCTAAATTTCATAATTAAGAACAATTTACACAAAAAATTAGGCAGAAAAGGTAAGAACCGAAAAAGAATAAAATAAAACAAAAATACAAGTAAAAATAAGTAAATAAATAATTCAAAAAATAATAAAAATAAGATCACACTGGCTAAACTCACCAAGCTGCAGGCTTCACATGGACAGAAAAAAGTTAAGAAAATTTCAAAATTATCTTCATTCTGTTTCTTCTATACAGTTCTGGAGAGATTAAGTTACCTTATACAGTAACAGACAGTAGTGTGATGGAGGGGGGGGAATCACCTCCAAGCCATGTGTCCAGTTAGCAAGGGAATGACAGAACAATAAAAAAAAACATGGCCGGTCTTAGAATTCCTACATATAACCAAAACCCTAATATACCAAACCCACCATAATTAAGAACAATTTACACAAAAATTAGGTAGAAAAGGTAAGAACCGAAAAAGAATAAAATAAAATAAAAAATACAAGTAAAAATAAGTAAATAAATAATTCAAAAATAATAAAAATAAGATCACACTGGCTAAACTCACCATTGCAGGCTTGCTGACAGAAAAAGTTAAGAAAATTTCAAAAATATCTTCATTCTGTTTTATACAGTTCTGGAGAGATTAAGTTACCTTAAGCAAGCAGTAACAGACAGTAGTGTGATGTGGAGGGGGAATCACCTCCAAGCCATGTGTCCAGTTAGCAAGGGAATGACAGAACAATAAAAAAACATGGCCGGTCTTAGAATTCCTACATATAACCAAAACCCTAATATACCAAACCTAAATTTCATAATTAAGAACAATTTACAATAAAATTAGGCAGAAAAGGTAAGAACCGAAAAGAATAAAATAAAATAAAAAATACAAGTAAAAATAAGTAAATAAATAATTCAAAAAATAATAAAAAATAAGATCGAAGACTACAAACTCACCAAGCTGCAGGCTTGCTGACAGAAAAAAGTTAAGAAAATTTCAAAAATTATCTTCATTCTGTTTCTTCTTATACAGTTCTGGAGAGTTCTGGAGAGATTAAGTTACCTTAAGCAAGCAGTAACAGACAGTAGTGTGATGGAGGGGGGAATCACCTCCAAGCCATGTGTCCAGTTAGCAAGGGAATGACAGAACAATAAAAAAAAAACATGGCCGGTCTTAGAATTCCTACATATAACCAAAACCCTAATATACCAAACCTCCAAATTTCATAATTAAGAAACAATTTACACAAAAATTAGGCAGAAAAGGTAAGAACCGAAAAAGAATAAAATAAAATAAAAAATACAAGTAAAATAAGCAAATAAATAATTCAAAAAATAATAAAAATAAGATCACACTGCTAAACTCACCAAGTTGCAGGCTTGCTGACAGAAAAAAGTTAAGAAAATTTCAAAAATTATCTTTCATTCTGTTTCTTCTATACAGTTCTGGAGAGTTCTGGAGAGATTAAGCTACCTTAAGCAAGCAGTAACAGACAGTAGCAGGATGGAGGGGGAATCACCTCCAAGCCATGTGTCCAGTTAGCAAGGGAATGACAGAACAATAAAAAAAAAACATGGCCGGTCTTAGAATTCCTACATATAACCAAAACCCTAATATACCAAACCTAAATTTCATAATTAAGAACAATTTACACAAAAATTAGGCAGAAAAGGTAAGAACCGAAAAATAAAATAAAATAAAATACAAGTAAAAATAAGTAAATAAATAATTCAAAAATAATAAAAAATAAGATCACACTGGCTAAACTCACCAAGTTGCAGGCTTGCTGACAGAAAGTTAAGAAAATTTCAAAATTATCTTCATTCTGTTTCTTCTATACAGTTCTGGAGAGTTCTGGAGAGATTAAGTTACCTTACAAGCAGTAACAGACAGTAGTGTGATGGAGGGGGGAATCACCTCCAAGCCATGTGTCCAGTTAGGCAAGGGAATGACAGAACAATAAAAAAAAAAACATGGCCGGTCTTAGAATTCCTACATATAACCAAACCCTAATATACCAAACCTAAATTTCATAATTAAGAACAATTTACACAAAAATTAGGCAGAAAAGGTAAGAACCGAAAAAGAATAAAATAAAATAAAAAATACAAGTAAAAATAAGTAAATAAATAATTCAAAAATAATAAAAATAAGATCACACTGGCTAAACTCACCAAGTTGCAGGCTTGCTGACAGAAAAAAGTTAAGAAAATTTCAAAAATTATCTTCATTCTGTTTCTTCTATACAGTTCTGGAGAGTTCTGGAGAGATTAAGTTACCTTAAGCAAGCAGTAACAGACAGTAGTGTGATGGAGGGGGGAATCACCTCCAAGCCATGTGTCCAGTTAGCAAGGGAATGACAGAACAATAAAAAAAAAAAAACATGGCCGGTCTTAGAATTCCTACATATAACCAAAACCCTAATATACCAAACCTAAATTTCATAATTAAGAACAATTTACACAAAAATTAGGCAGAAAAGGTAAGAACCGAAAAAGAATAAAAATAAAATAAAATACAAGTAAAAAATAAGTAAATAAATAATTCAAAAAATAATAAAAAATAAGATCACACTGGCTAAACTCACCAAGTTGCAGGCTTGCTGACAGAAAAGTTAAGAAAAATTTCAAAATTATCTTCATTCTGTTTCTTCTATACAGTTCTGGAGAGATTAAGTTACCTTAAGCAAGCAGTAACAGACAGTAGTGTGATGGAGGGGGGGAATCACCTCCAAGCCAGGTGTCCAGTTAGCAAGGGAATGACAGAACAATAAAAAAAAAAAACATGGCCGGTCTTAGAATTCCTACATATAACCAAAACCCTAATATACCAAACCTAAAATTTCATAATTAAGAACAATTTACACAAAAATTAGGCAGAAAAGGTAAGAACCGAAAAAGAATAAATAAAATAAAATACAAGTAAAAATAAGTAAATAAATAATTCAAAAAATAATAAAAAATAAGATCACACTGGCTAAACTCACTATTGCAGGCTTCATGACAGAAAAAGTTAAGAAAATTTCTCAAAAAATTATCTTCATTCTGTTTCTTCTATACAGTTCTGGAGAGATTAAGTTACCTTAAGCAAGCAGTAACAGACAGTAGTGTGGATGGAGGGGGGAATCACCTCCAAGCCATGTGTCCAGTTAGCAAGGGAATGACAGAACAATAAAAAAAAACATGGCCGGTCTTAGAATTCCTACATATAACCAAAAACTCCAATATACCAAACTCCCAAATTTCATAATTAAGAACAATTTACACAAAAATTAGGCAGAAAAGGTAAGAACCGAAAAAGAACAAAATAAAATAAAAAAATACAAGTAAAAATAAGTAAAATAATTCAAAAAAATAATAAAAAATAAGATCACACTGGCTAAACTCTCACCAAGTTGCAGGCTTGCTGACAGAAAAAAGTTAAGAAAATTTCAAAAATTATCTTCATTCTGTTTTCATACAGTTCTGGAGAGATTGCTACCTTAAGCAAGCAGTAACAGACAGTAGTGTGATGGAGGGGGAATCACCTCCAAGCCATGTGTCCAGTTAGCAAGGGAATGACAGAACAATAAAAAAAAACATGGCCGGTCTTAGAATTCCTACATATAACCAAAAACCCTAATATACCAAACCTAAATTTCATAATTAAGAACAATTTACACAAAAAAATTAGCAGAAAAGGTAAGAACCGAAAAAGAATAAAATAAAATAAAATACAAGTAAAAATAAGTAAATAAATAATTCAAAAAATAATAAAAATAAGATCACACTGGCTAAACTCACCAAGTTGCAGGCTTGCTGACAGAAAAAAGTTAAGAAAATTTCAAAATTATCTTCATTCTGTTTCTTCTATACAGTTCTGAGATTAAGTTACCTTAAGCAAGCAGTAACAGACAGCAGGTGATGGAGGGGGAATCACCTCCAAGCCATGTGTCCAGTTAGCAAGGGAATGACAGAACAATAAAAAAAAAAAACATGGCCGGTCTGGGAATTCTACATATAACCAAAACTTAATATACCAAACCTAAATTTCATAATTAAGAACAATTTACACAAAAATTAGGCAGAAAAGGTAAGAACCGAAAAAGAATAAAATAAAATAAAAATACAAGTAAAAATAAGTAAATAAATAATTCAAAAATAATAAAAATAAGACTAATGACTGGCTAAACTCACCAAGTTGCAGGCTTGTTGACAGAAAAAAAGTTAAGAAAATTTCAAAAAATTATCTTCATTCTGTTTCTTCATACAGTTCTGGAGAGATTAAGTTACCTTAAGCAAGCAGTAACAGACAGTAGTGTGGATGGAGGGGGAATCACCCAAGCCATGTGTCCAGTTAGCAAGGGAATGACAGAACAATAAAAAAAAAAAAACATGGCCGGTCTTAGAATTCCTACATATAACCAAAACCCTAGCTTAATATACCAAAACCTAAATTTCATAATTAAGAACAATTTACACAAAAATTAGGCAGAAAAGGTAAGAACCGAAAAGAATAAAATAAAATAAAAAAATACAAGTAAAAATAAGTAAATAAATAATTCAAAAAATAATAAAAAATAAGATCACACTGGCTAAACTCACCAAGTTGCAGGCTTGCTGACAGAAAAGTTAAGAAAATTTCAAAATTATCTTCATTCTGTTTCTTCTATACAGTTCTGGAGAGATTAAGTTACCTTAAGCAAGCAGTAACAGACAGTAGTGTGATGGAGGGGGGAATCACCTCCAAGCCATGTGTCCAGTTAGCAAGGGAAACGACAGAACAATAAAAAAAAAAACATGGCCGGTCTTAGAATTCCTACATAACCAAAACCCTAATATACCAAAACCTAAATTTCATAATTAAGAACAATTTACACAAAAATTAGGCAGAAAAGGTAAGAACCGAAAAAGAATAAAATAAAATAAAAAATACAAGTAAAAATAAGTAAATAAATAATTCAAAAAATAATAAAAAATAAGATCACACTGGCTAAACTCTGCCAATTTATTGCAGGCTTGCTGACAGAAAAAAGTTAAGAAAATTTCAAAATTATCTTCATTCTGTTTCTTCTATACAGTTCTGGAGATTAAGTTACCCTTAAGCAAGCAGTAACAGACAGTAGTGTGATGGAGGGGGAATCACCTCCAAGCCATGTGTCCAGTTAGCAAGGGAATGACAGAACAATAAAAAAAAAAAAAAACATGGCCGGTCTTAGAATTCCTACATATAACCAAAACCCTAATATACCAAACCTAAATTTCATAATTAAGAACAATTTACACAAAATTAGGGCAGAAAAGGTAAGAACCGAAAAAGAATAAAATAAAATAAAAAAATACAAGTAAAAAATAAGTAAATAAATAATTCAAAAAATAATAAAAAATAAGATCACACTGGCTAAACTCACCAAGTTGCAGGCTTGCTGACAGAAAAAAGTTAAGAAAATTTCAAAAAATTATCTTCATTCTTGTTTCTTCTATACAGTTCTGGAGAGATTAAGTTACCTTAAGCAAGCAGTAACAGACAGTAGTGTGATGGAGGGGGAATCACCTCCAAGCCATGTGTCCAGTTAGCAAGGGAATGACAGAACAATAAAAAAAAAAAAACATGGCCGGTCTTAGAATCTCCTACATATAACCAAAACCCTAATATACCAAACCTAAATTTCATAATTAAGAACAATTTACACAAAAATTAGGCAGAAAAGGTAAGAACCGAAAAAGAATAAAATAAAATAAAAATACAAGTAAAAATAAGTAAATAAATAATTCAAAAATAATAAAAAATAAGATCACACTACAACCTACCAAGTTGCAGGCTTGCTGACAGAAAAAAAGTTAAGAAAATTTCAAAAATTATCTTCATTCTGTTTCTTCTATACAGTTCTGGAGAGATTAAGTTACCTTAAGCAAGCAGTAACAGACAGTAGTGTGATGGGAGGGGGGAATCACCTCCAAGCCATGTGTCCAGTTAGCAAGGGAATGACAGAACAATAAAAAAAAACATGGCCGGTCTTAGAATTCCTACATATAACCAAAACCCCAATATACCAAACCTAAATTTCATAATTAAGAACAATTTACACAAAAATTAGGCAGAAAAGGTAAGAACCGAAAAGAATAAAATAAAATAAAAATACAAGTAAAAATAAGTAAATAAATAATTCAAAATAATAAAAAATAAGATCACACTGGCTAAATCCCGCCAAGTTGCAGGCTTGCTGACAGAAAAAAGTTAAGAAAATTTCAAAAATTATCTTCATTCTGTTTCTTCTATACAGTTCTGGAGAGTTCAGAGAGATTGGTTACCTTACAAGTAACAGACAGTAGTGTGATGGAGGGGGGAATCACCTCCAAGCCATGTGTCCAGTTAGCAAGGGAATGACAGAACAATAAAAAAAAAACATGGCCGGTCTTAGAATTCCTACATATAACCAAAACCCTAATATACCAAACCTAAATTTCATACTAAGAAATAACTTACACAAAAATTAGGCAGGAAAAGGTAAGAACCGAAAAAGAATAAAATAAAATAAAAAATACAAGTAAAAATAGGTAAATAAATAATTCAAAAAATAATAAAAAATAAGATCACACCAAACTCACCAAGTTGCAGGCTTGCTGACAGAAAAAAGTTAAGAAAATTTCAAAATTATCTTCATTCTGTTTCTTCTATACAGTTCTGGAGAGTTCTGGAGAGATTAAGTTACCTTAAGCAAGCAGTAACAGACAGTAGTGTGATGGAGGGGGGAATCACCTCCAAGCCATGTGTCCAGTTAGCAAGGGAATGACAGAACAATAAAAAAAAAAAAAACATGGCTTGGTCTTAGAATTCCTACATATAACCAAAACCCCAATATACCAAACCTAAATTTCATAATTAAGAACAATTTACACAAAAATTAGGCAGAAAAGGTAAGAACCGAAAAGAATAAAATAAAATAAAAAAAATACAAGTAAAAATAAGTAAATAAATAATTCAAAAAAATAATAAAAAATAAGATCACACTGGCTAAACTCACCAAGCTGCAGGCTTGCTGACAGAAAAAGTTAAGAAAATTTCAAAAATTATCTTCTATTCTGTTTCTTCTATACAGTTCTGGAGAGTTCTGGAGAGATTGGGTTACCTTAAGCAAGCAGTAACAGACAGTAGTGTGGATGGAGGGGGGAATCACCTCCAAGCCATGTGTCCAGTTAGCAAGGGAATGACAGAACAATAAAAAAAAACATGGCCGGTCTTAGAATTCCTACATATAACCAAAACCCTAATATACCAAACCTAAATTTCATAATTAAGAACAATTTACACAAAAATTAGGCAGAAAAGGTAAGAACCGAAAAAGAATAAAATAAAATAAAAAATACAAGTAAAAATAAGTAAATAAATAATTCAAAAAATAATAAAAAATAAGATCACACTGGCTAAACTCACCAGTTGCAGGCTTGCTGACAGAAAAAAGTTAAGAAAATTTCAAAAATTATCTTCATTCTGTTTCTTCTATACAGTTCTGGAGAGTTCTGGAGAGATTAAGTTACCTTAAGCAAGCAGTAACAGACAGTAGTGTGATGGAGGGGGGAATCACCTCCAAGCCATGTGTCCAGTTAGGCAAGGGAATGACAGAACAATAAAAAAAAAAAAAAACATGGCCGGTCTTAGAATTCCTACATATAACCAAAACCCTAATATACCAAACCTAAATTTCATAATTAAGAACAATTTACACAAAAATTAGGCAGAAAAGGTAAGAACCGAAAAAGAATAAAATAAATAAAATACAAGTAAAATAAGTAAATAAATAATTCAAAAACAATAAAAAATAAGATCACACTGGCTAAACTCACCAAGTTGCAGGCTTGCTGACAGAAAAGTTAAGAAAATTTCAAAAATTATCTTCTATTCTGTTTCTTCTATACAGTTCTGGAGAGTTCTGGGAGAGATTGGTTACCTTACAAGCAGTAACAGACAGTAGTGTGATGGGAGGGGGAATCACCCAAGCCATGTGTCCAGTTAGCAAGTGAATGACAGAACAATAAAAAAAAAAAAAAAACATGGCCGGTCTTAGAATTCCTACATATAACCAAAACCCTAATATACCAAACCTAAATTTCATAATTAAGAACAATTTACACAAAATTAGGCAGAAAAGGTAAGAACCGAAAAAGAATAAAATAAAATAAAAATACAAGTAAAAATAAGTAAATAAATAATTCAAAAATAATAAAAAATAAGATCACACTGGCTAAACTCACCAAGTTGCAGGCTTGCTGACAGAAAAAAGTTAAGAAAATTTCAAAAATTATCTTCATTCTGTTTCTTCTATACAGTTCTGGAGAGATTAAGTTACCTTAAGCAAGCAGTAACAGACAGTAGTGTGGATGGAGGGGGGAATCCACCTCCAAGCCATGTGTCCAGTTAGCAAGGGAATGACAGAACAATAAAAAAAAAAAAACATGGCCGGTCTTAGAATTCCTACATATAACCAAAACCCTAATATACCAAACCTAAATTTCATAATTAAGAACAATTTACACAAAAATTAGGCAGAAAAGGTAAGAACCGAAAAAGAATAAAATAAAATAAAAAATAAGTAAAAATAAGTAAATAAATAATTCAAAAAAAATAATAAAAATAAGATCACACTGGCTAAACTTCACCAAGTTGCAGGTTTAAGTGACAGAAAGTTAAGAAAATTTCAAAAAATTACTTTCATTCTGTTTCTTCTATACAGTTCTGGAGAGATTAAGTTACTCTTACAAGCAGTAACAGACAGTAGTGTGATGGAGGGGGGGAATCACCTCCAAGCCATGTGTCCAGTTAGCAAGGGAATGACAGAACAATAAAAAACATGGCCGGTCTTAGAATTCCTACATATAACCAAAACCCTAATATACCAAACCTAAATTTCATAATTAAGAACAATTTACACAAAAATTAGGCAGAAAAGGTAAGAACCGAAAAAGAATAAATAAAATAAAAAATACAAGTAAAAATAAGTAAATAAATAATTCAAAAAATAATAAAAAATAAGATCAAGAATTTTAAGCAACTACCCTTTGTTGCAGGCTTGCTTGACAGAAAAAGTTAAGAAAATTTCAAAAATTATCTTCATTCTGTTTCTTCTATACAGTTCTGGAGAGTTCTGGAGAGATTAAGTTACCTTAAGCAAGCAGTAACAGACAGTAGTGTGATGTGGAGGGGGGAATCACCTCCAAGCCATGTGTCCAGTTAGCAAGGGAATGACAGAACAATAAAAAAAAAAAAATTATGGCCGGTCTTAGAATTCCTACATATAACCAAAACCCTAATATACCAAACCTAAATTTCATAATTAAGAACAATTTACACAAAAATTAGGCAGAAAAGGTAAGAACCGAAAAAAGAATAAATAAAATAAAAATACAAGTAAAAATAAGTAAATAAATAATTCAAAAAATAATAAAAAATAAGATCACACTGGCTAAACTCACTATTGCAGGCTTGGTTGACAGAAAAAGTTAAGAAAATTTCAAAAATTATCTTCATTCTGTTTCTTCTATACAGTTCTGGAGAGTTCTGGAGAGATTAAGTTACCTTAAGCAAAGCAGTAAATAAGACAGTAGTGTGATGGAGGGGGGAATCACCTCCAAGCCATGTGTCCAGTTAGCAAGGGAATGACAGAACAATAAAAAAAACATGGCCGGTCTTAGAATTCTACATATAACCAAAAAACCCCAATATACCAAACCTAAATTTCATAATTAAGAACAATTTACACAAAAATTAGGCAGAAAAAGGCAAGAACCGAAAAAGAATAAAATAAAATAAAAAAAATACAAGTAAAAATAAGTAAATAAATAATTCAAAAAATAATAAAAAATAAGATCACACTGGCTAAACTTGACCAAGTTGCAGGCTTGCTGACAGAAAAAAAAGTTAAGAAAATTTCAAAAATTATCTTCATTCTGTTTCTTCTATACAGTTCTGGAGAGTTCTGGAGAGATTAAGTTACCTTAAGCAAGCAGTAACAGACAGTAGTGTGATGGAGGGGGGAATCACCTCCAAGCCATGTGTCCAGTTAGCAAGGGAATGACAGAACAATAAAAAAAAACATGGCCGGTCTTAGAATTCCTACATATAACCAAAACCCTAATATACCAAACCTAAATTTCATAATTAAGAACAATTTACACAAAAATTAGGCAGAAAAGGTAAGAACCGAAAAAGAATAAAATAAAATAAAAAATACAAGTAAAAATAAGTAAATAAATAATTCAAAAAAATAATAAAAATAAGATCACACTGGCTAAACTCACCAAGTTGCAGGCTTGCTGACAGAAAAAAGTTAAGAAAATTTCAAAAATTATTCATTCTGTTTCTTCTATACAGTTCTGGAGAGATTAAGTTACCTTAAGCAAGCAGTAACAGACAGTAGTGTGATGGAGGGGGGAATCACCTCCAAGCCATGTGTCCAGTTAGCAAGGGAATGACAGAACAATAAAAAAAAAAACATGGCCGGTCTTAGAATTCCTACATATAACCAAACCCTAATATACCAAACCTAAATTTCATAATTAAGAACAATTTACACAAAAATTAGGCAGAAAAGGTAAGAACCGAAAAAGAATAAAATAAAATAAAAATACAAGTAAAAATAAGTAAATAAATAATTCAAAAAATAATAAAAATAAGATCACACTGGCTAAACTCACCAAGTTGCAGGCTTGCTGACAGAAAAAAGTTAAGAAAATTTCAAAAATTATCTTCATTCTGTTTCTTCTATACAGTTCTGGAGAGTTCTGGAGAGATTAAGTTACCTTAAGCAAGCAGTAACAGACAGTAGTGTGATGGAGGGGGGAATCACCCAAGCCATGTGTCCAGTTAGCAAGGGAATGACAGAACAATAAAAAAAAAAACATGGCCGGTCTTAGAATTCCTACATATAACCAAAACCCTAATATACCAAACCTAAATTTCATAATTAAGAACAATTTACACAAAAATTAGGCAGAAAAGG
Source organism: Ascarosepion bandense (assembly GCA_037127315.1). Classification (NCBI taxonomy): domain Eukaryota; kingdom Metazoa; phylum Mollusca; class Cephalopoda; order Sepiida; family Sepiidae; genus Ascarosepion; species Ascarosepion bandense. The sequence continues at coordinate 2,366,046 of JBBBDQ010000927.1, read as the reverse complement.
TAAGAACCGAAAAAGAATAAAATAAAATAAAAATACAAGTAAAAATAAGTAAATAAATAATTCAAAAAATAATAAAAAAAATAAGATCACACTGGCTAAACTCACCAGTTGCAGGCTTGCTGACAGAAAAAAGTTAAGAAAATTTCAAAAATTATCTTCATTCTGTTTCTTCTATACAGTTCTGGAGAGTTCTGGAGAGATTAAGTTACCTTAAGCAAGCAGTAACAGACAGTAGTGTGATGAGGGGGGAATCACCTCCAAGCCATGTGTCCAGTTAGCAAGGGAATGACAGAACAATAAAAAAAAAAAAAACATGGCCGGTCTTAGAATTCCTACATATAACCAAAACCCTAATATACCAAACCTAAATTTCATAATTAAGAACAATTTACACAAAAATTTAGGAAAAGGTAAGAACCGAAAAAGAATAAAATAAAATAAAATACAAGTAAAATAAGTAAATAAATAATTCAAAAAAATAATAAAAAAATAAGATCACACTGGCTAAACTCACCAAGTTGCAGGCTTGCTGACAGAAAAAAGTTAAGAAAATTTCAAAAAAATTATCTTCTCATTCTGTTTCTTCTATACAGTTCTGGAGAGATTAAGTTACCTTAAGCAAGCAGTAACAGACAGTAGTGTGATGGAGGGGGGGAATCACCTCCAAGCCATGTGTCCAGTTAGCAAGGGAATGACAGAACAATAAAAAAAAAACATGGCCGGCCTTAGAATTCCTACATATAACCAAAACCCTAATATACCAAACCTAAATTTCATAATTAAGAACAATTTACACAAAAATTAGGCAGAAAAGGTAAGAACCGAAAAAGAATAAAATAAAATAAAAAATACAAGTAAAAATAAGTAAATAAATAATTCAAAAATAATAAAAAATAAGATCACACTGGCTAAACTCACCAAGCTGCAGGCTTGCTGACAGAAAAAGTTAAGAAAATTTCAAAAATTATCTTCATTCTGTTTCCTTCTATACAGTTCTGGAGAGTTCGAGAGATTATTACCTTAAGTAAAGCAGTAACAGACAGTAGTGTGATGGAGGGGGGAATCACTCCAAGCCATGTGTCCAGTTAGCAAGGGAATGACAGAACAATAAAAAACATGCATGGTCTTAGAATTCCTACATATAACCAAAACCCTAATATACCAAACCTAAATTTCATAATTAAGAACAATTTATACAAAAATTAGCAGAAAAGGTAAGAACCGAAAAAGAATAAAATAAAATAAAAAATACAAGTAAAAATAAGTAAATAAATAATTCAAAAAAATAATAAAAAATAAGATCACACTGGCTAAACTCACCAAGTTGCAGGCTTGCTGACAGAAAAAAGTTAAGAAAATTTCAAAAATTATCTTCATTCTGTTTCTTCTATACAGTTCTGGAGATTAAGTTACCTTAAGCAAGCAGTAACAACAGACAGTAGTGTGATGGAGGGGGGAATCACTCCTCCAAGCCATGTGTCCAGTTAGCAAGGGAATGACAGAACAATAAAAACATGGCCGGTCTTAGAATTCCTACATATAACCAAACCCTAATATACCAAACCTAAATTTCATAATTAAGAACAATTTACACAAAAATTAGCAGAAAAAGGTAAGAACCGAAAAAGAATAAAATAAAATAAAAAATACAAGTAAAAATAAGTAAATAAATAATTCAAAAAATAATAAAAAATAAGATCACACTGGCTAAACTCACCAAGTTGCAGGCTTGCTGACAGAAAAAGTTAAGAAAATTTCAAAAATTATCTTCATTCTGTTTCTTCTATACAGTTCTGGAGAGATTAAGTTACCTTAAGCAAGCAGTAACAGACAGTAGTGTGATGGAGGGGGGAATCACCTCCAAGCCATGTGTCCAGTTAGCAAGGGAATGACAGAACAATAAAAAACATGGCCGGTCTTAGAATTCCTACATATAACCAAAACCCTAATATACCAAACCTAAATTTCATAATTAAGAACAATTTACACAAAAATTAGGCAGAAAAGGTAAGAACCGAAAAAGAATAAAATAAAATAAAAATACAAGTAAAAATAAGTAAATAAATAATTCAAAAAATAATAAAAAATAAGATCACACTGGCTAAACTCACCAAGTTGCAGGCTTGCTGACAGAAAAAAGTTAAGAAAATTTCAAAAATTATCTTCATTCTGTTTCTTCTATACAGTTCTGGAGAGTTCTGGAGAGATTAAGTTACCTTAAGCAAGCAGTAACAGACAGTAGTGTGATGGAGGGGGGAATCACCTCCAAGCCATGTGTCCAGTTAGCAAGGGAATGACAGAACAATAAAAAAAAAAAAACATGGCCGGTCTTAGAATTCCTACATATAACCAAAACCCTAATATACCAAACCTAAATTTCATAATTAAGAACAATTTACACAAAAATTAGGCAGAAAAGGTAAGAACCGAAAAAGAATAAAATAAAATAAAAAATACAAGTAAAAATAAGTAAATAAATAATTCAAAAAATAATAAAAAATAAGATCACACTGGCTAAACTCACCAAATTGCAGGCTTGCTGACAGAAAAAGTTAAGAAAATTCTCAAAATTATCTTCATTCTGTTTCTTCTATACAGTTCTGGAGAGTTCTGGAGATTAAGTTACCTTAAGTAAGCAGTAACAGACAGTAGTGTGGATGGAGGGGGAATCACCTCCAAGCCATATGTCCAGTTAGCAAGGGAATGACAGAACAATAAAAAAAAAAACATGGCCGGTCTTAGAATTCCTACATATAACCAAAACCCTAATATACCAAACCTAAATTTCATAATTAAGAACAATTTACACAAAAATTAGGCAGAAAAAGGTAAGAACCGAAAAAGAATAAAATAAAATAAAATACAAGTAAAAATAAGTAAATAAATAATTCAAAAAATAATAAAAAAAATAAGATCACACTGGCTAAACTCACCATGGTCTGCAGGCTTGCTGACAGAAAAAAGTTAAGAAAATTTCGTGGAATTATCTTCATTCTGTTTCTTCTATACAGTTCTGGAGAGTTCTGGAGAGATTAAGTTACCTTAAGCAAGCAGTAACAGACAGTAGTGTGATGGAGGGGGGAATCACCTCCAAGCCATGTGTCCAGTTAGCAAGGGAATGACAGAACAATAAAAAAACATGGCCGGTCTTAGAATTCCTACATATAACCAAAACCCTAATATACCAAACCTAAATTTCATAATTAAGAACAATTTACACAAAAATTAGGCAGAAAAGGTAAGAACCGAAAAGAATAAAATAAAATAAAAATACAAGTAAAAATAAGTAAATAAATAATTCAAAAAATAATAAAAAATAAGATCACACTGGCTAAACTCACCAAGTTGCAGGCTTGCTGACAGAAAAAGTTAAGAAAATTTCAAAAATTATCTTCATTCTGTTTCTTCTATACAGTTCTGGAGAGTTCTGGAGAGATTAAGTTACCTTAAGCAAGCAGTAACAGACAGTAGTGTGATGGAGGGGGGGAATACCTCCAAGCCATGTGTCCAGTTAGCAAGGGAATGACAGAACAATAAAAAAAAAAAAACATGGCCGGTCTTAGAATTCCTACATATAACCAAACCCTAATATACCAAACCTAAATTTCATAATTAAGAACAATTTACACAAAAATTAGGCAGAAAGGTAAGAACCGAAAAAGAATAAAATAAAATAAAAAATACAAGTAAAAATAAGTAAATAAATAATTCAAAATAATAAAAAATAAGATCACACTGGCTAAACTCACCAAGTTGCAGGCTTGCTGACAGAAAAAAAGTTAAGAAAATTTCAAAAATTATCTTCATTCTGTTTCTTCTATACAGTTCTTGGGAGAGTTCTGGAGAGATTAAGTTACCTTAAGCAAGCAGTAACAGACAGTAGTGTGATGGAGGGGGGAATCACCTCCAAGCCATGTGTCCAGTTAGCAAGGGAATGACAGAACAATAAAAAAAAAAACATGGCCGGTCTTAGAATTCCTACATATAACCAAAACCCTAATATACCAAACCCAAATTTCATAATTAAGAACAATTTACACAAAAATTAGGCAGAAAAAGGGTAAGAACCGAAAAAGAATAAAATAAAATAAAAAATACAAGTAAAAATAAGTAAATAAATAATTCAAAAAATAATAAAAAATAAGATCACACTGGCTAAACTCACCAAGTTGCAGGCTTGCTGACAGAAAAAGTTAAGAAAATTTCAAAATTATCTTCATTCTGTTTCTTCTATACAGTTCTGGAGAGTTCTGGAGAGATTAAGTTACTCAAGCAAGCAGTAACAGACAGTAGTGTGATGGAGGGGGGAATCACCTCCAAGCCATGTGTCCAGTTAGCAAGGGAATGACAGAACAATAAAAAAAAAAAACATGGCCGGTCTTAGAATTCCTACATATAACCAAAACCCTAATATACCAAACCTAAATTTCATAATTAAGAACAATTTACACAAAAATTAGGCAGAAAAGGTAAGAACCGAAAAAGAATAAAATAAAATAAAAAATACAAGTAAAAAATAAGTAAATAAATAATTCAAAAAAATAATAAAAAAATAAGATCACACTGGCTAAACTCACCAAGCTGCAGGCTTGCTGACAGAAAAAAGTTAAGAAAATTTCAAAAATTATCTTCATTCTGTTTCTTCTATACAGTTCTGGAGAGATTAAGTTACTCTTAAGCAAGCAGTAACAGACAGTAGTATGGAGTGGGGGAATCACCTCCAAGCCATGTGTCCAGTTAGCAAGGGAATGACAGAACAATAAAAAAAAAAACATGGCCGGTCTTAGAATTCCTACATATAACCAAAACCCTAATATACCAAACCTAAATTTCATAATTAAGAACAATTTACACAAAAATTAGGCAGAAAAAGGTAAGAACCGAAAAAGAATAAAATAAAATAAAAAATACAAGTAAAAATAAGTAAATAAATAATTCAAAAAATAATAAAAATAAGATCACACTGGCTAAACTCACCAAGTTGCAGGCTTGTTGACAGAAAGTTAAGAAAATTTCAAAATTATCTTCATTCTGTTTCTTCTATACAGTTCTGGAGAGTTCTGGAGAGATTAAGTTACCTTAAGCAAGCAGTAACAGACAGTAGTGTGATGGAGGGGGGGAATCACCTCCAAGCCATGTGTCCAGTTAGCAAGGGAATGACAGAACAATAAAAAAAAACATGGTCATCTTAGAATTCCTACATATAACCAAACCCTAATATACCAAAAACCTAAATTTCATAATTAAGAACAATTTACACAAAAATTAGGCAGAAAAGGTAAGAACCGAAAAAGAATAAAATAAAATAAAAAATACAAGTAAAAATAAGTAAATAAATAATTCAAAAATAATAAAAAAATAAGATCACACTGGCTAAACTCACCAAATATTGCAGGCTTGTTGACAGAAAAAAGTTAAGAAAATTTCAAAATTATCTTCATTCTGTTTCTTCTATACAGTTCTGGAGAGTTCTGGAGAGATTAAGTTACCTTAAGCAAGCAGTAACAGACAGTAGTGTGATGGAGGGGGAATCACCTCCAAGCCATGTGTCCAGTTAGCAAGGGAATGACAGAACAATAAAAAAAAAAACATGGCCGGTCTTAGAATTCCTACATATAACCAAAACCCTAATATACCAAACCTAAATTTCATAATTAAGAACAATTTACAATAAAATTAGGCAGAAAAGGTAAGAACCGAAAAGAATAAAATAAAATAAAAAATACAAGTAAAAATAAGTAAATAAATAATTCAAAAAATAATAAAAAAAAATAAGATCACACTGCTAAACTCACCAAGTTGCAGGCTTGCTGACAGAAAAAGTTAAGAAAATTTCACAAAATTATCTTCATTCTGTTTCTTCTATACAGTTCTGGAGAGTTCTGAGAGATTAAGTTACCTTACAAGCAGTAACAGACAGTAGTGTGATGGAGGGGGGAATCACCTCTGGGCCATGTGTCCAGTTAGCAAGGGAATGACAGAACAATAAAAAAAAAAACATGGCCGGTCTTGAATTCCTACATATAACCAAAACCCCAATATACCAAACCCTAAATTTCATAATTAAGAACAATTTACACAAAAATTAGGCAGAAAAGGTAAGAACCGAAAAGAATAAAATAAAATAAAAAATACAAGTAAAAATAAGTAAATAAATAATTCAAAAATAATAAAAAATAAGATCACACTGGCTAAACTCACTCTGGTTGCAGGCTTGCTGACAGAAAAAGTTGTTAGCAATTAAAAATTATCTTCATTCTGTTTCTTCTATACAGTTCTGGAGAGATTAAGTTACCTTTTAAGCAAGCAGCACAGACAGCAGTGTGATGTGAGTGGGGGAATCACCTCCAAGCCATGTGTCCAGAGTTAGCAAGGGAATGACAGAACACAAAAATATGGCCGGTCTTAGAATTCCTACATATAACCAAACTCCTAATATACCAAACCTAAATTTCATAATTAAGAACAATTCTACACAAAAATTAGGCAGAAAAGGTAAGAACCGAAAAAGAATAAAATAAAATAAAAAAAATACAAGTAAAAATAAGTAAATAAATAATTCAAAAAATAATAAAAACAAGATCACACTGGCTAAACTCACCAAGTTGCAGGCTGTTGACAGAAAAAAGTTAAGAAAATTTCAAAATTATCTTCATTCTGTTTCTTCTATACAGTTCTGGAGAGTTCTGGAGAGATTAAGTTACCTTGGCAGCAGTAACAGACAGTAGTGTGATGGAGGGGGAATCACTCCTCCAAGCCATGTGTCCAGTTAGCAAGGGGAATGACAGAACAATAAAAAACATGGCCGGTCTTAGAATTCCTACATATAACCAAAACCCTAATATACCAAACCTAAATTTCATAATTAAGAACAATTTACAAAAATTAGGCAGAAAAGGTAAGAACCGAAAAAGAATAAAATAAAGAAAAAATACAAGTAAAAAATAAGTAAATAAATAATTCAAAAATAATAAAAAATAAGATCACACTGGCTAAACTCACCAAGTTGCAGGCTTGCTGACAGAAAAAAGTTAAGAAAATTTCAAAATTATTCTCTCTATTCTGTTTCTTCTATACAGTCAGAGAGTTCTGGAGAGATTAAGTTACCTTAAGCAAGCAGTAACAGACAGTAGTGTGATGGAGGGGGGAATCACCTCCAAGCCATGTGTCCAGTTAGCAAGGGAATGACAGAACAATAAAAAACATGGCCGGTCTTAGAATTCCTACATATAACCAAACCCTAATATACCAAACCTAAATTTCATAATTAAGAACAATTTACACAAAAATTAGGCAGAAAAGGTAAGAACCGAAAAGAATAAAATAAAATAAAATACAAGTAAAAATAAGTAAATAAATAATTCAAAAAATAATAAAAATAAGATCACACTGGCTAAACTCACTCGGTTGCAGGCTTGCTGACAGAAAAAAAGTTAAGAAAATTTCAAAATTATCTTCATTCTGTTTCTTCTATACAGTTCTGGAGAGTTCTGGAGAGATTAAGTTACCTTAAGCAAGCAGTAACAGACAGTAGTGTGATGGAGTGGGGGAATCACCTCCAAGCCATGTGTCCAGTTAGCAAGGGAATGACAGAACAATAAAAAAAAAAAAAAACATGGCCGGTCTTAGAATTCCTACATATAACCAAAACCCTAATATACCAAACCTAAATTTCATAATTAAGAACAATTTACACAAAAATTAGGCAGAAAAGGTAAGAACCGAAAAAGAATAAAATAAAATAAAAAATACAAGTAAAAATAAGTAAATAAATAATTCAAAAAATAATAAAAAATAAGATCACACTGGCTAAACTCACCATTGCAGGCTTGCTGACAGAAAAAAGTTGGGTTATAAAATTTCAAAAATTATCTTCTATTCTGTTTCTTCTATACAGTTCTGGAGAGTTCTGGAGAGATTAAGTTACCTTAAGCAAGCAGTAACAGACAGTAGTGTGATGGAGGGGGGGAATCACCTCCAAGCCATGTGTCCAGTTAGCAAGGGAATGACAGAACAATAAAAAAAAAAAACATGGCCGGTCTTAGAATTCCTACATATAACCAAAACCCTAATATACCAAACCTAAATTTCATAATTAAGAACAATTTACACAAAAATTAGGCAGAAAAGGTAAGAACCGAAAAAGAATAAAATAAAATAAAAAATACAAGTAAAAATAAGTAAATAAATAATTCAAAAAAATAATAAAAATAAGATCACACTGGCTAAACTCACCAGTTGCAGGCTTGCTGGACAGAAAAAGTTAAGAAAATTTCAAAAATTATCTTCATTCTGTTTCTTCTATACAGTTCTTGAGATTAAGTTACCTTAAGCAAGCAGTAACAGACAGTAGTGTGATGGAGGGGGGAATCACTCCAAGCCATGTGTCCAGTTAGCAAGGGAATGACAGAACAATAAAAAAAAACATGGCCGGTCTTAGAATTCCTACATATAACCAAAACCCTAATATACCAAACCTAAATTTCATAATTAAGAACAATTTACACAAAAATTAGGCAGAAAAGGTAAGAACCGAAAAAGAATAAAATAAAATAAAAAATACAAGTAAAAATAAGTAAATAAATAATTCAAAAAATAATAAAAAATAAGATCACACTGGCTAAACTCACCAAGCTGGCAGGCTTGCTGACAGAAAAAAGTTAAGAAAAATTTCAAAATTATCTTCATTCTGTTTCTTCTATACAGTTCTGGAGAGATTAAGTTACCTTAAGCAAGCAGTAACAGACAGTAGTGTGATGGAGGGGGGAATCACCTCCAAGCCATGTGTCCAGTTAGCAAGGGAATGACAGAACAATAAAAAAAACATGGCCGGTCTTAGAATTCTACATATAACCAAAACCCTAATATACCAAACCTAAATTTCATAATTAAGAACAATTTACATACAAAATTAGGCAGAAAAGGTAAGAACCGAAAAAGAATAAAATAAAATAAAAAAAATACAAGTAAAAATAAGTAAATAAATAATTCAAAAAATAATAAAAAATAAGATCACACTGGCTAAACTCACAAGTTGCAGGCTTGCTGACAGAAAAAAGTTAAGAAAATTTCAAAAATTATCTTCATTCTGTTTCTTTCTATACAGTTCTGGAGAGTTCTGGAGAGATTGCTACTCTAAGCAAGCAGTAACAGACAGTAGTGTGATGGAGTGGGGGAATCACCTCCAAGCCATGTGTCCAGTTAGCAAGGGAATGACAGAACAATAAAAAAAACATGGTCAGGTCTAGAATTCCTACATATAACCAAAACCCTAATATACCAAACCTAAATTTCATAATTAAGAACAATTTACACAAAAATTAGGCAGAAAAGGTAAGAACCGAAAAAGAATAAAATAAAATAAAAAATACAAGTAAAAATAAGTAAATAAATAATTCAAAAAATAATAAAAAATAAGATCACACTGGCTAAACTCACCGTATTGCAGGCTTGCTGACAGAAAAAAGTTAAGAAAATTTCAAAAATTATCTTTCATTCTGTTTCTTCTATACAGTTCTGGAGAGTTCTGGAGAGATTAAGTTACCTTACAAGCAGTAACAGACAGTAGTGTGATGGAGGGGGGAACTACCTCCAAGCCATGTGTCCAGTTAGCAAGGAATGACAGAACAATAAAAAAAAAAAACATGGCCGGTCTTAGAATTCCTACATATAACCAAAACCCTAATATACCAAACCTAAATTTCATAATTAAGAACAATTTACACAAAAATTAGGCAGAAAAGGTAAGAACCGAAAAAGAATAAAATAAAATAAAAAATACAAGTAAAAATAAGTAAATAAATAATTCAAAAAATAAAAAATAAGATCACACTGGCTAAACTCACCAAGTTGCAGGCTTGCTGACAGAAAAAAGTTAAGAAAAATTTCAAAAATTATTTCATTCTGTTTCTTCTATACAGTTCTGGAGAGATTAAGTTACCTTAAGCAAGCAGTAACAGACAGTAGTGTGATGGAGGGGGAATCACCTCCAAGCCATGTGTCCAGTTAGCAAGGGAATGACAGAACAATAAAAACATGGCCGGTCTTAGGAATTCCTACATATAACCAAAACCCCATTATACCAAACCTAAATTTCATAATTAAGAACAATTTACACAAAAATTAGGTAGAAAAAGGTAAGAACCGAAAAAGAATAAAATAAAATAAAAAATACAAGTAAAAATAAGTAAATAAATAATTCAAAAAATAATAAAAAATAAGATCACACTGGCTAAACTCACCAAGTTGCAGGCTTGCTGACAGAAAAAGTTAAGAAAATTTCAAAATTATCTTCATTCTGTTTCTTCTATACAGTTCTGGAGAGTTCTGGAGAGATTAAGTTACTCTTGAGCAAGCAGTAACAGACAGTAGTGTGATGGAGTGGGGGAATCACCTCCAAGCCATGTGTCCAGTTAGCAAGGGAATGACAGAACAATAAAAAACATGGCCGGTCTTAGAATTCCTACATATAAATCAAACCCTAATATACCAAACCTAAATTTCATAATTAAGAACAATTTACACAAAAATTAGGCAGAAAAGGTAAGAACCGAAAAAGAATAAAATAAAATAAAAAAAAATACAAAAATAAGTAAATAAATAATTCAAAAAATAATAAAAAATAAGATCACACTGGCTAAACTCACCAAGTTGCAGGCTTGCTGACAGAAAAAAGTTAAGAAAATTTCAAAATTATCTTCATTCTGTTTCTTCTATACAGTTCTGGAGAGTTCTGGAGAGATTAAGTTACCTTAAGCAAGCAGTAACAGACAGTAGTGATGGAGGGGGGAATCACCTCCAAGCCATGTGTCCAGTTAGCAAGGGAATGACAGAACAATAAAAAAAAAAACATGGCCGGTCTTAGAATTCCTACATATAACCAAAACCCTAATATACCAAACCTAAATTTCATAATTAAGAACAATTTACACAAAAATTAGCAGAAAAGGTAAGAACCGAAAAAGAATAAAATAAAATAAAAATACAAGTAAAAATAAGTAAATAAATAATTCAAAAAATAATAAAAAATAAGATCACACTGGCTAAACTCACCAAGCTGCAGGCTTGCTGACAGAAAAAAGTTAAGAAAATTTCAAAAAATTATCTTCATTCTGTTTCTTCTATACAGTTCCTCCTGAGAGTTCTGGAGAGATTAAGTTACCTTAAGCAAGCAGTAACAGACAGTAGTGTGATGGAGGGGGGAATCACCTCCAAGCCATGTGTCCAGTTAGCAAGGGAATGACAGAACAATAAAAAAAAAAACATGGCCGGTCTTAGAATTCCTACATATAACCAAAACCCTAATATACCAAACCTAAATTTCATAATTAAGAACAATTTACACAAAAATTAGGCAGAAAGGTAAGAACCGAAAAAGAATAAAATAAAATAAAATACAAGTAAAAATAAGTAAATAAATAATTCAAAAATAATAAAAAATAAGATCACACTGGCTAAACTCACCAAGTTGCAGGCTTGCTGACAGAAAAGTTAAGAAAATTTCAAAAATTATCTTCATTCTGTTTCTTCTATACAGTTCTGGAGAGTTCTGGAGAGATTATTGCTCTTAAGCAAGCAGTAACAGACAGTAGTGTGATGGAGGGGGAATCACCTCCAAGCCATGTGTCCAGTTAGCAAGGGAATGACAGAACAATAAAAAACATACGTGGTCTTAGAATTCCTACATATAACCAAAACCCTAATATACCAAACCTAAATTTCATAATTAAGAACAATTTACACAAAAATTAGGCAGAAAAGGTAAGAACCGAAAAAGAATAAAATAAAATAAAAAATACAAGTAAAAATAAGTAAATAAATAATTCAAAAAATAATAAAAAATAAGATCACACTGCCAAACTCACTGCTGCAGGCTTGCTGACAGAAAAAAGTTAAGAAAATTTCAAAATTATCTTCATTCTGTTTCTTCTATACAGTTCTGGAGAGATTAAGTTACCTTAAGCAAGCAGTAACAGACAGTAGTGTGGATGGAGGGGGGAATCACCTCCAAGCCATGTGTCCAGTTAGCAAGGGAATGACAGAACAATAAAAAAAAAAACATGGCCGGTCTTAGAATTCCTACATATAACCAAAACCCTAATATACCAAACCTAAATTTCATAATTAAGAACAATTTACACAAAATTAGGCAGAAAAGGTAAGAACCGAAAAGAATAAAATAAAATAAAAAATACAAGTAAAAATAAGTAAATAAATAATTCAAAAAAATAATAAAAAATAAGATCACACTGGCTAAACTCACCAAGCTGTAGGCTTGCTGATGCCAGAAAAGTTAAGAAAATTTCAAAATTATCTTCATTCTGTTTCTCTCTATACAGTTCTGGAGAGTTCTGGGAGAGATTGTTACCTTAAGCAAGCAGTAACAGACAGTAGTGTGATGGAGGGGGGGAATCACCTCCAAGCCATGTGTCCAGTTAGCAAGGGAATGACAGAACAATAAAAAAAAAACATGGCCGGTCTTAGAATTCCTGGCATATAACCAAACCCAATATACCAAACCTAAATTTCATAATTAAGAACAATTTACACAAAAATTAGGCAGAAAAGGCAAGAACCGAAAAAGAATAAAATAAAATAAAATACAAGTAAAAATAAGTAAAAATTCAAAAATAATAAAAATAAGCAAGATCACACTGGCTAAACTCACCAGGTTGCAGGCTTGCTGACAGAAAAAAGAAAATTTCAAAAAATTATCTTCATTCTGTTTCTTCTATACAGTTCTGGAGAGTTCTGAGAGATTAAGTTACCTTAAGCAAGCAGTAACAGACAGTAGTGTGATGGGAGGGGGGAATCACCTCCAAGCCATGTGTCCAGTTAGCAAGGGAATGACAGAACAATAAAAAAAAAAAACATGGCCGGTCTTAATCTCACATATAACCAAAACCCTAATATACCAAACCTAAATTTCATAATTAAGAACAATTTACACAAAAAATTAGGCAGAAAAAGGTAAGAACCGAAAAAGAATAAAATAAAATAAAAAATACAAGTAAAAATAAGTAAATAAATAATTCAAAAATAATAAAAAAATAAGATCACACTGGCTAAACTCACCAAGTTGCAGGCTTGCTGACAGAAAAAAGTTAAGAAAATTTCAAAAATTATCTTCTATTCTGTTTCTTCTATACAGTTCTGGAGAGTTCTGGAGAGATTAAGTTACCTTAAGCAAGCAGTAACAGACAGTAGTGTGGATGGAGGGGGAATCACCTCCAAGCCATGTGTCCAGTTAGCAAGGGAATGACAGAACAATAAAAAAAAAAAACATGGCCGGTCTTAGAATTCCTACATATAACCAAAACCCTAATATACCAAACCTAAATTTCATAATTAAGAACAATTTACACAAAAATTAGGCAGAAAAGGTAAGAACCGAAAAAGAATAAAATAAAATAAAAAATACAAGTAAAAATAAGTAAATAAATAATTCAAAAATAATAAAAAAATAAGATCACACTACAAACTCACCAAGCTGCAGGCTTGCTGACAGAAAAAAAGTTAAGAAATTTCAAATTATTCTCATTCTGTTTCTTCTATACAGTTCTGGAGAGTTCTGGAGAGATTAAGTTACCTTAAGCAAGCAGTAACAGACAGTAGTGTGATGGAGGGGGGAATCACCCAAGCCATGTGTCCAGTTAGCAAGGGAATGACAGAACAATAAAAAAAAAACATGGCCGGTCTTAGAATTCCTACAAGGAGAACGAAAACCCTAATATACCAAACCTAAATTTCATAATTAAGAACAATTTACACAAAAATTAGGCAGAAAAGGTAAGAACCGAAAAAGAATAAAATAAAATAAAAAATACAAGTAAAAATAAGTAAATAAATAATTCAAAAAATAATAAAAAGCTAAGATCACACTGGCTAAACTCACCAAGTTGCAGGCTGCCGACAGAAAAAGTTAAGAAAAATTTCAAAATTATCTTCATTCTGTTTCTTCTATACAGTTCTGGAGATTAAGTTACCTTAAGCAAGCAGTAACAGACAGTAGTGTGATGGAGGGGAGATCACCTCCAAGCCATGTGTCCAGTTAGCAAGGGAATGACAGAGAACAATAAAAAAAAAACATGGCCGGTCTTAGAAGATTCCTACATATAACCAAAACCCTAATATACCAAACCTAAATTTCATAATTAAGAACAATTTACACAAAAATTAGGCAGAAAAGATAAGAACCGAAAAAGAATAAAATAAAATAAAATACAAGTAAAAAAATAAGTAAATAAATAATTCCAAAAAATAATAAAAATAAGATCACACTGGCCTAAACTCACCAAGTTGCAGGCTTGCTGACAGAAAAAAGTTAAGAAAATTTCAAAAATTATCTTCATTCTGTTTCTTCTATACAGTTCTGGAGAGATTAAGTTACCTTAAGCAAGCAGTAACAGACAGTAGTGTGATGGAGGGGGAATCACCTCAAGCCATGTGTCCAGTTAGCAAGGGAATGACAGAGAACAATAAAAAAAAAAACATGGCCGGTCTTAGAATTCCTACATATAACCAAAACCCTAATATACCAAACCTAAATTTCATAATTAAGAACAATTTACACAAAAATTAGGCAGAAAAGATAAGAACCGAAAAAGAATAAAATAAAATAAAAAATACAAGTAAAAATAAGTAAATAAATAATTCAAAAAATAATAAAAAATAAGATCACACTGGCTAAACTCACCAAGTTGCAGGCTTGCTGACAGAAAAAAGTTAAGAAAATTTCAAAAATTATCTTCATTCTGTTTCTTCTATACAGTTCTGGAGAGATTAAGTTACCTTAAGCAAGCAGTAACAGACAGTAGTGTGATGGAGGGGGGGAATCACCTCCAAGCCATGTGTCAGTTAGCAAAGGGAATGACAGAGAACAATAAAAAAAAACATGGCCGGTCTTAGAATTCCTACATATAACCAAAACCCTAATATACCAAACCTAAATTTCATAATTAAGAACAATTTACACAAAAATTAGGCAGAAAAGATAAAAGAACCGAAAAGAATAAAATAAAATAAAAAATACAAGTAAAAATAAGTAAATAAATAATTCAAAAAATAATAAAAAATAAGATCACACTGGCTAAACTCACCAAGTTTTGCAGGCTTGCTGACAGAAAAAGTTAAGAAAATTTCAAAAATTATCTTCATTCTGTTTCTTCTATACAGTTCTGGAGAATTAGACTGCAGCCAAGCAAGCAGTAACAGACAGTAGTGTGATGGAGGGGGGAATCACCTCCAAGCCATGTGTCCAGTTGGCAAGGGAATGACAGAGAACAATAAAAAAAAAAAACATGGCCGGTCTTAGAATTCCTACATATAACCAAAACCCTAATATACCAAACCTAAATTTCATAATTAAGAACAATTTACACAAAAATTAGGCAGAAAAGATAAGAACCGAAAAAGAATAAAATAAAATAAAAAATACAAGTAAAAATAAGTAAATAAATAATTCAAAAAATAATAAAAAATAAGATCACACTGGCTAAACTCACCAAGTTGCAGGCTTGCTGACAGAAAAAGTTAAGAAAATTTCAAAAATTATCTTCATTCTGTTTCTTCTATACAGTTCTGGAGAGATTAAGTTACCTTAAGCAAGCAGTAACAGACAGTAGTGTGATGGAGGGAGGAATCACCTCCAAGCCATGTGTCCAGTTATTGTGTTTTTAGGCAGCAATCCGTCTTTTATACAAGTTTCGTTAATATTACATCTCTCTGACCATAACTCTATTAGGTCTCATCATTTAAATACACATAGAGACCAACTTCACTGTATCCGTAAAAATAGCCGTTGGTACTACAAATATAACAGCGTCATCCCCATGTACAAAAGGCTAAAAATAATGCAAGCATTCACTCAACAATGTCAACTATGAACACGGCCAGAATATGCTGACTGTGTTTGGAAAATAAAACATTCCTATGATTCTACATACATAAAACAATATATCTAAACTTATTTATAAATGGAACTTTGTGTGTGTGTGTGTGTGTGTGTGTGTGTGTGTGTGTCCGTTACCTATAGACTCCGAAACGGCTGAACCGATTTTCTTGAAAATTTACACAGTTGTACAATAAGCGTCTGCGAGTGTTCTAAGCTAGGTTTTGTGTCGAGGTACCCCCGATAAATATAAAAAATCGATAATCAAATTTTGTTTATAAAAATGAAAAAAAATCTTAAAGCTTTGATTTTAAATCTAACACGCTTGTGTAAATGGATGGCAGGTTAAGAACTGGGAGGGAGAGGGTTGTGGAGTAGTTTTCGCACTGAAGGTTATAATCGTGCTATGTCGGTTGCTAATCGACTTAACGCACTCTAAATTTTAGATACTTGGTAATCTTCCACTGAAAGCTGACTCCTTAGTATTCGGCTAACTGCCGACTAATATCAACTGTCTAGTAGTTCTACTGAACTCAAATAGTAGTGTAAAGGACTCCTATGAAATTCCCAAGTACTTCCTGTTAACTCTTATTAATATAGGAGGGAGGGTCCATTATCTGAGGAATAGGTGTGTTTCCCAATAACAGAGTGTAAGGAGACAAACAGTGCTTAGAGCTAGAAAGCTGTGAAGAGACATGATTTCTCACGTTTAGAAGAGAAAGAGAAGAAGCATATGCAATAAAATTTATTTTATTGTTATCTACAAAATATAACTCTTCTACATAACCCTATAAACAGCGGCTTTGCATTCTCTTACGCTAACACGTCATGCAGCAACCGACTACATTGAGTGACTCTTGGGACTTGTATTGTAAGAAAATTCGTATAAAACTTCTGATAATCACCGGCCATTTTTAGTATGCATGCCTTTCTAAAAGAGGCTTACGGCCATATCACCTTGAATACATCGGTTCTCACCGAAGTTAAGCAACGTTGAACCTGGTCAGTACTTACATGGGAGACCGCTTGGGAATACCAGGTGCTGTAAGCGTTTAGTGACGGATGTGCGTTATGGTGCAGTGGATATCGGCTCGGAAAGAGAAATCGATGAGCCGAGTTCGAATTCCAGTTGAATACCCTGCATCCACTTAAGCACTGGTACCCTTGAGAAAAGGTATTAATCCGTCCCTTCCCTCCAGTTATGGGTTAAATAACAGGGTAGGACTTGGGGACCCTGTCCTTAAAAACAAATCCAAATGAATCTTGATACTCGAAAAGAAAAAAGTATAACTAGACACAAAGAATCTTGATACTCGAAAAGAAAAAAGTATAACTAGACACAAAACTTATATAAAAACAACAATAAATTGATGAAAGAAAAAAGGTATTACCAGCAATAAATAAATAAAATTTAGTTGGCAATAATGACCCGCCGAGGTTGATATGCCATAAAAACAAAACCAACCAACCAACAACCTTTGTAAAAGCAAGTTGGATCCACTTTTTGTCTTTAGAACCACCTGAATGACTTTTATTATGGATTCAAGTATATTCTGGATGCGCTCTTTCGAGATTTTGGTCCCTTCTATTATGGTGACACCACGCAATTGATCTACATTTACATTAGTCAACTGCACAACTAAGGTCCGAATCTTCTTTTCCGCTTCATTACAAACCTGCTCTATGCCATTGATATTGATTGGAGAGGCCACTTGAACACAGACCACTCCTTGACGTATCCAATGGGCAAATCTGACACTATTTTTAATTTGTGATACGGTGCATTGTCCAGATGGAAGTGGTTATCGTTGTATAGCTGCACCGTTAATTATAAATTGGGACACGTGCTTATCCACAGTAGCTATAGTTAAACTGTGGCATTTAAGCGATCTTTTATTGGTATCAAAGTTCTCAATGTATGCCAAGAAAAGATTCTCAATGTGGTTATTCATTATATATCTTTAATAAACGTACGATTTTCAATAGACAAAGAAGATAGTTTGGGAATTTGAACAACTTGCTATTAGGATATTACGAGGACCGATCAAGTATCTTATTATAATTCTGCTTGTCTCTCCCTTAATTAACACAACCATTAACCTCTGCCAATACTTCATAAATAATGAACTATTCTGTTTTGATTGTATGGAAAGACAGAAAAAATATATCAAAGACTCTACTTGGTTTCTGAGAGAAAAATATAAGAAAGAAAGAAGAAAGATAGACGAGTTTAACGTCTGTTTTAGTAAAATGAAAGAGTTGTCAATTTTAAATCTTTTCATTTCTGCCCACCTTACTTTTTAAGATAGCGACAATATTTACATTTATGATCGTTACATGGTGATTGAAAAGTAACTCCATATTTTAAGATACTTATAGTTTATTTATTATCTATGATTTTTACAAGAAATAGAAATGAGATAAAAGCGTTTAGCATGAGATCTTATTCAAAATTCGAGCTGTCCAGAATCGTATCAAATAATTTAATCAGGAACTCTTGCGGTATGGGAGACATAACTGCTTGTATTCGCCCTTCAAATTCTTCCAAAGTCTTTGCTCTGGCATAGCAGACTTGCTTCTTTAACCAATTCCAAAGAAAAAAGTCACTGGATGTTAAGTCAGGATTTCTGGCTGGCTATCCCTCAGGACCAATCGACCCATCCCCCTCTGAGGTAAGTGGCAATTCAGCCATTCACGAACGACAATAGCAAAATATAGAGGAGCACCATCTTCCATGAAAATCAAATATTCAGCATTCACCCTAGCACTAATAAATGGCCAGATTTCATCTTGCAAAAAGGTAACTTACCTTTCAGTAGTCATGGTATTGCGAAGAATGAATAGACCCACAATCCTGTCTGAAGTCATCTCACAGCGCACCGTTACTTTGAGCCGATTCTGCATTTTTTAGAGTTAAGAAGAGGATCTTCGTTTGCTTAATAGTGGCAGTTCTTATCGTTCACAAAGCTACACAAATGTGAAATACCGATTCATCACACTAGGTGATACTTTTCAAGATCTCTGATCAATCTTCATATTTTAATCAAACTCTATATTTTACTCACACTCCATGAAAATTTCGCAGTTTTGGCGGGGAGTGATTCGGCGGAGAGTGACTGGCAGTAGTGCGGCTTCCAATCATACCATTTAAGCTCCTTCATACTTACGGTTCGTATTGTGTGAAAGAAGAGTTTACTTTTCTTAGTTTCTTGCTGAAGTGACTTGCCTGGACTACGTGTAAAATTTTTTGAACTGCTTGCACTATTTCCTAGTCGCTGGATTTGGAGGGGTGACTGCTTATTCGACTATCAGCTACACACTCTATAGTCATTCGTTTTACATGACTGTTCTTGGATGTTTTTGCGCCAACCTGAGCATGTACTTCTCTAATGGTCTTTTGCACTTGAACAACGGATTTTTAAACTTCCTAACGTGTCGCTAGCACGGAACACTCATGCAGGGTAAGACGTTGAGCCATGTTTGTAGGGCTACCAAATTTCAAACACACTAAGTAATGTGAAAAGACAGATAAGAACATATTAAATTCTCATACATTAATGATCAAACGAAAGAAAATTGAAACAAAATTACAATAAATAAACAATTTATAAATAGAAAGTTACTAATATAATTTATATATATTTATATATATTTATATATATTTATATATTTATAAATAGAAAGTTATATTTGCATTATTCGGACTATTGTCCTCATCTTTGTTGCCATTTGTACGACGTTTCGGTCGTTGTACGCTCCGGTCTTCTTCAGGTGCTAGGAATTTCGAACCGAACCCCTTATTACAATCACTGGGGTATATGAACTCCATTCCTTGCGTCGTAGTGCCTCTTTTGGTAGTCATGAGTTATCTTCCTCTAACACTGTAAATTACTTCTTCACCACTGTTTTAGCCTAGGATTGAACTCACAACACTTTGTAGAAGGCCGGTGAGCACAACGGCCGAAACGTCGTACAAATGGCAACAAAGAATAGGACAATAGTCTGAATAATGTAAATACTGTAAATACTACCTCATCTCAAAAATATAGACAAATACTAGAGAAAGTTACTTACCAGTTTCCCTACATTTTAAGTTGTTAAGCTCAAATATTTAGCAATGCATCAAGGAAATTTCTACAGATATTTTTCCGCTTTAAAACACGTCATGAGCTAATTCGATCATAAACTCAAAAATTAATATTCATTAGAAAATTCCAATAAAACTAAACGTTGAATTTTCAAGGGCATGTCTAGTATATAGTAATTATTCAACTTTCTTGGATTTAGAAACGTGATGGAATACGTATGGAAATATTATATTGCACTTATATTGCAAGGCGTGTGTGAAAAAATCAGAATTCAAAATCACATTTTTCTTTTGTTTAGAATCCGACCATATGTTCCCCTATAAAGGGGAAGGAATTGCGTCATACACTAGCCAGACTATGATCTTCCTCTAATATATGATTCTTGGTTTTTAGAGGGTAATTTTATCATACTTACGGTTACAAATCAGCCATTCATCCATGCATTGAATACTGCTGCCATATCTGGTCTGGTGTTTCTGCTGTACATCTTGAGGTTCTTGAAAAAAGCCAAAGAAAGATCTGCAATATAACTGATCCTAACCAGGCACCTCGACCTTGGTCACTCTCGCACCGACTTGACGCGGCATCCAACTATATTTTCTACAAAGATTTCTATAGCAACAACTCTGACGAGCGTTTTTTCCTGGTACTACGAATACATGAGTTTAAGCTTGCTGCTAGAGTGGAATTTAGGTCTCACGCGCTTACTGTTGAAATAGCTAAGTTAAACAGCCAGTTCTACTTCAATAGTTTCTTTCCTCGCACTTCCTACCTGGGGAAATCCTTTCGTTTACTTGTATCCCTGATAACTACAGTCTTTAAAGAGTTAAATGCTACCACAATCGTCATCTTCTGTTTTCTACAATCTCGCTCATCTTTTGTTCTTTCCTCAATCCCCCTTATTCTCTGTCTTCCTTTTTACTTTAAATCCATGTAACCCCATGCACTCTAGTACCATTCCCGCCTTTCTTGGGTGAAATGATTTAAAAACATACCGGATGCCCATAAAGTCCCAATACCATTACAAATATTTATTGCTCAGAAGTCATCTAAAATTATTTATAAATGGAACTTTGTCTGTGTGTGTGTGTGTGTGTGTGTGTGTGTGTGTGTGTGTGTGTGTGTGTGTGTGTCCATTACTTATAGACTCCGAAATGGCTGTACTGATTTTCTTGAAAATTTACACAGTTGTACTATAAGCGTCTGCGAGTGTTCTTAGCTAGGCCTTGTGTCGAGGTAACCCTGATAAATATCGAAAATCGAAAAAATCGGGTTATAGAAGGAGTGGTCCGATTTTAATAAAATTTGATACACTCATAAACAAAGACATAAGAAACGATATCCAGAAGTTTCATGATTGCAGTTCTTACAATAGTGCAGAAAATCGATAACATATAAAAGGCAAGATGTTTGTGTGTGTGTGTGTGTGTGTGTGTGTGTGTGTGTGTGTGTGTGTGTGTGTGTTTATTGGTCTCTATGTCCTTTATACAAATCCACAATTTTTATCCGATTCTCACCAAACTTCACACAAATACTCTTTAGGCTGAGCTCCAGGACCATGGATTAGTTTTAAAGCTTTCATTACAACCGAGCAACGCCACGCTATACTGCTAGTATAACATAAAGTATTGCAGTTTTTTGTAAAATGTTGTACATCTCAAGTTTCCATTCACGGATTTCATTTGCTACATTCGCCATGTGCACCTCTCCGTTGCTATATCAACAATGCGTCTACGAAGTGTGGCAAGATCATGGACAGGAGTCTGGTAGACACGATCCTTGACGTACCCACGAAGGAAAAATTCTAAGGGGTAAGATCAGGAGAGCGAGGTAGCCATGTGATTGGTCCGTCACGGCCAATCCATCTTCTATGAAAATTTGCATCCAGAAGTGTCCCAACATCATTAGACAAATGTAAAGTAAAATTGAAGATGTGTACAACATTTTACAAAAAACTACAATACTCAATGTCATATGGCTTCTGAGCTATAAATACTCGTATTACTACTGGAACTTAATGGATACCCTGTATAACATTCCTTTTTAGGTTTTATTCTTTCTTTTGTACTCTATTCCTTAATATCAAAGTGATTAAATTCTGTATTTCCTTTTTAAAAATTAGTTTACACCAGAGATCTACCAAGGCCGCTGAACGGGAGATTATAAGTTTTAAGGAGCGTAGAACCACTTCTTAATCGCTGTTGTACCCGGTTCCACCATGATTCGGGGTGGTAGTACCTGTTAAGGTCACGTTTATGAGTAAATAGTGATCCCCTAAAGAAAAACACCATGAAACGATAAAAAATAATTTAATAGCAAAAATATCATCAATAAATTT
This sequence comes from Ascarosepion bandense, assembly GCA_037127315.1. Taxonomy (NCBI): domain Eukaryota; kingdom Metazoa; phylum Mollusca; class Cephalopoda; order Sepiida; family Sepiidae; genus Ascarosepion; species Ascarosepion bandense. The sequence continues at coordinate 2,343,731 of JBBBDQ010000927.1, read as the reverse complement.
TTATATGAAAACGACCGACCATACATAACCAGCAATACGTTTTCTGTAGTTGAAGGCGTTCAAAATACAGGGTATCCATAAAGTTTGTGTCCACTTTAAAAAATTTAAAACTTCGGTAGAAATAAAATGTAAAAAGAATTAGAAAGAAAGAAATCTATATTTTTAAAAGGTTTTATTGAAATTTTATTTAAGTTTCCGCGTGTCCTCCATTATTAGCAATACAAAGGTTAATACGATTTTGCAGTTCACGGAAAACATTTGCCAACTGATTTACAGTAATGTTGTAATCACATTGTTATTTTAGCTTTCAAATCTTCTAATGAACCAGGTTTGGTCGCATACACAATTGTTTTTAAATGAAATAAAATCTAATGGAGTGAAATCTGACGAACGTGGAGACCAATAAAATGGTCCGCTCCTTCCGATCCATCTGTTAGAAATTTCCTGATTTAGAAACTGTCTAATACGCAGAGCACAGTGACAAGGAGCTCCATCTTGTTGAAAGAATATATTAGCTTTCATGTTTAATTGTTCAAGCTCATTTTTTACAGATTATTTCTATCACAAATACAATTAAAGTTATAAATTTTTTAAATTGTACACGGACTTTATAGTCACCCTTTATATATAGATGAAGCAATAAAACTGTGTTCAATTTATTTAGATCCCAGCATTAAATAACCCATAGATGTGCTGATATGCCGCTAAACAAAATCAATCAGAGTTACATCAGATACTGTGTTGTCGGAATTCAAAACCGTATCTACCAGCAGTATGAAGTATGATTATATTTTTGAAAAGTGAAAGGAGTAAATTTAAAATTTTCAAATTTTTATTTGGAATCAGGAAAATAGGAACTTAAAAAAACAGTTAAAATGGAACAAAATGAAACGTGCATTTAAACTAACACCAAGTTTGTGTGGTTTTATTGAAAAATTTTAATAGGGTGATATACTTATTGAATATTGTGTTTTCTTGGAATTAAGGTCGTACTGTAGCCGTAATTGTAGTGTGTGGGTTTTGGTATATAAGAAGAATCCATCTTTCTTTTTTTTTGTGGGGGGTTGAACTCAAAGTTGTCATTCTCGTAGACTGAATGCCCCAGAAGGCTAAAGAGGCCAGTCTGAATTATCATTTCCGTGGGCTTGAATTCAGAGGTATTATTTCTCCTGTACTGTTTTCTATCCAGCGAAAGAGAATCCAATCCGTTATTTAATCCATAGCTAGATGATTAGATATTTCGATTTAAGAACGATGAAATGAAGCTGACTCGGTTAAAATTTGAACTTTAACACGATTTTTCCCCCGATGATCGCCACAGTATCCGCGCATCAATCACGGATGTGTACTTAAAAAGTACGTAAGTGAAGAACAAAAAGAGCATGTAGCGTCAATCACACTAACAAGGGGACTGTTTTGAAAGTAGTTACTTTACCAAGAATCAAAAAATTAGCTAATGAATCCAGAGGTAAATTTGTTTCGAGAGAGAGAGAGAAAAATAGACAGACAGACAGACAGACAGACAGACAGACAGACAGAGACAAAGAGAAAAAGAAAAGAGAAGCAGAAGAAGAGAGAAAGAGAGAGAGAGAGAACGAGAAAGCGCGAGAGAGAATTTGGAAATGTATCTTAAGTAAGGTGCTTGTAAATTCTTTAAACAATGTATTATTCTCTAAACGACACTACAGGATAGGTACTTTAAATGTTTGGTGGGTTTGTATAAAGTCATTTAAATACTTCGTCAGAATTCATTTAAGTTAGGATAGAAGAAAATTTCCGTGCTGCTATTTGTATGTGTTCATTTCAAAAGCCGGCCCAAAAGCAATGCACATTGCCAATAATGGGGAGTTTTTAAAGATGCAGAAAAGGCTTTGTGAAATGAATGCTCCCTCCACACAAAAGACGCCATTCAGTGTCGAGTACACCGGCGAATTTTACACACACAGACTCTCTCCTTGCATGTATTTCCTCTCTATCTCTCTCACGCATACGGTCTTTAAGGCGGATAGAATGGGGCATTGTGGGTAAAAGAAATGAAGCAAAAAGTTACATTCATTAACTTTAAAACTTGCTAACAGCGATTCAGTGTCATTCAGTGCTATGGTTTTAGAATATTGCTCGGTTGGGGAGTAAAGTTAGAAATGGATTTAAGGAAAGAGAAGTACGGAAGACAAGACAGATAGAAAATAGTAAAAAAAAAAGAGAGGAAAGAAGACAAGAACAACTAGGGAGATAAAAGATATGGCGGAAGAGAGGAAGAAAAAATAAACAGAAGAAAAGGAAGAGAGAGATGGGGGGAAGAAGGAGGGACAAGAAGACAGAGATATGGATAGAGTAGAAATAAGAGAGAGTGATGAAGTAAAAGACAAAAATAATGAATAGAAATGGGAGAAAGAAGAAAATGGGTGGTAGAGAAGAAGAAGAAGAAGAAGAAGAAGAAGAAGAAGAAGAAGAAGAAGCAAAGAAGAAAGAAAGCGAGAAGAAGAAAGAGGAGAAAGGAAAGGAGAGGACAAGAATGAAAAAAAAAGCAAGAAGAAATCAATAGGAGAAGGAAAAAAAAAGAGACGGAAGAGGGGGAGGTGAAGGGAAAGAAAGAAAAACCGAAGAAGGAGAGGAGAACGAGGAGAGTTTGGTGAAGGAAAGACCAAGTAGAAGGATGGTAAAAAGGAGAATAACGAAGTAACAAAGAGTAGGGAGAACAGAAAAGATGGTGAGGAGATAGGAAGAAAGGAAGAAAGATGTAAAGAGAAGATAAGGAAGACAGAGAGCAGAAAGAAAGGAGAGGTGGAGAAAAAGAAAGGAAAGAAGGAAGATTTGAAGAAAAAGAAAAAGAGAAGAAAAACAGAGGAGTTGAAAAAGTAAAAGGAAGAGAGAGGAGAGAAAGAAAAATATGGATAGAGAAAGGCAGAAATAAGAAAGAATGAAAGAAAGAAAGAAAGAAAGAAAGAAAGAAAGAAAGAAAGAAAGAAAGGTGTCTGAAATGAAAAGACCGAGAAGAAAAATATTCCGAAATCGTAAATAGAATAAACATTAACAAAATCGACAGGAGTAATAACTTGAATATTTTTATTAGGTAAACGATTGTAAGACGACTCTTGTCTGTAAAAGCAATGCCAAATATGGCGATCGAGAAATGATAATGGTTTTTAATGGCTCGATTTAATCTTTTGCTGTCCATTACACCTTTCAAGGCTCTAGTAGTAGAGCGGCGATTAACGAAAAAAAAAAAACAAAAACTAAAAAAAACACCCGGCTTATTGAAACAAGAAAGACGCCAGGACGACCTGATGATTTTTTGTCTGCGCTGTGCATACAGTCACGTCCTGAATAGTTACAATACAAAAAATAAATGTTTCCTTTTGTCTTTTTTATGGTAATTGTTCTGCTGAGCTTTTCTCATCGGCAACTAGACTGTATGAATTTAAGCGCAGAGCTAGAGTGGCAGTTAGGTCACATTTTAAAGTTGAAATTGAGAGATGTAACCATAAATTCTATGCTAACAGTTTTTCCTGTCGCACTTCTTCCATCAACTTTGATTTTCAAAAATTTAGATGCAATATCAATCGTCTGTCTACTTAATTCCTGTTCTTTTATTGTTCTCTCTTATAATAATTCTTTCATACAAAGTGACATTTTTGAAATGTTGAGTACTAGGTAGCGGCTCGGATCTAGGAAAAGAAGATTCGAGTTTCAATTCCGGTCGAATTCATTACATTCACTTAGGTAGGAAAGGTATGAATACATATCCTCTTCCGCCAGTTATAGATAAATAGCAAGGTAGAATGGGTCCTATAGCCTTGGTTGGAAGCCAGTCTTAGAGAAAGAAATCTTTGAATTCAAAGCAGCCTTGGAGAGGGTTAAACAACGTCATCCTATTTTGTCAACTACTGGATATTTTTCAGCCTTGATAGAGTTCAAAATCATTTTGTGAAGAATGGGCAGAATTCCCATTCTGCAACCACTTTCCAGCAGACACAAATTTGCAAGCTATTTCCATGGCAAAAGTTCAGAAAAGTTTCAGAATGTACTTCTGGGATATGCCATGTTATTCAAAGGAGTCAACCAGTAAGTAATTGCGTCCATGTGCTATCCTCTACCTTTACAATAGCCAGATCAATAAAAATGTATTACTGTTGTCATATTTGGGCGGGAGTTGCCCAGACCTCCCTCTCCGGGCTTGATAGAGTCCGAAATATCCCCTAGCTCTTGTGGGCGACGAATTATTCTCCGCTCTCCAACCTCGTTCTCACAGGTGAGATGGGGCAAGGCTCTTGCTGCTCAGTCGCTACTTTTACGGAAAGTCCTCAGACGAATTACATCCCCTGGTCCTGTTAACTCAAACCTTAACTGCAATGGCATGCCATGCCACTTACATAGTGTCAAATCACCCAGATTCCCTCTGTATTTCGTCGATAAGAAGTAAGTACGACTTGAACATTTTCCTCTGAATCACTTCTCTGTGTAACCGACACTTAATAGGATTGTTCTTCTATCACTACAATCTTAAACTGTTCAAGGCTAGAATTAATTGTTATCTTTCACTCTTATTCACATAAATTCTTTCTTAAAGTAACTTTCTACCCCGAGTAGGCTATGAGCTTTGTAAAGAGTCAACATTATTGGAAAAGAAAAAAGAAAAAAAAGGAGAGAAAAAAATCACCCATTTCTACCATGTTCTAAATGTAAAAAAAAAAAAAAAGAATTCCACTTTTACAATTTTTTCCTTAAAAAAACTGCCACTTTGGAGAATAAAATCTAGCATGGATACTTCCATGAACTCTACAGTCTTAACCTCAATCTTTACTTGAGGCGATAAAATGTGGTTATACAGTGAAATACTGAGAATCCTATCGACCGAACATGTGAATAAGGAAGAAGTTTCAAGTAACTTATTAAAATTTACAGTGAGCCGACACTGGGAGAATTAAAAGTTCTATCAAGATTCTTTATTGGCGACCCAAATCTTAACAATATAATCTATGCGGATATGTTGTTAGAAGACACGAAAATTAAAACAGAAGAAACAGCACTATTTACATTATTCGGACTGTTGTCCTCATCTTTGTTGCCCTTTGTACGACGTGAAGCGTCGAAATTTCGAACCGAACCCTTTTTTACAATCACTCGGGTGTATCACTCTTATTTCTTGCGTGAAGCCTTTTTAGATAGTCATGGGTCTCTAACTTTCTAACCACTGCTGTAGCCTTGTATTGAACTCACATCTTTTTGGGTTAAAGTCACTAGAACTAACCAACGTCTATATCCACTGGTCCATGTGCCCTTATGGACAAAAACAACTTAATTTCAGGGACTTATAAACTTAATATACAGAAATTATTTTTTTTTTACCAGAGTTCATATTGCAATAGTTCAAATAATGTAAATAGTGTAAATACTACCTCATCTCAGAAATATAGACAAATAATGTGGAAAGAGGGTTAAGATAATTTAACACTCACAAGACATATTGAAAGCAAGAGGAACAAAAGAAAAACAGCGAATAATCTCTTATTGAGTTTGTGCGAATGGATAGCAGAACACTGAATGCGAGAGATGGTGAAAAGACAAAACGTACTAAAAGCTGCAAAGGATAGGAATTTGTGGATCGCCCACGGCAACACGACACATAGAAAAATAAGAACAGAATCCTTATCATCTCTGCTTCCTACTAACTTCCCCGTTCATATCACACACCTCATCGATCATAATAATTTCGACTGTAACCATCTACTTTGTGTGGATCTCGCACCTTATAGTGGGTGTTATTTTGTAGAAGAAAGATTACTTAGCATGATTTATCTCTTGAAAGGTACGTTATTCTTAATCGAAATTGACTTTACAGTTTTCCGAGAAGGTGGGTACAAAATCTGTTACATTATCGCTGTTTAAACTGAATTTTCAAATTTGAGCTTAAGATTCTGAATTTCAATACGGCTCTTAGCTTCGGCGCTACAAACTTCTGAAATAGTTAGATTTGCATATCGCCCGGTTTCCACTCGTCTCGCTCCTTTGAATATAAGTAGATGTTTATCCATTGTTTCCTGTTCAGGATTGTGTTACTTGTTATGTCTAATTTTCTTATTCATTCTCATTTACTTTCAGAAGCCCCTTTTATGTTAGTGGCATTATCACCTTCCTTAGGGTAAACTGATTTTAATTGTCACAGGACTGTTATTTCGTTCACTAGAATTTAACTACGTAAAATGAGTAATTATTCACCTCGTTGCATCTCTGAAAGAAAGTGACCTTTGTCCTCAACGGTACGATAAATCACATGGGTTGGATTCTACTACCCCCCAAAAGTATTCTCGGCACTGTCGAGTCTGTGAGTGACATGTCAGCTGGAAAGCTGATATGAGGGCGTCTGGAATATCTTTTACAAAAATCCTGGGTGGAACAAAGACATTATGATTTTTGTATAATCACTTAAAAAAACAAAAACAAAAAAACAAACAAAAAACAAAAAAAATTCTTTCAATTTTTTAAATTGGCAAAAAACTGTTTATAATATTGTATCAGTTTTCTCCCTTATGTGTAACAATGAAGACTTCAAACTAATTATTCGTATAACTGTTTAAAGCGAAAAAAAGGAAATAAGGGAAAATAGCTTTGTGCCAAGTTGGGTGCATACTTTCTTTAGACTGTGGTCCAAAAGGTCATTTTATATATATATATATATATATATATTCATATCACCCCGAGCAAGGCGGTAACGCCACTGTGGTGCAGGGGGCCACGTAAGAGTGGAAAGATTGGAAAAGAGAAAAACGGAAACCACATCCTAAACAGGGAACAAAGGATGAGCCTCTACACCTGTTCAATTGAAATGGGTGGAGTGTGAACCGGGCGATAGTTTAGTCTATCTACTCCAATCGAAAAAAAAAAAAGAAAAGTGAAAAGATTGGAAAAGAGAAAGCCGGAAACCATATCCTAAACAGGGAACAAGGGATGAGCCTCTACACCTGTTCAATAGACATGGGTGGAGTGTGAACCGGGCGATAGTTTAGTCTATCTACTCCAATCGAAAAAGAAAAAAAGAAAAGTGAAAAGATTGGAAAAGAGAAAGCCGGAAACCATATCCTAAACAGGGAACAAGGGATGAGCCTCTACACCTGTTCAATAGACGTGGGTGGAGTGTGAACCGGGCGATAGTTTATGCTCTCATTACGATTGATCTCTCTAGAGAGGAAAATAATAAAAAAAACATTACCACATGCACAATTTATGCATTATTCTTCAGCAATGAATTGTGTGTTCTTTCGGTTACTGGTGTGTATATACCCCGCTTATATATAACACGGTAACATTTACATTCTTTGATTCCATGTGTCTTAGGTTGTAACGATTCCGACTGACACAAAATCGGTCGAGTTTCGATCCCGGCCAGAAGCAAGTGGATTTCTAACCACACTGATGAGCTGTGGTACAACGAAACAGGCTTGTATGTGGATGACGAATATATATATATATATATATATATATATATATATAGAGAGAGAGAGAGAGAGAGAGAGAGAGGAGTCGGTCTCCAACACTTCAAGATAGGAAAAATTGTCTTTCGTAGCGTTATCAAATTGCGATATGAACTTTTCTTTGAGCAAGATGTTGGATCACCACACTACCAGCAAAATGTGCGAGCTTAGTTGAATTAGAATTTATAAGGACATTGGCTAGGACGAAGAGGTTCCGTCGAGTTCACCCCATATTCTACTGGCTTAACACCTGTTGACATTCTACTATGGGGACCCTAAAGTTGTTGCGTTTGGCAGAAAACTGACTACATTGTCAGCATAACTACACAAGCTTCAAGTTTTCTGTAGCTGGATTTTCTGCCTTTCTGGTATGCGTCTTTATTGAACATTTGTCTTTATGGTATCAACGTTTACTTTTGGAAAGCTTTCATAGCATCGTAATTGAAATATACTTGTAGAAGGCGCATATATGTATCAACTCTGTCCTGCATATTTATTTGTAGACATCTTGACACCACAATAGCCGAAAGTTTTTCTTTGAAGATCTAGGGAATGATTCTTGCTCAGTGTAGCCACTGCGGCTAGCCCTCCCTATTTCTCTCTGTGTCACTTTCTCAGTGTATATCTCCTTCTTCTGTCGTTAATATATATATATATAAAGATATATATATTACCCGCCATAATTATAAGGCCACCCCAGTTTTTTAAAAGAAATGATGTATTACATAATATTTTAATATTCATTGCCAAATATAAATAGAATGGTTCTTTTGTTATTATTACTTTGTAAAATTTTACATGGCACAGAAGCAAAGATGAACTCGTCCAAATCACCCTAAATTTTCTTCTTTCTTTCATTGATGAAACTCTAATATAGGCAACTATTAAATATTTATAAATTCATTTGATGCACATGTTATTGTGCAATATTAAAAAAAGAACCATTCTATTTTCATTTACATTTATTAACTTGGCAATAAATACTAAAAAATAGTATGAAATACATCCTTTTCTTAAAACACTGGGGTGGCCTAATAATTATGGCCGGTAGTGTATATATATATTAGTTATAAACTCAGATTTGCTAATCTAGTTTCTGGCTAATGAAGAAAAATAACTGAAAAAAGTAAAATGCATACTTTACCTACCTTTTTTAATTTTAAATTTCACTTTACTGAGTAGAGAAATATTCAAATTTGAAGCTGGATTATCTGCGTAAAAGTGTCTATTCGGACTTACACTAAGTCGTAACTTAATAATGACGTTCTGTCGTTCCCAAATATCCTACTAATACTGTTCCATAAATCAATCATCCACTACAACTAAAAAGAGTCTAACCTAATCCCTTTCTCGAACAACACAGGTAGATGTACGCATTTTTTTCTTTTTATTATATATATGTGGTGTTAAAACAAACTCACTGTCCAACTGTCGGCGAATGTGGCGAATTACCTTGTAGATCCAAGAGTGTCAGAGTATCGTATAGGTGCGAGCAAATTGCTCACAATGCAGGCTTCCCGAGCACCGACGCTGGAATGACGAGGCGCATGCGTCAGTAAGTCAGATTGAAGCTAGCAGCGCACCTAATATGCAGATTCTCTGGCTCGGCGAGAACGTATAAAAAGGCAAGTTCTTTTTGAGTCGACAGATCAATTTTGGGGTGCGTTAAGCGTAATTCTTTTAAAAATTTTGTTTTGGGATTCTATTCATACCCCAGCCCATCTACCATGTCATGTGAAAATTTTAATATATTTTTGTATATCATATATTGTATATAATAAGATTTTTATTTTCATTTCGGGCTTTTAGGTCTTCGGATTGTATGAGGTATTGTGGTGCATGAAAGTTTTATTGGTGAAGGAAAAATTCTTATGGTTAATGTGGGAATTGTAAAGTATGTCTGGGTTGTATGTCAGATTAGCTAGGTATAGGATAGTTACTGAAAGCCATTCCAAGTTTTTTTCCCGCCTCCCCAATTTGGCCTTGTGCCACATGTAATACCTTGAAAATAAAGTTAAGCGTAATTCTTGGCGCGGTGTACAAAACCAGAATTCGTTACAAGGGTGTTTTCTGTGTTCGTGCTACTGACTTACATCTTTTTTGCTACAGCGACCAAGCCGGCTACCCCACGTCATGGTCTTATGGGTGAAGCGGGATGTTTGCAACCCGGCAGGGACAAAAAATAAGATCTACAAAAAGGGAGGAAGAACTCTCAAGGAGTCATCAGTCGGCTAACAAGAGTTGGTGTCTCGATAAATTACAGTGGAGAAGGCAACGGGAAACCACCTCACTATAATTCCCAAGAACAATCATGGACTTGAAAATTCAATATAAAACCCAACGGCATGAAGGGGGCTAACTCCAAAGGAATTAACTTCTCAACCGTTGAGGACCGACATGGGTAACAGGTGTCACCTGCCAAGGGGACACAATTTCAAGGAGCTAATCCCTCGCCCGGAACGGAACGACATGATGAACAGGTGTCACCGGACCGTTATCCTGTGACACATTGCATCAAATAAAAAATACTTTAGAGACACGCGACGTCAGAACGCTGCACAACTGTGGACAGCTAAAGAATATCAAACAGGAGATAAGAAGATTGAATATCAATATTTTAGGAATATGCGAAACTAAATGGCCAAACCATGGAGATTTCGTCAGTGACAACCACAGGATCATATACGCAGGAGGTAAAAATAACGAAAATGTGGTCGGTTTGATATTGGATCGGGACATGAAGAATTGCGTTCTGGAGTACTGTCAGTTATCCGAAAAAGTTCTCGTGGCCAAACTGAAAGGAAACCCTTCAACATTGCGGTTATAATAATGTATGCAACGATAACACAAAGTACTGAGGAAAAAAATTGAATATTTCTACTCTATACTGGATAATGCCAAGGCTTAGTGTAAAACACAAGAAATTAGAATTATCATGGGAGACCTGACTGCCAAAGGAAGCAAGAAGAGAGAAAGTGTAACATTTGGAAACTTCGAACAAGGAAACCGCAACGAGCGAGAAGAGAAATGGCTCCAAGAACCAGGTAATAAGCAACACAGGTTTTATAGAAGGCCCAAGACGATGGGCATGGAGAATCCCAGGAGTTGATACGAAAAACCAAATCGACGATATAACTATAAACAGGAAATTCACGACATGATACTAAAGAGACATGGAACAGAATACAGAAAACTACACAAGAAAATAACGAACAAATGCAGACAAACTAAAGAGGAATGGCTCAACGACAAACTTTCAGAAATAGAGAGATTGAGCACGATTAATAAAGGAGACATGCATAAAAAATAAGAGAACAGGACAAAAGACATGCTCTTCAAAAAGATGGATAAAATCCAAGGATATAACGCTCATATTAGAGAAAGAGGAAATACTTCAGCGATGGGAAGAATATATAGGGGGTCTCTTTCATGATAAGAAAGAGCAGCCAATGATACACAGAGATACTGACGGACCGGAAATATTAATATGTGAAGTGGAAGCTGCACTGGCCAAATCGAATAGAAACAAAGTAGCAGGACCAGACGTCATTGTATTAGAGATGCTGACAGCCGAAGACGATTTCGGCGCAGACGACATTACAAAAAAATAAATTAAATCTACACCAGGGGCGATATAAAAGAAGACCCAAGCAGGCCAATTTTGATAGCACTGACTAAGAATCCAGGCGCAAACGAATGTGAACTTCACCGAACAATCAGCTTAATGAGTCACGTAACAAAACACATCATCCGAATTCTGATGAACAGAGCTCGAAAAAGAATCAGGCCAGAGACAGGACAAAAACAAGGCGATTTTGACAAGGACACTTGAAAAAAAACGCGATATATATGCTTGGAATGTTATCAGAAAGGGCAATAGTAATGCAGAGACGTGTACGTGTGTGTCGTAGACTTTGCAAAGGCATGATATTGAGCGCTTTCAAATAAATACCGCGCATATATAATATATAAATAATATAATATATTTAACAAATTGCATATATATATATATATATATATATATATATATATATATATATATATATATATATATCAGCAAGCAATGTGGGTATAGAAGAATCCAAAGAAGTATCCTGTACATATGGTTGTAGGATAACTCTCTAAGAGAGCTCTAAACATATATGTATATAAATACATATAGAGCAAATACAAGAAAAATTGAGGCAAATTAAGGCAAGATTCGTGTAAAATCCTTTGTAAACTACAGACGGAAGCTGATGATGGTTCGCCTGAAAATAGGCCCTCACTTCCGATTTACCATGAAATAACGTGTCTGCCTCAACATTTCTTATATATATATATATATATATATACATTTCACACACACACACACACACACACACACACACACACACACACACATATATATATATATATATATATTGCACATTAAATGCTGGTGCTAATAGTGCTCAACAGTGAATAATAACAAAGATTTAATTGACATTAATAATAAAAAGTAATAATAAAAAGTCAGCACCCGACGATTCCATTGCGCATGAAACGGAGCTTTGCTATCAAAACAAAAACGATTTTATATACATGTTCTTAACTACCGTTCACTTAAAATGAATAAACAAAAATAAAATATGCATGAATGAATGAAACGAATTCGACTGGAATTCGAACTCGTCATTCCGATTTACTCATATTTCTTTCATATACATATTAAAAATTTCATATACACCTCAAGATACCGGTTCCTATGGTTAGAAGTATTTTATCTAATATGGGTTATTTATTTTGTGTAATAATAGCTTCTAATGATTTGAATCTTTTCTTGCATTGTTTGCTATAGAGTATTTTGATATTATCCACTGATTTTAAATCCTCTCTGTTATCTATCTATCTATCTATCTATCTATCTATCTCTCTATCTCTCTCTCTCTCTCTCTCTCTCTCTATATATATATATATATATATATATATATATATATATATATATATATATATATATATATATACCTCCTGTCACGCTCATGGAGAGAAAGAAACAATTGCGAGGCAGCATCGGCTCAGTTCATTAGAAAGAAAATAGCGAGACTTCATCGGCTCAGTTTATTCTCTTTACTACAATGTATTAAACTTTACTACCAGTTATGAAAGCTCTTGCCACGTGTTCGTTCTTTAACACAGACTTACTATTTTATTTTTTCTTATAATTATATCATCGAATGGCGAAGAATATATATATATATATATATGAATCCAACCTGCTATTGTTTTCTTATGTCTTAATGTAAAATGCTCAGTAGTAGGTACAACAACATATCTGTTGCCGTCATTTTAGTTGGCATATCGATATAAATATTTTGCCATCATTTCTTCGGTATGGATCTACTGGTATATATTAATATTAAAAAATAACTTTTTTCGGTGCAGTTTTGCTCCCCACTAACGGTTATACATGTCTTCTTCCGTGTGATGCGTCCATTCAGGACATAGGCAATCATGACTCGCCGAATCCTCTCATCTTGTGTGGCTGCGTTCCGTCCTCTTCTCATTTCCCGCATTTCGCCATGTATTCAAACAAGCTCGATATAGAATTCATCATCATCACCATCATCATTATCATCATCCTAATGGATGCGATCTGTATAAATAATGCTTTCGAACATACACAAGTCAGTCAATCGGCTCGTCTTATTTTTTCGGTAGTTGCAGTTATTTTTAGAAAGGTCACAATATTAGTAGTAGGGTAACTTATTATTCAAGTAGGAGAAGTATTTATTTGATATAATATCGTTATGTTGTGAAATATATTTACCTATGTTCTTAACGCAAGTATAACTTTGACATTGTTTTTTTTTTAAATCTTTTTAGTGTGAGGGAATGGTAGAAATTTATGTGAATTAAATTTAGGAAGAATTTTTACAATGTTTGTTTGGACATTACGGATGAAGGGTGGGTTAAACCAAATCTTTCTAAGTTTACGTAGTTACTGTTTATTTTTGCTTACTTTGTTTTTAACGGAGTATTCTAAACACGTGTTGACTTGACTTTTTTCTAAAGTAATAATCTATTTCATTTTGAAGTTGTCAAAGCGTCCTTATTACTAGAGTTAGTACATAAAAAAATTGGATTGATCTATGCAAATTATTAATTGTAATATGGCTGTAATTGGATTCTTTGTTGATGTATTTATGATTGTCTGAATATTTGGCGTACGCTTTGTAGTGGCCATTGACCTTTGTACTAACCTTTGACCTGAACAATGGTCTTTAAAAACCGTATGCTAAAAATTCACAACCACAAAAACATTAACAAAGAATCAAATCACCACGATTCGGATGATAATGATGTTAAATTCTATATTGGAGTAACTGCTAATAAGTGGAAATACCCTTACATTAACCATATGACGTCTTTAAACAACACTAAATAGTTTTATCCATAGATTATAGGAAATTGAAAAGCAACTACAATTATTCCCTGGAATATCATCGTTAAAACCAAATGTAATAATAGAAAAGGAGACAGATGTAAGTTATATCTTTTAGAAAAACTTGTCATCTTAAATCATATAAATAATCCTAATCTGCTTAAAAAAAAGTGAATTAAATGATAACATGTTATCATAGAAAAATACTTAAATTTTTTGGTCCTGATTTATAGTTTTCTCTATACGTTTGTCTCGTTCTTTCTCACTCCATTTCTTTCTTTCTTTCCCCCGCAAATATTACCATTAATAATTACGAATTACGCCCCCTTGCATTTTAAAAATAATTTTTTATTTTAATTTAAATTTTATTTAGTTAATATAATTATATAATCCAGCAGCTCATAATAACAACATCACCTGGCAGTTTAAACGTAGCCTTGTGAAAAGGCAGATTGAAGTAATTAATGATAACCTAACAACTCTTAACAAACGGAAACAAGAAATACATAACACAATAAAAATGAACTACCAGCTCTGAACAATGTAAGATGATCTTCGAAGGAGATTGAAAGTACTTGGGAACATCGAGAAATGAATAATAATAACATCTGTCAACGTTGCAGTTAATTTCTGACATCTTTTAATTATAAAAAGCGAAATCTTATCCGTGAGTATGAACGGATTTTATTAAACTATAAACACAGTGTTTGCAATTTATTTAATCACACACACACACACACACACACACACACACACACACACACACACACATATATATATATATATATATATATATATGGTTTACTTTTTTTAATAATGTGCTATTAGGTTTTTCAAATTTCAATCACTGCCCCTTGCAGCAATGGTGAATCAATCGAACACATATATGTGAAACTTTCACAAATGTTTAGATTAATTTCTTTTTTTTTTTTTACTTTGGGGAAAACATAGACGTCATGAGACTGACGCCTATTATTCTTCTTTTCGCATCCGCTCTTTCACTGCTTGTTTAAACAGCACCACCTCTTGCCTATCCTGTCTATATAAACATCTTTCTTTATCATTATTTACGATCGTGCTGTCCATCCTCAGGGCTCTTTCTTTTCTTCAACTGTTCAATTTTTTTTCCTTTTTAAACCTTTTCTTTCTTCTTTTAGTCATTAAAAGGAAACCAACCTGGGTGAAAATGTCGGAAATTATACCAATTTCCCGATATATAAATTATTCTTTACATCCCATCGATGGCCTATGCCACATCCACTGTTCGTATCCCCGTATCTCTTTGAAATAATAATATTAATAATATTAATAATAATAATAATAATAATAATAATCATTTACTACTGTTCTTTCCAGTAAATCACGGAACATCTTTTTCCTTCGTTCAATCTTCCGGTTTTAGCTTTTGTACCTATTATCAGCGTTTTTCAATACCAAACTGGTCTGAAGCAGCGGCCATGTTTGTCGGTGGCCATTCTAAATTGGCACGAAATGAAACGCCGTGTTTAGATAACCGAACTGGACCTCAGTATTATAATATCATTGGTATTAAGAAGACGTTTATTTGACTAGGGAAGAAATAAAAGGAAAATAAGCGAGGAGGGTAGAAAGAGAAATTCAATGAGGGAGTAATTTAGAGTCTGAAGATCGATTAAGAAAATAGCTATCTGTTCCCTTAAAGAAGAGGCGAGCACGCGTCCAGTTTAACAAAAAGAATAAAGAGATTAAAAACAGTGGAAAAATAATCGAGGAACTGAAATTTAAAGAATTTGTTTTGATGGTTAGTGGAACATTAGAAGAGTAGCCGAAGAGTGATTTGTATTAGAATGTCAATTAAGCCTTAAGGAGAAAGTGACATGGTATGGGATTATTTGTTTGGAAAGAACGCGTGTTTGTCGTATAATATTAAGGGAATTTCAGACAGAAAGTCTAATAAAAAAATATTAGATAAAGTATTGAGAACAATAAATTTCTAATTGCAGGCATTAGTGGCTGAGTTTTTCGTTTTTTTAAATGACTAGCCGTATAGCCTGGCGTTGCTCGGGTGTAATGAAAACTTTAAAACTAATCCATAGTCCTGGAGCTCAGACTCTTTGGACGTTGGCACGAAAGACTAAAAAGCAATAGTTGTTTCCAGTTAAAGCGAAACCGTAGACTGAAAGAAAAATGAATGGATGTAAGTGAAATTTTGATTTCCTGGTATCGATATCAAATAAGTTTTTTTCGTCGTAAACTGAATTTTGAAGACTAAATAAGTCCTCTGAGTAAATGGTTTCATGGCTGAGGTTAAGAACTACAATTATACCTACTTAGAGCCAAAAACTAAAATAAAAGGGCTGAAAAAATGATTTTGATCAGACCGGTATCTTGCCTTTTATATATATTATCAATTTTCTGCACTATTGTAAGAACTGCAACCTTGAAATTTCTGAATATCGTTTCTTATGTCTTTGCCTATGAGTGTATCAAATTTGATTAAAATCGGACCACTCCTTCTATAACCCGATTTTTTCGATTAACCTAGCTAAGAACACTCGCAGACGCTAATAGTACAACTGTGTAAATTTTGAAGAAAATCGTTTCAGCCGTTTCGGAGTCTATAGGTAACGGATACACACACACACACACACACACACACACACACACACACACACAAAGTTCCATTTATAAATACGTTTAGATAGATTCAGTCAGTCAGTTAAGTGTTAAATGTGATATACGCTTGGGCGATCATGTTTCGAAATAGACATGACTGACTGGGCAGAAGACTACCCCTCAGTAGGTTGCCATTACTTTCTGCGGCAAACTGGTTGCCATCTAAAGCTATAGAACCCAATCAGTCCTGTTATTTAACAGGTTATTTTCCCAAAAGGGATCTGCGCGTAAGTGAATGCAGTGATTTCAACTGGAATTCATACTCAGTTCCTCGATTTCTCGTTCAGAGCCGTTAGTCACTGCACCACGACGAACATCCGTACCACAACGTACATCCATCAGTCAGTTAAGTGCCATACGAGATACACGCTTGGACGATCATGTCTCATGTCTGACTGGGCAGAACATTATCCCACAATAGGTTGCCATTACATTCTGTGGTAGACTGGTTGCCAGCCAAGGTTATAGAACCTAATCTGTCATGTTATTTAACCCATAACTAGAGAGAAGAGACGGATTAATACATTTCCCAAGGGTATTTGCACGTAAATGAATGCAAGGAATTTAGCTGGAATTCGAACTCTGATCCCTGATTTCTCTTTCTGAGCCGATATCTACTGCACCACAACGCACATCCTTACCACATTAACATGATTATTGACCTGAAACCCACCACTAGACGCAATTTAATAGACAAATTTAATAGACAATAAATTTTTAAGAAAATCATTAAAAATAATAAGAAACACCGTGAATCAACATATACTTTATAAAATAGCTTGTGATTGTTAATCGAAGAGACGACTTCTAATTCCAGTTGGGTCGATTATATTTCCTTACGCGTAATTATTCTTGTGAAAGACATGAATTAATTAGTAAGGTATGGATTAATTAGTAAAACTTGCATCACTTAGTCCTTATTATATACCCCCACACACAAAAAAAAATTCTTACAGTATAAAAATATTTTCTTGCTTTAAATGAGATGCAATGTGTTGGTAATCAATCTGGTTAACAAAAATTGACATGTACCCAAAACTATTGTCACGCTAGCGACGGTAATTGAACTAACCTCTTTAGTGAAAAGAAAAGAGAGGTGCTGCTACAGGATTGGAATCACCGGTACCAAGCATCCCGCAAAGTTTTTTTTTCCGTATATAGCCCGAAGACAAAGAGGTGACGTGCAGATACTGCACATTGTAGATTTTCAAAGCACCACTTAGATACGGCACAAGGCTGAAAAGATGGGGCACCCAATGAGGATCGAATTCGCTACTCACTTGTAACTAATTCTAGCGAGGAGACAAGCTTGCTAACTATTACACCACGCCGAGGTGCAACAGATACTGCGCATTGATCTCAGCCCGAAGACCGAAAAATTGTAACACTAACATCTCTATAAAAAAATGATTTCGGACATACACTAGTCATTCAATTGGCATGTCTTATTTTTTCGGCAGTTACAGTTATTTTTAGAAAGGTCACAATATTAGTAGTAGGGTAACTGTTATTATTCAAGTAAGAAAAGTATTTATTTGATATAATATCGTTATGTTGTTAAATATATTTACCTATGTTCTTAACGCAAGTATAACTAACATTAACATTATTGATGTTAAAATCTTTTTTAGTGTAGGTGAATGGTAGAAATTTTTGTGAATTAAATTTAGAAAAAATTTACAATGTTTGTTTAGATATTACGGATGAAGGGTGGGTTAAACCAAATCTTTCTAAGTTTGCGTAGTATAGCGGTAAGTATAGTATAAATATAGTTTACGCAGTATAAATGTAAGTAACTAGTATATACCACACACACATACACACACACACACTTTGGGAAAGGTATTAGTTTGTTTCTTCCCTCCAGTTATGGGTTAAATAACAGGACAGATTAGGTTCTACAGCCTTGGTTGGAACCAGTCTACCGCAGAAAGTAATGGTAGCCTACTGAGGGATTATCTTCTGCCCAGTCATTTCGGTGTTCAACACACTATCATCACGAAGAAAAATGAAAGATTTTATTGCAGTAAAAAAGTCAGTCAGTCAGTTAAGTTCTATACGTGAGATATGATCGTCCAAGCGTGTATCACGTATGGTAGTTAACTGACTGACTGAGTGACTTTTTTTTTAGTTGCGGTACGCTATAATAATAATAATAATAATAATAATAATAATTTTGTTAGAAGGTTGTCGTCTAGACATTGATACGGAGGGTAGGGAAGACGGAGAAAAGGATTCAAGACTCGATCATTGAAAATGATTTTAGATTACATCTAAATTATATCTACGTGTGTTAAGAAATCAAAGAATTAAGTGTGTTACAGGAATGTAAGTGTGGGAAAGAGAAAACAGAAAGAAGGGAAAAAACAACGGGTAGACAGGGAAAGAGTTAAGGGGAGAAAAGATGGGAGAAAGGAAGAAAAATCACGCCAGCCATCCAACATAAAAAATGCCAGCTAAAAGAGATTAGGAAAAAAATGGGATTGATACATAAAATAGAAAAGAAAAAGGAGAAAGTAAAAGGGTAAAAGGGAATAATAAAGAATTTATTGCTGAAAAACGAGGTTTTTCCTTGCTGAAAGAGCCATACGACATATGTAGTTTTCGGAGTTTTATTTGAAAACAGATATATATTTGGCACTGTAAAAAGATAATACAATTTACATCGAGCCCTCATTTTAATATTAATGAGATTAATATTAACAAGATCTGTTTTCTGATTTTAGCTACATGCCATTTTCATTTTGGACTTTAAACAAATATATATATATATATATATATATATATATATATATATATATATCTTCATTTTTAAATGGAATTATTTTACTGCTTTTACCTTTGGGTTTCTACCATGAGTGGTGTCTCCAGGCGATTTTTAATAACTATTAAAAATAGTTATTAAAAATCGGTTTTTTAATAACTATTTTTAATAGTTATTAAAAATCCACGCCTGGAACACCACTCGCTAATAGAAACAAGGTAGCGAAATAACTCGTTTAAAAATGAAAAATATTCAAAAGTTCTACAATATAATTGTATAGAACACTTTTAATACAAATGTGTACTGTTCTAACCCTATTAGGACGAAAAACTAAGTATTAAACAATATATATATATATATATATATATATATATATATATATATAACCACACTGCAAAACAAGACTTTATATTTAATTTTACCTATGAACAGTGCCGATTGTGGAACTCTGAAAGAACTCTATCTATCTATAGCATCATGATAATCTACGTATACTGTCTTAATATATATATATATAGGAAAAACTACTAAAAAGTTGTAAGTTAAAAATGTATTTTTTGACAGTATTTATTTATTTCTATTATTATTATTATTATTATTATTATTATTATATATATATATATATATATATATATATATATATATTAAACTATCGCCCGGTTCACACTCCACCCACATCTATTGAACAGGTGAAGAGGCTCATCCCTTGTTTCCTGTTTAGGATGCGGTTTCCGGTTTTCTCTTTTCCAATCTTTTCACTCTTTTCCTTTATTATTTTATTTTTTTTTTCAATTGGAGTAGATAGACTAAACTATCGCCCGGTTCACACTCCACCCACATCTATTGAACAGGTGAAGAGGCTCATCCCTTGTTTCCTGTTTAGGATGCGGTTTCCGGTTTTCTCTTTTCCAATCTTTTCACTCTTTTCCTTTATTATTTTATTTTTTTTTTCAATTGGAGTAGATAGACTAAACTATCGCCCGGTTCACACTCCACCCACATCTATTGAACAGGTGAAGAGGCTCATCCCTTGTTTCCTGTTTAGGATGCGGTTTCCGGTTTTCTCTTTTCCAATCTTTTCACTCTTTTCCTTTATTATTTTATTTTTTTTTTTCAATTGGAGTAGATAGACTAAACTATCGCCCGGTTCACACTCCACCCACATCTATTGAACAGGTGAAGAGGCTCATCCCTTGTTTACTGTTTAGGATGCGGTTTCCGGTTTTCTCTTTTCCAATCTTTTCACTCTTTTCCTTTATTATTTTATTTTTTTTTTCAATTGGAGTAGATAGACTAAACTATCGCCCGGTTCACACTCCACCCACATCTATTGAACAGGTGAAGAGGCTCATCCCTTGTTTCCTGTTTAGGATGCGGTTTCCGGTTTTCTCTTTTCCAATCTTTTCACTCTTTTCCTTTATTATTTTATTTTTTTTTTCAATTGGAGTAGATAGACTAAACTATCGCCCGGTTCACACTCCACCCACATCTATTGAACAGGTGAAGAGGCTCATCCCTTGTTTCCTGTTTAGGATGCGGTTTTCGGCTTTCTCTTTTCCATTCTTTTTACCCTTACGTAGCCCCCTGCGCATCAGTGGCGTTACTGCCTTGCTCGGGGTGATATGATTAAAAAAAAAAAAAAAAAAAAAAAAAATATATATATATATATATATATGATATTTCTGACCGGCCACGGCCTTTCATCAGAAACAAATTTGTTTCTGATGAAAGGCCGAGGCCAAGTCTGAAATATCAAATATATATATAATAATTTAACTATCGCCCGGTTCACATCCCACCCCCGTCTATTGAACAGGTGAAGTGGCTCATCCCTTGTTCCCTGTTTAGGATGTGGTTTACGGTTTTCTCTTTTCCAATCTTTTCACTCCTTTTCATTTTTTTTTTTCAGTTGGAGTAGATAGACTAAAATATCGCCCGGTTCACACTCCACCCATGTCTATTGAACAGGTCAAGAGGATCATCCCTTGCTCCCTGCGTAGGATGTGGTTTCCGGTTTTCTCTTCTCCAATTTTGTCACTCTTACGTAGCCCTCTGCACATCAGTGGCGTTACCGTCTTGCTCGGGGTGATATGATTAAAAAACAAAATAGAAATAAATAAATACTGTCAAAAAATACATTTTTAGCTTACAACTTTTTAGTAGTTTTTCATATATATATATATATATATATATAGTCTACATGTCTTTCTCTATTTCATTCTGTTTTTTCATATCTATCTATCTATCTATCTATCTATCTATCTATCTATCTGATATTGTCTACTTAGTCATACTATATGTAAGTGGGTATGTAGCTTTGTGCCTCAGTGAGATTTTTATTGTATTTGTAGAAGATCTTTACAGGTTCTTACGCCGTCCAATTCTAATATGCCTTCTGTTTACTGAGTAATTCAATGTGGATTGATTTCTGTCTTTGTTATATTTGAGTTACTGATGAGTCAAACCTTTTAATATGAAGCCTTTAAAAAACATTGCCCGCTTTTATCTTCCTTGTTTGACAATCATCTTTGAAAGCTGGTTGTCATCGCATTATATTTTCATATAAAAGGGGAATGAGCAATGAACAGGACACATTTGATTCATTCTCTTATTCTGAAAAACGTGTTCATTCGAATCTGTTAATCTCGATTTCTCTTTCACTCTATCTATCTATCTATCTATCTATCTATCTATCTATCTATCTCAGTCTGTTCAGATCTATCTATCTATCTATCTATCTATCTATCTATCTATCTATCTATCTATCTATCTCAATTTGGACATCTCGCGGTAGAGTAATGGTTAGCAAGCTTGTCTCGCTAAAATAATTACAATTGAGTAATGAATTCTATCCTCCCTGGGTATCCCTTACTTTCGGCCTTGTGTCACATCTAAGCTACGCTGAGAAAATCACCATACATATATACGCGCGCGTGTGTGTGTGTGTGTGTGTGTGTGTGTGTGTGATTTATGGGTTGCCCGACGTGGTGTAATAGTTAGTAAGCTTGTCTCGCGGGAACCTATTACAACTGATCAATGAATTCGATCCTCACTGGGTACCCAATACCTTTGGCCTTGTGCCACATCTATGCGGCGCTTAGTAAATCAACTATCTATTTCAATTTGTTCATATCTAATTCAAACTTAATAATTCACAAATTAAGGGTTTGCGGACATATGTTTATCTGTTTTTTTTATTCTTGTTTTGGTGTGAGGAAACCGGCTCCAAAGTTTGTAAAAGTATTTTTAATACAACCTGGTGAATATTTGATAGAATAAGGAAAACGCTTATAAGTCTAACATATTTCAGTTTTATTAAAGCTTCGTCAGAGACTGAAATATAGAGGAGAAAAAGACACTTCCGGTATTTAAAATTTTTGCATTTTGTTTTTCATTGGTTAAACAATTTTTTTTTTCACAAAAAGGCAAAAGTGAAAGTGTTATCACAATATGTATTAAGCTTAGTCGAATCTGAACATAAGGTTGATTAAATAATTCTTCAAAATCTGCTACCTGAGTAGGAAATAAGCGTTCCAAATTCTTGCTGTTACCTGGGATCGAACTCTAACCACCGTCAGAAAACACAAAACTACTTTATTTCAAAAGTTTTTTAAATGCTCTGTTCTTTAAGAAAGTAAGTGGTCATTGCCCACCTCAACTTCCTTTATCTTTAATATGTATGAAATGCCTTGCCTTTATGGGAAAATAATGGAGTGATTTTTCGTTGTGTTTTCTATGTTTGGGATTCAGGATTTTCCATTTCGCAAAGAATGTGTGGGTGGTGTAATGGAGTGTGGGCCGGGAGGAGAAATCGAAATTGGGTTCGTTGCATTCACTTACGCGCAATTACCCATAGGAAAGACATGAATCCCTCTTTTCCCAACTATGCGTTAAATAGTAAGAGTTGTAACTGGAAACATAATTGTTATTTAAAAAAAGGAGAAACTTATGCAATATTCATACGTAGATAAAGAAATATTCTTTCAATTCAAAATATAGTTCCACTTTAAATTACCATAGCGAAAAAAAAAGAAGAACTAATATAAAAGGTGGTTATTGTAGATACAGGTGCATCGGCAACAGTGTCTTCCTTGTGATTCTATCAATCTGAAAGGCGTGATTATGTTACTTTGCCGAATAATGGTGACAATATTGAGTATACTTGGTATAGAAATATTGATGACGATACAACAACATCCCGATCTTCATTGCAAAGTGTCGTAAAAAATGGTAAAATAAATTCAGGGTGCGTTCTTGGTCTGAAGTGACGTGTTGACAAGGCGATGGGAACACGGCTCTAACCACAACTGCTCCCTTGTCAGTCCCAACGTGCCCTACTGAATTAAGTAAACGAGAAAGAAAACTTGGACAGAAGGCGGGAGGCGTAAGATACACGTATCAGTCACGTGGGAAGTCGCGTCTTCGATTGTCAAGGTCATTTATAGAATAGGTTTTCAATTTCTTTATTAATTTTTTTCTTTTTTTTGTTCTTGCTTCTTTTGTTACTGATGTTTTCTAATCTCTATCTTACAGTCAATTTTATTCTCTTGGGTTTTCGTTGGTATTTGTCTCCTTTTGTTTTCCTCTCAGTCTTTCTTTCTTT
Organism: Ascarosepion bandense; assembly: GCA_037127315.1. NCBI lineage: Eukaryota > Metazoa > Mollusca > Cephalopoda > Sepiida > Sepiidae > Ascarosepion > Ascarosepion bandense. The sequence continues at coordinate 2,319,834 of JBBBDQ010000927.1, read as the reverse complement.
CTAATTAGTCTTTTTATTTCTACCTTCATTTGTTTCTTTCATATTTTCTTTCATTTTTCTTTCTCCTTCTTTCTTTCTTTCTTCCTTTCTTTCTTTCTTTCTTTCTTTTTATTAGTTTTTTATTTCTACCTTCATCTGTTTCTTTCATATTTTCTTTCATTTTTCTTTCTTTCTTTCTTTCTTTCTTTCTTTCTTTCTTTCTTTCTTTCTTTCTTTTTTATTAGTCTTTTTATTTCTACCTTCATCTGTTTCTTTCATATTTTCTTTCATTTTTCTTTCTCCTTCTTTCTTTCTTTCTTTCTTTTTAATTAGTATTTTGATTTTTAAATTCTTGTCATTCTTTTTTATTTTTATTGACCTTTATTCTTTCATCTTTTTCGTACTCGTTCTTCTTTCATACAATCAACTTTAATTCATTAATTTTTTGTCTCATTCATTCATACATTCATTTGTTCTTTATTTCTTTGCTTTTCTATCATTCTTTCTTTAGTTCTTTCTTTCTTTTTTCTTTCTTTCTTCTTAATTGTTTCTTTTTTATTTCTTCTTCTTTCTTTCCTTTATTGACTTTAGACTTTTTAGTCATTCATTTCTCTTTCTTACATCGCTTTCAAGGTCATTCGTCCAACTTGCATACTTTCTTTCACGGTGATCTGTTTGTCTTTATTTCCGGTTACAGTTTCTTCCTTTCCTTTTTTTTCTCTGGCTTTCATTAATTTTTTTTATTTGATTCTTTTACGATTCTGATTTTTGTTACCTCTTTTTTTGTATTGTTTTTCTTTCTTTCTTTCATTTTTCTTTCTTTCTTAGCAAAAAATTCAAGAGTTGTTTCTACAGTAATATACTTTTTTTTCTCTGCAATTTATTCAGTACTTTTTTCTCCATTTTTATTTCTTTATCTCCGCAACACGATAAGCTATTTTGTCTCTTCAATTCACATAGACCAACCTGGCTAAAATGTGTGAATTGTACAGGCGTCAAACGACTTGGAATATTTTGGTAGAATCGCACATTAAATCAGTATACGCTATTTTTTTCTTAATATGTCGTCCTTTCTCACTTCACACATCAGTTATGTCCCTTTTTGCTAATGCTTTAAAGACTAGATATTCTGTCTTGTCTACGCCATTGGACAATTTTCAGCTCATATATCTACAGGGTACGATGGGTAAATTGGCACTGTGTTAAATTTTTAAGTTCACGCATACGCGTTGTTTGTTTAGGATTTTTTGACTGCATACTAAAATAAGGTCAGTTGGGCACCGTCTGTGAGAAAAGAGCACAAAGAAGCAATTCACACGGCTAGAAATTTGGAAACGGTATGCTTATTCGCACCGGAAGCTCCAAACCGAACATTTCAGAGTGTTTGGTGTCAATCTGAGGAAATTTCAAAGGATTCGAAAAGAGTTGGATGAGACTAACGGTGAGTACGAAGGTCATTGAAGTGATTATTAGTCACGAAGGCATTATGTCTCGATTCCCACAGAGGCCTATATCAAGTACTTGAAGGAAGTAGTGCTGTCATGGAAAACTCTAAGCCTGTCAACAGGACTCTGCACCATGCTACGCAAGCAGGAGAACAAAGTGATGACTGTCAGACAATTTATGCGACCATATAACCCCTTACATCTGACTAACTCGCCTGGTTGCAACCTGCTTGTGTGGGGCGAATTTGAACAAAAGACCAACAAAAATCTTTGTAATAACAAAGACGAACTGAAAGAAAAATGTTATGGCAGTATTCATCATCTAAAACATGTAGACCGCTCAAAAGAGTTTCATGAAGTCATCTAGAGGCTGTGATTGAAGCCAATGGCGAATTTATTGAATAAATTTACTTTTTAACATTTCAAATAATTTTGTATAATTTTGGTAAATATATCTGTTAAAATGGGATATCAGTGTTATTTTCATTTTTGCGTAATTTAGACGTAATTCATCCATCGTGAGCGCGCACACACACACACACACACACACACACACACACACACACACATATATATATATATATATATATATATATATATATATATATATATCTTTCTTTCCTGTCACGGAGACAGAGAAAATAGAGAGGCAGCGTCGACTCAGATCATTCTCTTTACAACGATTTATTGAACACTCTTGATGTGTGTTTGTTCTTTAACAGTACTTTATAATTTATTTTTTGCAACAATTATGTCATTGAGTAGTGAAGCATATGTATATATCTTCCCTATTATAATAAAGCCCGTTATATATATATATATATATATATATACATACAATTATTTAGCTTATGGTCATAATTAAATTAAACCAGTACAGTTGTATTAAAAATTGTCCAATACATTTATATTGTAGAACTTTGTAATATTTTTCATTCGTAAAAAAAGTTATTACGCAACCCAGGTTTCCACCTTCCGATGTCTTCAGGCGATTTACAATAACTGATTTTACTGTTTTTTAAGAACGTTCGCGTAACGGATTTTTTATGAACGCGCAATTTTCAAAATTAGGAGTTATATTTTCATTCATGATTGTATGATCCTGATAGTTATTTATTGGTATGGTTACACTTGGTCATAATTTATGTTCTTTCATGTCGTAACTCATTTTTGTTTGTGAATAACATAACAGCTAACCTTTTTTCCTACATATTTTACCACCGCTGTAAAGCTGGGTTGTTTTTATGATACACCACCTTATGTCTTGGTTTTTTCCATATTTTAATTTCAATTTCCACACGTGGCTAGCCAGTTTTGTACAATTTTTAATGTTTTCTAGTTTAAATGTCGACCTATGGTTATTCCATCTATTTTTTAAAATAGTTGTGGTTGATTCCAAATATGTTTTGTTTTGACAATTTATGTCAAATAATTTAGCTTTGTAAATGACTTCTTTCGTATTACAAAGTCCTTGAAGTTCGCATTTATTTTTGTCCCTACAGTTACATTCCTTATTAATGATGATGTTTTGTACATTGCTATTTATACTTCTGTCGTTTTGATTTTTATGTAATTTTCTAAATTAATAGTACAGCTATAACTCAGTTTGGTTGCATTTCTTTTGAAAATTTTGTTTAGTTCTGATCTTTTTGGAAAGTGTTTATCCATCAGTTTAAAAAAATATTTGTCCTATTTTGGTTTTTACTTCTAAGTTAAATGCGTGGAACCAGACAAAATTGGTTTGGTTGGGGATTGTATTCTAAAATGTTCTTATGGCCAGATTTTATTAGGATATCTTCATAATTTTTCTTTTTATCAAATATTTTTTTTGACGAATTTTTGATAGCCTTCGCTCTTTTCCTTTATGAATGTGCTTGGTTGTGCTTTTGGGAAGGTTAGATTCTGTGTTTATGTACTTTCAATTTGCATTTGCTTTCATATACAGTGATATTGCCAGTTTGTAAATTTAATTCTGCATCTAAATATTGGTCTATTTTTCCATTTGTTTCAATTATTATTTCCAAATTTAGATCTTTGAAGAGAAGTGTTTTCCTTATTCTATCATTCTCTCTTATGTTGTCCGGTGCTATTATTAATCAGTCATCTTTATATAATCTGTGGTTGCCTAAGTGGATTATTTCATTGATTTTATTTAAGATGTATATTCCTATCAATTTTGAAATTTCGGCTCCGTCATACGATCCTTGTGGTACATCAAAAGTGCCGTTATTTAATTTCTTAATACATGTTTTACCATTGTGGAAAAGTATGGATTTTCGGCAAGACAGAATGATATGTTCGGATGGTATATCTATGTACTGTTTAGCGAAATTTAGCGCTTCCATTAAACCTTTTTCAAATATTGATGGGTAAAAGCTTTTTAATTTTTAGAGTAAAGTATAGTATGTCTTCCTTATCTTATATATATATACATAAATGTGTGTGTGTTTGTGGTGTGTGTGTGTGTGTGTGTGTGTGTGTGTGTGTGTGTGTGTTAAGGGGAAAAGTATTAATTAATGCAAAACAAAATAATACGCTAAAAGTTGAAGGAGGAATTTCCTTCATTGCTTGTAATAAATGTCACAATGTATCCATAGTCAGTCAGTTAAGTGCCATACGTGATACACGCTTGGGCGATCATGTCTCGAAAGAGACATGACTGACTGGGCAGAAGATAATCCCGCAGTAGGTTGCCATTGCTTTCTCGAAAAAGACATGACTGACTGGGCAGAAGATTATCCCGCAGTAGGTTGCCATTGCTTTCTGTGGTAGGCTGGTTGCCGACCAAGGCTATAGAACCCAATCTGTCCTGTTATTTAACCCATAGTGAAAACCTCAAAAAACATAAATAAAAGATTATATGAACACAAACGAAATCTTTTACAAAACAACACATTAAAAGAATTAATTGTTTATCGTAACGTGACCAACCAAAATTTTTACTTTAAAAAAATTACCAAAAAATATTCTCTAAAATGAAAAACGATTCACTAAGACTAATATGTTTAGAAAGCGCTTGAATTGTTAGAGTATTCGCAGTTAATTTTTATCCAGGTTCTTATAACGTGTCACTATTCTTGGTACAAATGTAGTCTGATGAAGTCCTAGAGGACGAAACGCGTCACATTTTCCCACTTTATTAGAATTCTTTCCTCTGAAATTGTTCTTGTAATATAAAAATTATATATCGTCATCTCAAGTCAAGGTATGTGCGTGTTTGTGTGTTACTAATTACAATAAACACTATTTAGTTGAGACGCGTGTTTCATTATGTATCTATCTTTAATAAAACAATTCCAATCTACCAGCATGGGTTTTTCATGAATATTCATTAAAGAAAACGTGTTTTTCGGATAGGTTAAAATCCGCATCACTCTTATAAAAAGAAAAGAAACTATACATGTAGTTGAAGACGAGCAGACATGTATGTATAACAATAATGTATATAGTAATAATAAACGTTTCCGTTACACCCAATGGTGTGCAGGGCAGCGTTTTTGCTGTTTCCATAACAAACTGTTTTTTATGAGGCAGGGTTGTTAGGAATGAGCCCAACCACCAAACCTGGAGGAAGGTGATTTTCTAAGCGTAGTGACACACGGCCGAAAGTAAGGTACACCCAGTGAGGATCGAAATCACTACTCAATTGTAATGATTCAAACAAGACAAGCTTGTTAACCATTAAACCACCGCTAGGTGCCCAGTAATGTATATACATTTATTATATCAGTCAGTTAAGTAGCATATGTGATACACGCTTAGGCGATCATGTCAAGAAAGAGAGATGACTGACTGGACAGAAAATTATCCCACAGTAGGCTACCATTACTTTCTGTAGTAGACTGGTTGCCAACCAAGGCTGTAAACCCAGTCTGTCCCGTTATTTGACCCATAACTAGAGGGAAGAGACGAATTAATACCTTTCCAAGGGTATTTGTGCGTAAGTGAATGCAAGGAACTCAACTGGAATTCGAACTCGGCTCTCCGATTCCTCGTTCCGAGCCGATATCCACTGCACCACAACGCACATCCATTTATTATATAGATATATCAATATATTATACCGATATATGTATATGTATCGTCGTCCTCGTCGTCGGCTTGATTTCGTATCCAAGGATTTAATTTTTACCTTCCTGATCACTTCACTTATGACTAAACATTGATGACTAAATTCACCGCCAACTTGCAGGTTCAGGAGTAGAAAACTGCTTTCGTCATTCATTTTTATCATGTAAAATCCAGTTATGAAGCAACAACAGGCTGCAGGTGACTGTCATAATTTTGAGCGCAGCTTTCTATAGTAGGTTCGTCATACTTCATTAGCTGGTATAACAGTTGATATTTTTTTCGATATATGTATTATATCGATGTAAATTGTATATATATATATATATATATATATATATATATATATATATATATATATATATATATATTAAATATAAGAGACAATGAATGTCTATTATGTTTAATCATGAGCCGTTCTAAACGTCGTATTTTTGCTTTAATTTCAGTTGAAAATAAAGACAAAAATTCTCCAACATTTGGATAATTATTTATTGGTTTTCTTCTAAGCTTTCCGCTCACATGAGCCATCTTCAGAGAGGTAGTTTAAACTGAAATATTATAAAATCCACCATCACCGACGATTTTATTTTGTGTTGACATAAAACTCCGCTTGGCAACGGCAATAGTTACCAAAAATAATAAACGCAGTTCTTAAGTTTGCGATGCGGTTTTATGACGTCACACCGCGGGATAGCGCGAAATGACAACAAAACCATCTAATCAAATGCAATGTAATATGTTATTTCCTGTTTTAATGTTGATTTTATTGAGTGTTGGTTGTTTTGATTTGATGTACATGGCCTCCAATATCTGCAGGTTCCTCTTACTGTGTGTATGAGTAAGGATCACCGTATTGTTGACCAAAATCTGTCTGATATTACCTACATGTTTATGTTTTTCAGAGAAATGTTGTTTAATAGTACTCTGATCAGAAAGATGACATGTAAGTCTATGGGAGAGCATGGTTGTGGTAAAACCAATATATGTACTAGGTTTTTGATTAGTATCAGAGATGCAATCTCTGAATGGGCATGTAAATTGGTACACTACATTGGTTTTTTGTAAAGAATTTAGTTTAGTGCCTATTGGGTTATTATAGACTATGAGGTCAATTGTTTTAAACTTTTTATAATATATAATGAGTTTAATTTGATTATTACTTTCGACTAGTTTAACATTTCTACGTATTATGTTTTTGAGAGTTTTTTCATCTTGTTTATAATTATTATGTATTTGGTTGCAATAGTATAAGTTAATAGTGTTATGTTTATTTTGATGTAAACCATTATTATTAATATTATCATTATTGTTAGAGCTATTGTTAAGTTTGTTGAGATACATTTTAATTTGTTGATCAATGATGTTTAGAACGCCTCATGATTAAACATAATAGACATTCATTGTCTCTTATATTTAATAGCATATGTCTAGAAAATTACTTGCTGCCTCGATATACTAAATATATATATATATATATATCGATACAAATCTAAACTTATTTATAAATGGAAGTTTGTCAGTGTGTGTGTGTGTCTGCGTGTGTGTCCGTTACCTATAGACTCCGAAACGGCTGAACCGATTTTCCTGCAAATTTACACAGTTGTACTATAAGCGTCTGCGTGTGTTCTTAGCTAGGATTTGTGTCGAGGTACCCTGGATAAATATCGAAAATCGATAATAAAAAAACCGGGTTATAGAAGGAGTGATCCGATTTTAATCAAATTTGATACTCTTATAGACAAAGACATAAGAAACTATATTCAGAGGTTTAAAGGTTGCAGTTCTTACAATAGTGCAGAAAATTTGATATCGATACCAGGAAATCAAAATTTGACTCACATCCATTCATTTTTTTTACGCTTTCGCTTTAACTGGAAACAACTATTGCTTTTTAGTCTTTCGTGCCAACGTCCAAAGAGTTTGACCTTCAAGACAATGGATTAGTTTTAAAGCTTTCATTACACCCGAGCAACGCCGAGCTATATTGCTAGTTATATATAGATGTATTTAAATTATATATGTAAGTTATAATTATTGGTATAACATCGCATCTTTTATAATTTAATCAAAAATGTATTTCTTACCAGATTGACAACAACCAGTTCTTGAGAATTACTATGTTAGTAAAATATACTTGAATATAACGAAAATTATATGAATCTGGATAGTATATTCATAATTTTACTTGATTTAAAGTTCCCCATTTGGAAATTGGGAAAGACAGCGTAAGCGTTTGAATAGACTAAACCTGTCGGTGGAATTTATTAATTATATTCAGAACATTATCAGGCCTTTTGATGGGGTGCTGTGTATAGCACTGAAACGCGACAGCTCTTGTGTTGCAAAATTTTTTTATTGTAATTGATAAGAATATTACTACAAATATTGCTCAACTACGTATCGAGCACAGAGTGAGTATAAAAAGAAAAAATATTTATCGTGACTCTTCAAATAAACAAAGGAAATGAATAAAATGCTGTTTTTGTTTGTTGGTGGAGCTTAATATAAACCGTTTCGAGCAAACGTAAGTGGTAAGCTAATAGGACTCCATGCAAAACTGTGAAAAAAAAATCTTTTACATACTTCTCAGCACAGTCAAGGTTGTCTAGTAGGTGCTGACCTATAACTGTGTCATATGCAGACTGAGTTGTCCTTGGTATTTATCGGCTTCTCCAGTTAGGTAAATTGTAGCACAAGGCCATTTTTATTGTGGGATATCCGAGCTGTAACCAAAAATACCCTGTAGACCCTGCATAAGAAAGAGTCGGACTACTATTTATTTTTCTACATAAAAAATCTCTACTCTTCGACGCAGCCTCGTCTGGGTTCTCCCTGTCCAAAGACAGGGTGTCCGACAGAGTGTCCGACATCAATCTTTAAAAGTGGCTCGAATTGCCTGAGCTTATATTGGCAGGTGTATGTTGAGAAATTCGGACCTCAAGTCTCTGATTGGTCCGTCCCATGTATTCAGCGTCACACTGACGCACAATAGAGCTATTTTGAAAGTAGAATAAACCATCTTTAACAAAAGAGGGAAACATCGATTTAGGACCAAAACGTATTGTAATAATTATACAAACATATCAATAATAAACATATCAATAATAAGCATATCAGCAATAAACATATCAATCCCGCAAATGTTTAAACAGTTTGCCGCGTCAGTCACAAATTCCTTCTAATCTGAAAAAAAACAAAAACATTTATTATTATTTATAAAAAATAAAAATTATAAAAAATGGAATATAATAAAGATATTGAAAATGAATATATTAAAAATGATTTAAATGAATCTAATATTAAATGCATCTCTACTTTTGCAGCCACATGTAGATACATAAAATATATATATATAAATATATGTGCGATGGCTGAATTTTAGTATGAATTATGCAAAAAAATAACGCTGATTACACAAAAAATAAATTATATAATTTATATTATATAATAAATTATATAAATCATAAAAATATCATTGAAATACTCAAATTTATTTAATAAAATCATCATTGGCTTCAACTACGGCTTCCAGACGACTTCGGAATCTCCTGCGACTCTTTTGGATGATCTCCATGTTTAAGTTGGTGAATTCTGCCATAATCCTTGCCTTGAGGTTATCTTTGGTGTTACAAAGAGTTTTGTTGGTCTCTTGCTCAAATGCACCCCACACATAATAATCAAAGTGGTTAGAGTCTGGGGAGTTAGGTGGCCAGATGACAGCAATGATTTCGTTCTCCTGATAGCGTGGCATGTTGCACGGTCCTATTGCTAGACATAAGGTCTTTCAGTAACAACCACCATCGTTACCAAGAGCAGCACTACCTCCTCAAATCATTGTTTTAGGCCTCCGTGTTGAGTCTAAGGCCCTGTAGAAAGATAAATGGGGGCCATCACTATCGCTCACTCCAAACACCTTCCTAATCGCTCTTTAAAATAATATCCTCAGTTTGACACCCAAATCTTCTGAAATGTTTGTATTAGAGATTCGGGTGCGAATGCTAAGCAGTATAGCACGTCGTTTCCAATTTTCTGGTTAACTGAATTGTATCATGCTAGTGTTTTTCTCAGAGACGGTGCCCAACTGACCCTACTATACTGGGCAGTCGCCAAAATCAAAAACAAAAAAAAACACGTATGCGTTAAAACTAAAAATATAAATTGACGTCAATTTACTCATCGCGCCCAGTATATATTAAGTTGTCACATATGAAATGACGCACTCTATAGGAAATTAATAAAGCGTTTTTGAAATGTTAAATAACTTAATTATTTAGTTGAAATAGGCACCATGTTGATGAATGACTGTTCCCACTGTACCTCTAAATTCTTGATCCCATCCAGTTCAAATGTTTCGAATAATACTTCCTCGTTGGAGAATGTTTTATTATGTAAAAAAAAGCTCAAAATGCTTAAATAAGTGATAATCAGTAGGAGAGGTATCAGATAAATTTACAGGAGGAGGCAAAATATTTATAATTTGGGCTATGCAGCCGTTGACTGAGCAGCGTGCGGCCGTCTGTTATGCAGAAAAATTGGGCTATCCTTATTCAGAAAAGATGTGCGTTGTGGTGCAGTGGATATAGGCTTTGAACGAGAAATCGGGGTGCCGAGTTCGAATTCCAGTTGAATGCCTTGCATTCACTTACGCGTAAATACCCTTGGGAAAGATATTAATCCGTCTCTTCCCTCTAGTTATTAATTAAATAATAGCACAGAGTGGGTTCTATAGCCTTGGCTGGCAACCAGTCTACTGCAGAAAGCAATGGCAACCTACTGCGAGATAATCTTCTGTCCAGACAGACATGTCTCTTTTGAGACATGATCGCCCGCGCGTGTTTTACGTATGGCACTTAACTGACAAACTCTTCACAAATCTAGAATGTTTCTTTTTCAATTTTTGTGCATACAGTCAATTTCTCCATAATACGAGGTTGCTCCTGTTGTTTTTCCTTGAGACAAGAACGAATAATTAATAACCCCTTTGAAGACCACTATACAGCAACCATTAACGCTTTAGGGTATAATGGGCTTATTAGGTATTGTTTTGGTAATTTACTCGCATCTAACCACTAGCTTACTCCCTTATAATAGTCAAAGAGTATCCATTTCTTATTGAATGTAATTATTCAATACAGAAATGATTCTTTTCACAGTTTGTACTCATACACTGTGATTACTTGACATTGTTTTGATTGTTATCATTTTCATTGGGCTTATGAGTAACAATATAATGAAAGAAAATATTATCTGGAAAGAAAAAAAGTCAGTAACAATGAAGGTTTTTTTTTCTATACTAAAATGTTTAGTTCGTTAGATGACTGGATCAGCAACCAACCAAAAATACGTCATCTCATGTGTGACGACCTAGTATATATACAAATAAATTGCATTACATTTAACGGAAAAAACAAATTTATACTGCTTTCAAATGGCTTCATTAACTAGAAATATGTATTGGAAACTTCTCAAGCTAAAATTTCTCAACCTGTCTAATATCTTTTCAGATTATATATATATATAGTCATGCGTAGACAGATCTGTTTCGCTGTATCACAGCTCATCAGTACAGTTACAGATCCGATTCCTTTTTACCCAGGATTGAAACCCGACCGAATTGGCGTCAGTCGGCGATTCGACCTCTGAGCGATGGGCGCCTGCCACCGATACAATATATATATATATATATATATATATATAAAAGAAAGTTTTGTAATTTGCTTGAAGCATTGTGTATATTAAGAATATGGTTAGGTTTTGAAAGCTGTCACAATGCGTTTAGTAAAATAAAGGAAGGTAAAGAAGTTATTAGGTATTACCTATTTATTATACATTAATATTTCGAGATTAAAATCTCATCTGCAGAATGTTAGAAGACCTTGTGTTTGAGTCCGTGCCTTTCAACAAATGCTCCTTCCTGGCTGCTGCTGTTGTTAATTGTAGTGTGTGTGTGTGTGTGTGTGTGTGTGTGTGTGTGTGTGTGTGTGTGTGTGTGTGTGTGTAAGTGTGCTATCTTCAGATAGGCTACAGGGACTTTAACATAAACACATCCACCATCAAATATAATATTATCTTGTGTTGACATAAAACATTGCTATGCGACGATAACAGTCACCGAATAGCAGACGCAGTTCGTAAATTTTTTATGCGGTTCAATGATATCACAACGACGCGTGAGAGCCCGAAATATTAACAACAGAACCATATGTTTAAATGCAATGTAATGTGTTGTGACTAGATTGAAATGTGATTTTTTTTAGTGTGGTTTGCTTTGATTTAATGGTTCATGTTTAAACATAATAGACATTCATTGTCTGTTATATTTAACAATATATATATATAACGAAGATTAACGAAATAGTTTTACACAACTGACAATTTGAAATTATTTGTTTGAACATTATTTTTGATCGAAACTCGTATTTAAGTAGATATTCTGTCCATAATAAAACAGCATATATATTTATCTCTACCGGCCTGATTATTTACGATAAATTTTGTTACAAAAATATGTCATTCGGCAGGATTTGAAACTGCGACTATTATCAACATAGGGAAGCCACCAATTGATCTGGTTCGAATCCTGCCAAATGACACACATTTTCGTAACAAAAATTTATCGTAAATAATCAGAGTAATAATCAAAGATAATGTTAAAACAAATAATTTCATATATATATATATATATATATATATATATATATATATATATATGATATCAAGTACTACATAAATCGATAATTTTTACACGCGCACACACACACACACACACACATATACATATATATATATATATATATATATATATATATATAAATGTATATGACATGTGTCGCAAAAAAGTTAATATGATTACATATAGTTTAATGTAGGAACGTTTTTTTAATTTTGTTTGTCTTCATTTCTTATATTTTTTCCTTTTATATTTCCATGTGAACTGATCGACTGCCAAACCAATTGTGACCTGCATATATTTCGATCGATTTCTCCAAGCACTTTTTCATTGTAAAAAAGAAAAAAGGAAATGAAATCAATCAAGAAGTAATGCCAACATCCATTTCTGACATCTTTACACGAGCCACCCCAAAGCGTGTGTGACAGAAGAAAAGGAAACAGGGGGCCACTGACCACCCTTTTCACGAACGGATACAGACCTTGCTATGGGAATATTTGAAGCGCCTGTGTCGTAGTAGTGGTTGAAACTGGTACCATTTGCACAGCCGTTCCTCACTCTCCTTTGATATGACTTCGTTATCTGAAATTCCTGGGACATGGGTTGAGGAAGGAGGGCTTGGAGAACCTGATACTAACAGGCCAGATAGAGGAAAAAAGAGACAGGGGAAAGCAGCAGATAACATATTTGAAGGGTCTGAGCGGAGCTTACGTGGTGTTATAGAATAAAGTGTGCTCAGAGCCACCAGGAATAGGAAGACGTGAAAGACCATGGTCACCTACGTCCTGAAAAGACCACGGTCACCTACGTCCTGATAAAGAAGAATTTCTGGCGGTAGGTAAATTTTGGTCGTTTTGGAAAGAATGAGGTTTTAGAAAGAATGGAAACAAAAAGGCAATTGATATTGAGCATAAGTAAGAGACAACTAAAGTTCCTAGGACATGCAATAAGGAAGGAGGGCTTGAAGAACCTGATACTAACAGGCCAGATAGAGGGGGAAAAGAGACAGGGGAAAGCAACGGATAATATATTTAGAGGGCATGAGCAGGTGGATGACAGAACGTGGATTGCGTGGTGTTACAGGAGATATCGTACTAAGAGCCTCCAGGAGTAGGGAGATGTGGAAGGCCATGATCGCCTACGTCCTGAAAGGACAAGGCACATAGAAGAAGAAGAATTTTTTCCACTTAATGAAACGAGTTAAATAGATACAAGCAAACAAACATCGCGGATTGAATAAAGGGTTTGATTTGAAATTCTAAGAAAATGACCAAGGAACTGAATGATCTGTCTTCGACGGTTTATCAAACATTTTCAGTTCATTTAAAGCCAAAAATACATTTTTGATTGCACCATTTTTGTAGGGGGACATAATAATGATTTAACGATACAAGCCTTACTAAATAAACAATAGCTGAGTGAGAGAAAAGGTGGCTTGATACCTCTCCCAAAGTACCTGCACGTAAGTGAATATAGCGAACCCAACTTGAATTTGAACTCTCTGATTAACAATTCTGAACCATTATCCATTACACCATCCGCACATCCAAGCTTGCAGTTTCTGTTATCGCCAAGCAATCCCAGATCTAGTTACGACGAAGCTTAACGTTGCTTAACTTCTATGATCGTACGGAAAGGGGTGTTTCATTTGTGATTACCAAATATGACGACAAATCCCTGAGGAAGATCGGGGGCTACAAAACCTGAAACATTTGATGCATAGCAACCAGGATGAACAAGTTCCCCAGAGGAGCAGAGAAAATGCTATATATGCTATATACCTAAAATATTGACTTGAAAACTAGATGTTCTTAAAGAACCTCTTAAGGTTTAGAATTCCGTATCGGTATCATGTATTGTGTCAAACTCAATTCGAAATGATGAAGCTACCATTTTTTTTACAAATGTTATCTTAGATCACGAGTTAAAAAAGACCTTCATACAAATTAAAGCTTAAATTTGGCGCCACTAAATTCCAAACAAAGAATTATGAGTAGTTTTTATAGATATACGTATTGTGTATAGAAAAATAACATTAGATTCATCAAAATCATGTCGCGAGCATTTAGATGTAATAAATGTACATTATATATCTTTATCAGACTAGTTGCCAACCAAGGCTATAAAACTCCATCTGTTCTGCTATTCAACCCATAGATGGAGATCGAAGAAATAGATTAGTATCTTCCCCGTTGTATTTGTGCGTAAATGAATGCAAAGAATTCGACTGGTATTCGAACTCGGCTCTTTGATTTCTCATGCTTCATATATTTCTAACCCAGTGACAGTTTGGTGATCTGTGGCTCTTTCAGTCAATAGTAATAACAATAGATAGTTGAATCATATAGTTTTAGACGTGTACAATGATTCCAGTTGAATTCGTTGCTTTCACTTATGCGCAAATACCCTTGGGAAAGGTATTAATCCATCTCTTCCCTCCAGTTATGGGTTAAATAACAGGACAGATTGGGTTCTATAGCCTTGGCTGGCAACCAGTCTACCGCAGAAAGCAATGGCAAGCTACTGCGGGATAATCTTCTGCCCAGTCAGTCATGTCTCTTTCGAGACATGATCGCCCAAGCGTGTATCATGTATGGCATTTAAATGACTGACAGTAAAATGGCTTTAATATAAAGAAATGCAAAAAAAAAAAAAGTGAAAATGATTCTTTCGTCACGATTTAATGATCTGGAATTGAAATGATTACAGAGATGACACATATCCGGAATCAATCATAAATTCAGGATACATATTAATAAAACCTAAACACCTAGGTGTATGGGTTAACTATAACAAGTGGATGTGCGCTGTGGTGCAGTGGATATCGCCTCGGAACGAGAAATCGAAGAACCGAGTTCGAATTCCAGTTGAATTCATTGCATTGACTTACTCGCAAATATCACAAATATGGGAAAGATATTATTCCGTCTCTTCTCCCTCCAGCTATGGGTTAAATAGCAAGGCATATTGGGTTCTACATCCTTGGTTGGCAACCAGTCTAACACAAAAATTGATGGTAACCTGCTGCAGGGAAATCTTCTGCGTGTCAGTCATGTCTCTTTTGAGACATGATCACCCAAGTGTGTATCACTTATGACACTTAACTGACTGATAACAAGTTTAGGATAGGAGAAACACGAAAGTGAACATAGATTAGTTTGTGAATTCGGGCTGTTTTGTCCAAATAACGATAAATTCAAAACAGAAACCGCACTCATGTTCCTAAGTGTCCTTAGCAGGCATGACTCTAATATGGATGTTATTCATGGCGTCCCAACTCGACAAGACATGCCTAAACTATCTGCAACATTTACTCAGATAAATGACTAAAAATGGCTTCAAGTGAATTAATCTTTTAAGACAATTTTTCGTATAGATTGGCGCTAAATAACCGCAAAAAACCTTACCGAATAGTAAAATGTCCGCATCACTAAAACACTGTCGACCAAAAACATCGATAGCACAAATGTATGAAGAAGAGAAAAAATATCAAAATATTAACCTTTCGCACTATTAAAAGCCACACTTTTGAAAGGAAACGCCTGTCAATATTAGAAAGAGATATAAAATTTTTGTGGCTTCATATATGTTCTATCAATTTTTTTTTGTTTGAAGTGTTCAATTGATGTGGGTTTTTGCTACTTGGTATCGTTCCTTGTTTATGGTTCTGTAGCACCAATCAATAAGAGGATGTGCGTTGTGATGCAGTGGATATCGTCTCGGAACGATAAATCGGAGAGCAGAGTTCGAATCCCGTTGAAATCGTTGCATTCACTTACTCACAAAAAACGCAAATATGGGAAGAGTATTATCATCTCTTCTCCCTCCAGCTATGGGTTAAATAGTCGGACGGGTTGGGTTCTGTAGCCTTGCTTGGCAACCAATCTATCGTAGAAAGTAATGGCAACCTACTGCGGAAAAATCTTCTGCCTCGTCAACCATGTCATTTTCAAGACATGATCGACCCAAGCGCGTAAGTACGTATGGTACGTAACTGAATGATATAAAGTCAATGGAATAAAAAGAAGAAGCATGATCGCTCAATCGGTGAAGAGGAAGAAGTAAAAAAAGAGACATGATCGCCTAAGCGTGTATCACGGATGGCACTTAACTGACTGATATAATATTGTTATGGTAATTTACACATGGCACACATAAACTCATCCAAAGTTTAAATAAGAAGCTTTGTGCTGGGCAGAGAGAGAGAGAGAGAGAGGGGGAGGGAGGGGGCTAATCCAGCAGATAGCTCTGACAGCCGGACCAATACAGTCACATTGGTGATCTTCTCATGTTTCATCTGTTTGTACGACTGTTTCCTTGTTAATATATTTGTTTAACTTTATTCTGTCTTTGCGTGTTTATTTCTGGTCTTCAACCAGCCCCCCCCAAAAGGGCAATAGAATAGAACAAAGAAGAAGAAGTGGAAGCATGATTACCCAAGCGTCTGTCACCTATGGCACTTAACTGACTGATATAAGGACAATGAAAGAAGTAATAAGAAGGAGAAGATAAAGAAGAAGAAGATAAAGAAGAAGAAGAAGAATCATGATCGCTCAATCGAAGAAGAGGAAAAAAAAAGAAAAAGAGACATGATCGCCAAAATGTGTATCAAGACTGAATCACTAAGTAAAAATTGAAAAAAATGTCTGCATGAGCTGTCTGTCCTTATATGTTATTTTCTTTCAAGATGTAAACGATCATAGCTCTCTCTAGGTTCATGTATTTATTGCTCTAAGAAATTGACTACCGCTATTTTTCACTTCCACCGGCCGAAAAGCCCCAAAGCTTCTGATCAACTTTTGAATAAACAATGCAAAGATATATTTGTCCTTTCTATTCTCTTCAATTTTCAGCTATTTTTTTTTTTTAGATTTTACAGGTTTTGCAACAAATCAGATTTTACAATTTTTGCAACAATACTTAAACTCGATTCATATAGCAATTGACATTAAACTGCAAAATCAATAATACCACTAATAATAATTTCTTTCGCTCCGTCGTATTAAACTTAGGATTACATTTTTTTTCTTTACTTTTCCATGCGATAATACAAGGCAATCTTAAACAAGGAAATTATGTTTTAGATAAGTATCTTAAGCAGGGTAATTACGGGTTACACTAGCACTTTTATCTCTCGCATTTAACATGCTTGTTCCACCATGAATTTGTACGCCTAAGTAATTTACTCGTTAAAGATTACTACACTATAACGATATTTTTTCATTTATGGCCACTATTCAAGGCATATGCTGCTAACAAAACGGTTATCGGCGCGATGAGTAAAATGGGTGATCCGCGTTCAGTTTTCATCCCATTCTGTGACATTCTTGTTTGCTTCCTTAGGAAAAGCATGGATCCACGTCTTCTTCCAGTTATAGGTTGTATACCAGAGTAGAGTAGTCTCCGAAAATTGGACACCTAGCCGAGTGGTTAAAACGTTTACGTTCAGACCATAAAACTAGAATCAATTTCTCACGTCTCTGACTTCTTGATGTTATCGGCCAAGGGTGGTGATCACTGTGTGCGGTACTCAGAAACTATAGAGCAGGTCTGCTCAAGTCTTATAAGTGAAACTTGGTAGACGGAACTTTTCGGAAGCTTTTCGAAATCATTGTGATCAAGGTTTTGGCGTTCTTCAAGCTATTGATCATGATCTATTATGTGTATCCAGAAACTGTAACTAACGTCGGCACTGAATAGTTACATATTCGCTCTGTGAGTGGCGTACATACAAAAAAGTGACTGAGCAGATGTTTTGCAAAGCATTGGTTAAAGGCTCTAGCAGACATGTGAACTCAGAAAACGACTCGTGAGCCACACACACACACACACACACACACACACACACACACACACACATATATATATATATATATATATATATATATATATATATATATATTAATGCAAACATAAAATGATCATTTAGCTAATTGGTGTATCCAGAGTTTCGCAGACAAAACTTTTGTAATCGTTCGGACCACTCGTCAGGAGATATCAGCAACTGCTTGCCGATTTTCTTTTATTTTCATATTAAGTTAAATTATAATTCATGCGCTTTTTTGTGGGGTTAGGTTGATTTTTTCTACTGTCTATCTATTCGAGCCGGGTCGTATTTGTTTAAGAATTTCATTGAGTTCATTATCTATCTATCTATCTATCTATCTATCTATCTATCTATCTATCTATCTAAGTTTGTTCATATCTATCTATCTATCTATCTATGAATTTCAGTCTGTGCATTATCTATCTATCTATCTATCTATCTATCTATCTATCTATCTATCTATCTACGCCTGGTTATATCTATCGACGAATTTCAATCTGTGCGTTATCTATCTATCTATCTATCTATCTATCTATCTATCTATCTATCTATCGACTGGTTATTTATCTATCGACGAATTTCAATCTGTGCTTATCTATCTATCTATCTATCTATCTATCTATCTATCTATCTATCTATCTAAGCCTGGTTATATCTATCTATGAATTTCAGTCTGTGCATTATCTATCTATCTATCTATCTATCTATCTATCTATCTATCTATCTATCTATCTAAGCCTGGTTATATCTATCTATGAATTTCAGTCTGTGCATTATCTATCTATCTATCTATCTATCTATCTATCTATCTATCTATCTATCTATCTATCTATGTCTACATAAATTGATTTCCTAATATTCTTTAGAAGCTTCTCCATGAAGGGATAGAATTTTTCGATTGCCAACAAATGAATAGTAAGAATTCAATAGATTCGTTTATTGATACTTATAAGTACACATGAAGATAGCACCTTTGTCTATCCCGCCCAGTTTAATCCATACACACCTCTTTTTACGACGGTATGTCCATTGACACGCATATCCAAGCTAACGTTCCCTTCAGGCTATAATTTACAATCTCTTACTCGTTTATCCCCACTCGGTTCGAGATTTAGTCACCTCAACGCATAAAAACAAACATATATTGCAAGATAGCAAGTTCGGATTTTATCCCAGTGGAAATATGAATCTATCTAATTAATTTGTTTCTTCTGATTGATCATCTAATCGCATTCGATTACCTTTTGATTGAATTGAATGTCGTGAACCGTATGTCAGGGACACCCACTTCTCCTTCCCAGCTGTACATGCGCCGAGCGAACGGTGGGAAGGAGTCTGTCTGTTGGGACGATGGGGAGAAGGTAATATTTGCAGGACGGCCATTTTATACGAGTTAATATGCACAACGAATTGTTGGCTGATTGAATTAATTGAACTGATGTCACTTTCAATCAGAAGAAGCCGAAAGAAGCCGGATTCTAATGAGCAAGAAGCGAATGACACGGCCAATTTAAAATTGTGCAGCAAACCTCTACAAAAGGAACGGAAGGATAGTCGGACAGTTTTCAAAATCGTGAAAAGGAATTTATGTTGACAACTGCCTAACTTAATCTTCTGTTATTTCTCACCACCAAAGGGCTGTGGGTCGTGGGGAGTGCATTTATAGCGGTGGTGTTTATCCTTGAACAAACTTAGAACTGTTTACTGACTGGATTCTGAAGGGATACCAAGTTGTCATTTCGGGCTTCGTGGTCGAGTGATCGTTTGGAAAGACCGTCCCTTTCTCTGCAGGAATTTATGCGTTTTAAGTGTGACTCTCTGGAAGATAGTATTAACATGACAAGTGGAAAGTGTGTGGAATAAAAGTAGAATAAAAACAAACATAAAAAGTACAACAATAGCGAACAGAGAAGGGGATTGTGGGAAGGAAAAATAGAATCATTGCCAGTGGTAGAAAGAAAAGAGAAAAAGCGGATATAAATGGTAAGAAATAGTTATAAACAGACGGAGAGATAGACAGGGATAGAGATAGAAGGAGTAAAGAAGAACAGAAGAAAAAGGTAAAAGGGAAGAAGAAAAGTGAAAGAGCGAGAAAAAAATGAGGAAAAGAGAAATGGGAGATGAAGAGAGAGAGAGAGAGAGAGAGAGATAAGAAGAAAAAAAGAAATGGAAAATGGAGGGTAAAAGAGGTGGATAGAAAAGTGTTGAGAATAGTATGAAGACAGAGAGACTATGTAAAAGTAGAAAAAAGAAAAACGAAACGAAGACAATAACAAAAGAATAAGGACAATAAAAAACAATTAGAAATATTAAAAATTCGACGATAAATAGGAGGAGCAAAATTAGAGAAAGAAAACATGTTGAACTTAGAAAATAATAGAATATGATATAAGATAAAGAAAAAGAACATGGAATAGAGTGAAGCGAAGTAGAAGAAAAAAAAAAGAAAAAAAAGAAAAAAAGAAAAAATAGACGATTTAAAAGAATAAGACAAAATAGAGAAAAGAATGAAAAAAAAAAGAACTTAGAGAATAATAGAAGATGATATAACGTAAAGAAAAAACAATGGAATAGAGCAAAGCGAAGAAGAAAAAAGGAGAATAAAAAAATAGACAATTTAAAAGAATAAGAAAAAATAGAGAAAAGAATGAAAAGGGCGAATTGAGAGAAAAATAGAAGATAAGTAAACAAAAAGGGCAATGAAATAGAGGAAAACAAAGGATAAAAAGAAGAAACTAAAAAAAAATAGACGATAAAATACATGAAAAAATTACAGAAATAAATGAAAAAGGCAAACAAAGAGAAAAATGGAAGATACTTCGGAAAGGTATTAATCCGCCTCTTCTCCCTCCAGCTATGGGTTGAGTAGCTGGATAGATTGGGTTCTAGAGCCTTAGTTGGCCACCAGTCTACCGCAGAAAGAAATGGCAATGCTACAGCGGAGAAATCTTATGCCCGCTCAATCATGTCACTTTCAAGACATGATCACCCAAGCGTTTATCACGTACGGCACTTAACGAACTGATATAAGGATAATGGAACAGAAAGAAGAAGAAGAAGAGGAGGTGATCAACTTTAGGAAAAATATTTGTTTAGACGAGAGAATAATTAACAAAATAGCGACTGACTTGGTTTAAAAAATAGAGAAAGAAAAGGATTTTTAACCAGAGAACTTGGTTTCAAAAGATATTATGGTTTATAGCGAGAAGAGAACTTTTAAAGGAAAGAAAATGGACTTACAACAGGAAGATATTTAAAAAAAGTGTTACTGAAGAAACGGATAAAGTATAGCTGGTTAGAAAAGAAAGGATAAATTTATTATTATTATAAATAATAATAATAATAATAAAGTTGGGCAATATATACACTGGAAAATATGCAAACACTTTGGAAAATATGTAAGCAGACACTGGTATGAACATCACCCATCATTGATTGCAGTAATAGAAGATGTCACCATTCTATGGAATTACACCATCTCCACAGACAGGGAAACTGAAGCAAATAGGCCGGGCATTACTGTCAAAAAAACGAAAAGAAAAAAAAAACCTGCCTACGAATTCATATGACATGTCCAGCGGATTGTAACATAGTAACCAAGAAATTTAAAAAGCTATCAAAGTATAAGTAAAATTGAAATAGAAAAAGATTTTTTTTCGTGCGCTGCTTTCCCTTGTCCCTCTTCCCCTCTATCCATCCTGTGAGTATCAGTTTCTCTAAGTCCTCCTTCCTCATTACATGTCTCAAAAACTTCAGCTGTTTTTTCCTGATGTTAAGTACCAGTTTCTTTTTTTCTGTCTATCCTCTTCAAAACCTCGTCATTGTTCATGGTATTCATGAATTCCTTTTATGGTATCCTCAGCATCCTTCTGTAGAAGCACATTTCGGTTGTTTCAATTCTTTCCTTCATCTTTGATGAGATTGTCCAGCATTCGCTGCCATATCACCCCAAGCAAGGCGATAACGCCACTGATGCGCAGGGGGCTACGTAAGGGTAAAAAGAATGGAAAAGAGAAAGCCGGAAACCACATCCTAAACAGGGAACAAGGGAAGGGCCTTTGCACCTGTTCAATAGACGTGGGTGGAGTGTGAACCGAGCGATAGTTTAGTCTATCTACTCCAATTGAAAAATAAAAAATAAAAAGAGTGAAAAGATTGGAAAAGAGAAAGCCGGAAACCACATCCTAAATAGGAAACAAGGGATGAGCCTCTTCACCTGTTCAATAGATGTGGGTAGAGTGTGAACTGGGCGATAGTTTAGTCTATCTACTCCAATTGAAAAAAAATAAATAAAAGAGAGTGAAAAGATTGGAAAAGAGAAAACCGGAAACCGCATCCTAAACAGGAAACAAGGGATGAGCCTCTTCACCTGTTCAATAGATGTGGGTGGAGTGTGGATGTGTAAATTGAAACTAGAATAGTACCAGTGATAGTAGGTGGGCTCGGAGTGATAAAATATGAAACAAAACAACACATTGATAGAATCCCTAAAAATTCCAGCTTAAGAGATATACAAAAAATTGTCTTCATAAGTACAGCCCACACACTAAGATGTACTTTGTCCATGAAACGCTAGTGATGTTATGGGAGATAGAAAATGAAATCAAGAAATGTAGCCATAAAAACACACCACTATCAGCCTTAGGTCTTTAGCAGAAATTGAATTATGATGAAAATAATAATAATAATATACTAGTTACACTGTTCGGACTGTTCTCATCATTATTGCCATGTTTACGAAGTTTTGGACGATGTACGCTTCAGCCTTCTTCTGGTGCTAGGGATTTCTAACCGAACCCTTTATTTCGATCACAAAGGTATATCATTCTCATTCCATGTGCGATGCCACTTCCGGATGCCATTTAGTTATCTCCCTTTAACTCAGCTCTCTAAGTTATTTGTTCACCACTGCTGTAGCCAACACTTTGGTTCAAGTTACTGGAGCCAACCAACGCCTACATCCGCTGGACCATGTGCTTTTAATAATAATAATAATAATAATAATAATATACATTCAGGCAAATATTATACATGATAATGTGGATCCAAAATATAGGGTCTGTGATAAATACCAAGAAACAATAGACCATCTAATCTCAGGATGTTTTGTACTTGCCCCAAATGAATATAAAAATCGTCATGATAGAGTGGAGCAATATTTACACTGGAGAATGTGCAAACACTATGGAAAATATGTAAACAAAGACTGGTATGAACACCACCCAGCTCCAGTTACAGAAATAGAAGATGTCACCATTCTATGAGATAACGCCATCTACACAGAGAGAAAAATTGAAGCAAATAGGCCAGGCATTATTGTTAAAAACCAGAAAGAAAAACTTGTATAATAATTGATATGGCTTTTCCAGAGGATTATAACATAGCAACCAAGGAATTTGAAAAACTGTCAAAACATAAAGACCTGGAAATTGAAATAGAAAAAAATGTGGAAATTGAAAACGAGAATCGTACCAGTGATAGCAGGTGCACTTGGAATGATAAAAAAAATGGAACAAAACAACACATTAAAAGAATCCCTGGAAACCCCAGCTTAAGAGATATACAAAAAATTGTCTTGTTAAGTACAGCCCAAACACTAAGGAGAACTTTGTCTATGTAACGCTAGGGATGATAGGGGAGATAGCAAAAAACATGGAATGGAGCCATAACAACACACAACGACCTGCCTTAGGTCTCCCTGCAGACTTGGTTGGTAGTGAGATCAAAGCAGAAATCGAAATATGATGAAAAATGGCAATATAATAATAATAATAATAATAATAATAATAATAATAATAATAATAATAATAAAAAAATGAAACAATGTATCCATAAGAATAAGTATTTTAAAAATCGTTCTGAAATCATTCATTTGAATGAGTTAAAAATCAGAAGTTTCGATGCCACAGCCTTACTTAAAACGCATCAAAAGGATTTTTATTTTTATTTCATATACTTACTACCATTGTCCCCTGTAGTGGTGTAACAGTGACAAAAACGTGAACAAACTAACGGGTAATGAGAAAAAGAATGAATGTCAGACTTATGCCTTTTATAAAATTCATGCATGAAAGCGTTATGGAAATTTTCTTCTATGAAAAAATTGAATATACGTCTTTCTCCCCAAGCTATAGGTTAATCAGTAAGACTTATATCACCAGATCGTTATTATGTCAAACAAAATAAAAACTCTTATACTCTAAAAATTTAAGTGCATCTATAATAACCATAATGAGAACAATATTTCAAAATAATTAATGTATATATTGCACTAGAGGCATTCACGTCGTCGAACCTAATTCTATCTATCTATCTATCTATCTATTTATTCAGATCTATCTATCTATCTATCTATCTATCTATCTATCTATCTATCTACTTATTCAGATCTATCTATCTATGCCTGGTTATATCTATCTATGAATTTCAACCCCTGCATTATCTATCTATCTCCCACAGGTAGTGCAGTATGAGGAGTGTCATGAAGCCATTAATATCATTATGATATCAAATGTCTTTATCAGAATATTTGTTACATCTGAGAACACCACTGTACCCGGTTTAATGTGGCATCGTTTTGCTGGATGCTGCAATTTAATTTTCCGTTAGTCAATACTGAATGTTTTCTTTGTTCTACGGGATAGTAAGCAAGCTGTGAATTTCACCCCAAGCAAAGCGATAAAGCCATTAAGACGCAAGAGGTTACTGCCCGTGAAAGAAACAGAAATGACAATGAAAGAACAAGATTCAAGGAGGCAGAAGATAAAAATTGGTATTGCATTAAAATTTTTCGAGATCGTAGTTGATAGGAAATCAAGAAACTGAAAAATATTTCCACAAGTTATAATACAAGTGATGCAGTTATATATAAGATTTATCTGCTAATCTAGTGAGTCACTTAAGTGATATATGTGATACACGCTTTGGGTGATCATGTCTCGAAAGCGACATGACTGACTGGGCAGAAGATTATCCCGAAGTAAATTGCCATTATTTTCTGTGGGAAACTAGTTGCCGACCAAGGCTATATTACCCAATATGTCCTATTTAACCCATAACTGGAGGGAAGAGGCGGATTAATATCTTTCCCAAGGGTATTTGCGCGTGAGTGAATGCAACGAATGCAGCTGGAATTCGAACTCGGTTTCTCGTTCCGAGCCGATATCCACTGCACCACAACGCAGATCCAATGTTGTACTGCGCTTAAATTTGTAAATTCCCGGTAACAAAGAGGAAAGGACATCAGAACAGTTGCCATGAAATTATTTATACAAAAGGCAGAAGAATGTGACGGTACGCGTGAAAATGACTGAAACCAAGCTTACCGGATTTTGCATAGTTTTTTGTATTTTTTTAATAATCTCTAAATATACAGGGTGTCCATAAAGTCCGTGTGCACTTTAAATAATTTATAACTTTATTTGTATTTGTGATAGAAATAATCTGTAAAAAATGAGCTTGAACAATTAAGCATGAAAGATAATATGGTTTTTCAACAAGATGGAGCTCCTTGTCACTTTGCTCTGCGTGTTAGACAGTTTCTAAATCAGGAATTTCCTAACAGATGGATCGGAAGGGGTGGATCATTTTATTGGCCTCCATGTTCGCCAGATTTGACTCCATTAGATTTTTTTTTCATGTGAAAACAATTGTATGCAACCAAACCTGGTTCATTAGAAGATTTGAAAGCTAAAATAACTAATGTGATTTCAGGCATTACTGTAAATCAGTGAACTGCAAAATCGTATTACCTTTTGTGTTGTTAATGATGGAGGACATGAGGAAACTTTAAAAAATGTCAATAAAACCTTAAAAACAGATTTACTTATTCCTAATCCTTTTTACAAATTATTTCTATCACAAATACAAATAAAGATATAAATTTTTTAAGTGCACACGAACTTTATAGACACCCTGTATAATAGAAGCACCAGACCAGATGTGGCAGCAACATTCGATGCACAGACAAATGGTCGACATATAATTGTGCAAAACATGTGGAAAGTTAAATAACATTTCAATAAAACCTTAAAAAACATTGATTTACTTCTTTCTGATCCTTTTTATGAATTAATTCTATCGCAAATACAAATAAAATTATAATTTTTTTTAATGTGCACAGGAACTTTATGGACACCCTGTATAATAGAAACGCCAGTCCAGATGTGGCAGTAACATTTGATGCACAGACTAATGGTCGACTCATAATTGTGCAAGATATATTCTCGAGAGGATGATTATATAGCACGACACAATGAACCGGCTTCACGAGCACAGGGCTAGTATTTGATAATAATTCGTCTGTGGAAAACATGAAACCAAGAAGATGTAGTAGATTTCTTTCCTGGAGTTCAGCATGAGACAAGATGATGAAAAGCAAAAAAATTAATTCTTTAATACGATTAATAGCGAGCAGTTTGGTGGTATTAAAATAGGTGCATCCACTCAAATTTTTGATACCTCAATTTAAATTGAATTTTTAAAAATAAAATCTATATGGGCGGACCTAGTCGCATTTTTGACATTTCTGGAAATTAATTGGTGGGGGAGGGGTAACATATTTTAAAAAATATTTTTACAGATATTTTCTAAAAATGATTATTTGAAAACTGATTTCCGTCAATCATGAATAAGTCCTGAAATGTTCATCAAAATCCGACCATTATTTGATTTTTGTAAGAATTTCCAAATTAATGTGTCTTTCACAGTCCAAAAATGCTTTGCGTAATATTACGTTTTGACGTAAAATTAGGCCTCGCACCGACGAAAAAAAAATTATTTTCTACCGCAAAATGAACCTATTATAAACAATTAAAGATTTTTTTAAAAATAATTAAGAAATACTTTAATCTATCCTCTTAATGATAACATAAAAATTTGCGGAGAAAACTTTGTTTTTATTTAGTTTGAAGCCTTTCCCTTCATACTATGATGTTTTTTCAGCGATTTTTTTGCAGGTACCTATATTAAAATTAATAAACACGCTGAGTAACCCACATGCGTATCCTGGTGCCAAACAAAGCTTAGCTTAGTAAATATCTTCAGTAAAGATAATTAAGTACTTTGCTGAAATGGGATTGTAAAATAAAATGATACACATTCATAAAAATGTTGCTACAAAGAAAACAAGGATGATGAAAGTAAACGAAACGTTATCTTATCCATAACTAAACATAGGAAAACAATTTCTCTCAATCAGTTTCCCCTTTTCTTTCCAAAGAGATACACGATGATTCATTCTTGAACTCCTTTTGCCTAAGATCCTCCTGAACAAAGAGCAACACAATACAGTATAATGTAATATAAAGTGGCATAATGCCGCACAAGACCAAACGAAAGTGTAACCCCCTCCCGAATAATTCAACTCTCTGTCACGCACTAGGAATAATCAACGTTAAATAGCTGGTAGCAACAAAGTACAACGCACATACACTTACAAAAACCAATGAAAAATAATAATGGAAATAACTTTGCCAGTACTTTTATTCACAAAATTAAATCGTCCGACCTTTCAGCCATTAAAATAAGAAATTAAAAAATCAAGCAGAAATTTAACTGCATTTTCTCTTGCCGGAACAAAATGGCGCGGTCTACAGGACAACGATGAAAGGAGCGCATGCGCGCCTCTAAATGGAAGCGGAGCTCTTCAATGGACAGAGGCGGATAAATCCATAATAACCGATAGAAAACTTGGTGAAAAGAATCCGATCCCGTCGGATATATACAGGACAAGAGAACTCCCAGAAACATTGGTAAGGGAAAATGAAAAGAAATTATCAATGGTTTTTTTTTTTTGTATAATATTCTGTGAATATTGAAGTGAATGGACAAAAATGAAGACAATGTGGTTTCAGTCAGTTCTCTTTGTGTAGCCATTTCTAGTTTTTAATATTCTTATCTTTCGTTCTTTTCTCTTTCCTTTACGATTGCCTTGTGGTTGCAGGGGAAACTAAAGTCCGTTTTCGTTTGCCACGAATGAAGTGAGAGACAAATGCCGTATTACAATAAAAATGATTGTGTCATGCACAAAGGACCATTAAAGTGATTCATTTTGATTAATTCATGCTTTTCTTTTCCTAGCCTTTCGGCCAGGTATAGTAAAGACGGTGTGTGGGATGGCGGCCATGGCAGAGAACAGCTACGTCGGTACAGCATCGGGCTGGAAATGTGAGGGCCTGGAGTTCAATTCTTCGAATATTTCGCTAATTCTGTAAAACGAATAAATTAAACAACTATGGCTAGGATTATAGAGTAACTATAAATAAATAAACATTAATGGGTTACTGAGTAAGAATTGAACCCACTACATTAGACTACGGACAAGTTGTGGTAAGCGCGCCGATTATTAAAAAAAAAATATTTAAATATGATTAACTAGCAGTATAGTTCGGCGTTGCCCGGGTGTAATGAAAGCTGTAAAACTAATCCATGGTCCTGGAGCTGAGACTCTTTGGACGTTGGCACGAAAGACTAAAAAGCAATAGTTGCTTCCAGTTAAAGCGAAACCGTAGACTGAAAGAAAAAAGAATTGATGAAAGTCAAATTTTGATTTGATGGTATCATTATCAAACAAGTTTTTTTTCGTCGTAAAATGAATTTAGAAGGCTAAATAAGTCCTCTGAGTAAATGGTATCATGGCTGAGACTAAGAACTACAATTATACCTACTTAGAGCCAAACCCGAAGCAAAAACTAAAATAAAAGGGCTGAAAAAATACAAACATACAGGCAGATAAACAGACACACACACAAACATCTTATCTTTTATATATATATATATATATATATATATATATATATATATATATATATATTTTATCGATTTTCTGCACTATTGTACGAACTGCAACCTTGAAACTTCTGAATATCGTTTCTTATGTCTTTGTCTATGAGTGTATCAAATTTGATTAAAATCTGTCCACTCCTTCTATAACCCGATTTTTTTTTATCGGGGGTACCTCGACACAAAACCTAGCTAATAACACTCGCAGATGTTTATAGTACAATTGTGTAAATTTTCAAGAAAATCGGCTAAGCCTTTTTGGAGTCTATAGGTAACGGACACACACACAGTCATACACACACACACAGACAAAGTTCCATTTATATATACGTTTAGATTTGAAAACGGAAATAATTTTTACCTGGCTACATCGACGTAGTTAGCATGTTCGTCTCGTTAGAACAATTACGACTAAATAGCGTGTTTGATCATCCCTGGGTGTCTGATACTTTCGGCTTTGTGTCACATTTAATCCGTGTAGGAAAAAGGGAGGAAAATCACGGTATACAATTTGTATTTACTGAACTTTGTCTGGTAACAGACAACAACTATGTGGTACTCAGTAAGAATCGTAATCATTATACAATAATAATAACCGAGTAGTTTATTCCGAAAATTAACTTTTCGGTAGGGCGCCTCAAGTAACGTACTTTCCACTCATGTAGATTTTACTTCTGTGCTATCGTACGTGGTGGAAGGATGAAAAAAAAAAAATTAATCTGTATTATTATTTGGTCAGATTTTGGGAAGTATTGGTGCAGTGGATATCGGCTCGGAACGAGAAATCGGAGAGCCGAGTTCGAATTCCAGTTGAATTCGTTGCATTCACTTACGCGCAAATACCCTTGGGAAAGGTAGTAATCCGTCTCTTCCCTCCAGCTATGAGTCAAATAACAGAACAGATTGGATTCTATAACCTTGGTTCCCAACCAGTGTACCGCAGAAAGTAATGGCAATCTACTGCGGGAAAATCTTCAGCCCAGTCTTTTGTAGCTCTTAGCAGTGTTTTTTTTTTTTTATCTGTCCTAATCTTTGGTCTCCCAAACATTTGACACAATCATGTTAAGTAGGTTATTTGCTGCTTTCTTCTGCCCCCCACTTCAAAATGTCTTGTGAGTGTCAAATTTTCCAAAAAATGTTTTCATTATGCGTCCCAGTAATTTCAATTGTCATTTTTTATTCTAAGTATGTTTCCTTTTTTGTGCCGCGTCCCTTCAGGCCTTGGGCGATCATGTTACTCCACATTATATTGTCCTTTGTAGTTATTAGCAGTGCTGCCTTGTTGATATCTCTCGTGATCCTTGGTATGCCAACCATTTACACAACCTCATTATATAGAACATTCGCTGCTTTCCTCTCTCCCCCTTGCATTCAATATGTTCTGTGAGTGTCAAAATTTCCAAGCCATCTGTCTTCATTAACTGTCGTAGAAATTCCAGTTGTCTCTTTCTGATCCTAAGTATGTTTCTGATATGTCCCGGAAAGGTAACTAAGCGGTTTGGGCAGATATAACCGGGTAGGACAACCTAGTAAGTAGACGTAATGGACGGTACTCGTCGTATTGAATATCCTGAGACGTAAGAGTAGTCAAATAGTCCTGTAGACCTCTAGCAGTAGACCTATGGACGTAGACCTTTATTGTCTTTGCCTCCGTCTGTATTTATGGCTGACACCAGCCAATCACATTACTGTAAAGGGGAACCAAGGTGTATGCATGTTCATTACATATTCATTACATCAGTTTCGTTCTGTCTCTTCAAGCCGTGGGCGATCATGTTTCTGCACATTTCATTTTCCTTTGTAGCTGTTAGCAGTGTTTGCCTTTTTTGCTATCTCATAATCCCTCGATTGTCAACTATTTGACACAAGCTCGTTACGTAGATCATTCACTGCTTTCCTTTGTCCCTCTTGCGTTCAACATGTCCTGCGAGTGTCATATTTTCCATGCTTTTTCCCTTCATTATGTGACCTAGAAATTTCAATTGTCCCTTTCTGCTTTTAAGTATGTTTTGTTCTGTGAACTGTATCCCTTCAGGTAGTAGACGATTATGTTTCCCTAAATATTCCAGTCCTTTGTATGGCTTAACATAGTTTGTTCTTTTATTATTACCCATAGTCCCTTGTCTGCTAAGCATTTACTCAAGCTCATTATGTAAGTCATTCGCTGCTTTTCTTTGTCTCCCTTGCCTTTAGCATGTCCAGCGAGTATTAAATTTACATCTTGTACCATAGAAATTTCAATTTTCTTTTTCTGATTCTAAATATGACTGTTTTTTCACCATTTTCCCCGAAACTTTATCGTTACTCTCATAGTTATAAATATAAATAAAAAGTATTAAATTTTATTACAGTTAACAAATCCTGTTTGCTACGTAAATTGTTTTAAACAGACGCCCTACAAATGCCAAGAGATATATGCTCAGACGAAGCGATTTCTTCAAATTAAAAAGAAAAAATAATGGTTCCCATTCAATTACCGAAGTTAAGTAGCGACGATCCCGATCAGTATTTAGATGGTGTGTTGGTGGGGGGCACTTGGGGACACCAGATACTGTAAGCAATCTCCTAAAATTCAAAAACAATCCTAAGTATTTTCGGTTTTAAATAACTCTCAAAAGGATGATAAACCGTCAAAAAAAAAAAAATGGAATCAATCTTAAAATTTAAAAAAAAATTATTCGCAATCTGGATTGCTTAGTCGGTAATATATAGAAAAAAAAAAGAAAAAAATCAATGATTAAATGTTATTTCAAGGCGCGGAAGGATATGTATTTTTTTAAAATTTCATCATAAGCACAGTTTACAGTGAATTTACATAGTAAACTAGACCCGCTGTTACAGTGACAAGGAAACTGGCGCATCAAACTCAAATTTCGATCCCGTGACCACAAAATTAGCAACTATAATTCGCATGAGCAGAAGGTAATGTGACAAACCTAACGAAATGTCGTGACGAAAGTGCGAATAATTTTTTTTACTTAGCGTCGTACAAATAACTTTTACAACATAAACAGTAAAATTTAATTCGTATAACAATTTTTGATAGTATATTTTAATAAATATTCCATCTATATTGTTTATGTTTTTTAAAATAGTTCATATAAGCAATGTTGCTGTCAATAAATAAAAAAATACGTCGTTTTATTAGAAAGAGATTTTATAACAATTTGGTTAAATTTCATCCATAATTTGACGGGTAAAATATCAGTGCGTTTATATTTAAATAAAACGTAAAATAAATGTAATCTTAATTTTTGACAATAACATTTTCATGAAACAGACAGAAAGTAAATGATTCTTAAATTTATTTAATTACTAATTTAATTCTACAATCTTAGGCACGGCAACGTTTGTTCCGATCTGATTTCCTACATCTTTCGGAATAACCGTTATTTTCGCCCGATTGATTGATCGATTGTTTTCTAGGGTGTATCAACCCTTTACATGTTATTTAAAGG
Source organism: Ascarosepion bandense (assembly GCA_037127315.1). Taxonomy (NCBI): domain Eukaryota; kingdom Metazoa; phylum Mollusca; class Cephalopoda; order Sepiida; family Sepiidae; genus Ascarosepion; species Ascarosepion bandense. The sequence goes on along the minus strand of JBBBDQ010000927.1, from coordinate 2,287,602 downwards.
CATAAAATATTTTTAGATTTTATTTATTTTTTCTTTAGATATTAATGGTTTAGTGATACGTCTTAGTAATTAACCCATAGCTTATTCGTGATTTGGATGTTTTAATATATAGTAATAATAATAAAAATAGCGAAAACGTATTAATTCTGGCCGCAGTGCCCATTCTAAAACATTGTTGAGTTAGATTTTTGTTGTGAGATCGCCCTTTTTTCTATGATAATGAATTCGACTTGAGTATACATATACTCCTGCCATAGAGAGAACAGTTACTGATCCGTAAGATACCGAGAGATACCGAAGTTACACAGAGAATACCGCGTCAGTAGTCATAGTAGCTCTGAGCTCCACTCTGCCAGAATAGTATTACACGTATATACTACTTCCAGCATGGCTTCACTTCAAAGACTTGCATATATATATTCCTTACTAATGTTATTCCTGGATTACTAACCTGCGTTCCAGTTGTATGTTTACGTTTAATATAACCTATTTTCTATCTCAATATCTGTTTTGTTGTTCTTTATTTTGTGCGGTTCTTCACCCGGAACCCACAACAATTGTTATTGAAAGTTCCACATTTGTAAGCTAGTTGGGCGCTTAGCACTAAAGTCGTGTTAAGTAAACAATTCCTCACGTCACATTTGTTACTTGAGTACAATCACTAACAATTGCTCTACTGTTGTGACGTTAGCAGCAAAACTAAACTTACGTAATCTTATGTCACATAACAATGAAATAACGCTTAATAAGTTATACCCGTATAAATATTACCGCTCAAATAACTTCAGTTCTCTCTAGGGGCTCCTCAAGTGTGACCTTATGGTTGACTGATTAATACAAAAAATCAATAATGCCTCAAAATAAAATATTAAATGGAAATAAAAAATCTAGTAATATTAAGGTGGTCAGTAAGTTATAAAAAGGGTGTTGGGCTGTTATGTGATATCTATCCTTTTGTATGCAAATGTAGGATGATCTCTTCAGGGATGAAGGAGAGGCTCAAGGCAGCTGAAATGTGGTTTTACAGAAGGATGCTGTGGATGTTTTGGACCGAGAACGTGAGCAACGACGGGATGTTGGAGAGGATGCAAGAGAGAAGAAAACTTACTCTTAAAATCAGGAAGAGACAGCTGAGTTTCCTGGGACATGTAATGAGGAAGGAGTGTTTAGGAAATCTGACACTCACAGGACGGATAGAGAAAAAAGAGACAGAGGAAAGCAGCATGAGATGTATTTAGGAAGCGGAAAGAAAGCAACAACATATTTTGGAGTATCACCAACATTCATTCTTCAAAATAAAGTCTATCATTCTTGGCATCCTTTTGCCAGCGACCAAGCAAGATTCAATTATGTCCCCAAATACAAGTCCGCTGTCTTTGAAAAGATATAAACAAGCTTCTTTCACTTCATCAAAAGTATTGAATCGCTGGTCGCGGAGGAAATGTGCCATTCAGCGGAAGAGGCCATAGTAACTCGAAGCTGCACCGGAACTGAATGGTGGATGTGGAAGAATCGGAACACAGTCCGTCTATTTGAATTTCTTGTTAGTTTTTAGTCAATCAGGCAATGTGTGGCCTTACAATGTTTTGTTGAAACAAAGCCCAACGTCGACTGACCAAAGCAGAATACTTGAGTTGGTCTTACACGTGGTCTATCTCGTGGCAATACAGTTGAACATGACGGTCTTATACGAGGTCTAGCACGTGGCAATACAGTTTAACATGACGGTCTTACACGTTGTCTAGCTCCGAGCAATATAGTTTAAAATGACGGTCTTACACGTGGTCTAGCTCCGGGCAATATAGTTTAAAATGACGGTCTTACACGTGGTCTAGCTCGTGGCAATATAGTTTAACATGACGGTCTTATACGCGGTCTAGCTCGTAGCAATATAGTTTAGCATGACGGTCTTACACGCGGTCTAGCTCCGGGCATTATAGTTTAAAATGACGGTCTTACACGTGGTCTAGCTCGTGGCAATACAGTTTAACAAGACGGTCTTACACGTGGTCTAGCTCGTGGCAATACAGTTGAACATGGCGGTCTTACACGTGGTCTAGCTTGTGGCAATATAGTTTACCATGACGGTCTTATACGCGGTCTAGCTCGTAGCAATATAGTTTAAGATGACGGTATTACACGCGGTCTAGCTCTTGGCAATAAAATTTAACATGACGGTCTTACACGTGGTCTAGCTCGTGGCAATATAGTTTGACATGACGGTCGCACCAGACCGTCAGAAAAAAAAGAAGCTTGAAATGGAGTACACCTTTTTAAATTCCACGAGATTAAAATTTGTTTTTTTCTTTTCGCTTCCTAAGTGAGTCAGCACTTTCTGGATTAGCTAGTATTATTTAACAAAAACGGAATTAATTATCTAAACTTTTTACAAATGGAACTTTGTGTGTGTGTGTGTGTGTGTGTGTGTGTGTGTATCCGTTACCTATAGACTCCGAAATGGCTGAACCGATTTTCTTGAAAATTTACACAGTTGTACTATAAGAATCTGCGAGTGTTCTTAGCTAGGTTTTGTGTCGAGGTACCCTCGATAAATATTGAAAATCGATAATCGAAAAAATCGGGTTATAGAAAGAGTGGTCCGATTTTAATCAAATTTCATACACTCATAGACAAAGACATAAGAAACGATATTCAGAAGATTCAAGGTTGCAGTTCTTACAATAGTGCAGAAAATTTGATATTGATAGCAGGAAATCAAAATTTGACTTACATCCATTCATTTTTCTTTCAGTCTACGGTTTAACTGGAAACAACTATTGCTTTTTAGTCTTTCGTGCCAACATCCAAAGAGTCTGAGCTTCAGGACCATGGATTAGTCTTAAAGCTTTCATTACACCCGAGCAACGCCGAGCTATACTGCTAGTTGGTATATAAAAGTATTATTAATTAGTTTGTAAATATCTGCTATTGTATGATTCTTAAGTCCATTAACTATTAATGTTTTCTGGAATGAAATCCAGTATTAATTACACGTTTCTAAAAATCCGTTCTGAAACCCTCGTATTACTTATTTTCTCGGTATCTGCCGCTTCCTATTAGCACATAGGCGATCATGGGTCTCCACAATTTTGTCATTTAGAAATTTTGATAAATTTTGTTTTTTATTATTTTTTTCTAAACCCTGCATTTACTCAAACTCATGTTATGCGTCCATTTTGCCTTCATTTGTGTGTTGGATATTAAATTTTCCACGCCCTCTTTTCTCAATTTATATCCTAGAATCTTCATTGTCGCTTCTCCTTGTATCAGTCAGTTAAGTGCCGCGCGTGATACACTCTTTGGGCGATCATGTCGCGAAAGAGACATGACTGACTCGGCAGAAGATTATCCCGCAGTAAGTTGCCATTGCTTTCTGCGGTAGACTGGTTGCCAGCCAAGGCTATAGAACCCAATCTGTCCTATTATTTAACCCATGACTAGAGGGAAGAGACGGATAAATACATTTCCCAAGGGTATTTGTGCCTAAGTGAATGCAAGGAATTCAACTGAAATTCGAACTCGGCACCCCGATTTGTCGTTCTGTGTCTATACCCACTGCACATCCGCGTTAAGTATAAGGTTTCTTTTATTCCTACTTCCTCTAAAACTTCATCGTTTCTCACACAATCATTCTATAGTATTCACACCATCCTTCTGTAGAACCACATCTCTGTTGCCTCAAGTTGTAGAACCACATCTCTGTTGCCTCAAGTTTTTTCTACATGTTTTGATGAGATTGTTCAGCACTCACTGCCATACAGGAGAATTGATATCACGTAATAGTTTCATCATCATCATCATCATCATTTATCCATCACACCCAAACAGTTCATAGGGCAGCAACGGGCAGCAACTTTTTGTTGCTGTTTCTGTAACAAACTGTTTTTTACAGGGCAGAGCTGTTAGCCCTGCACCCAAACCTGGTGGGCCATTCTTGGTCCTTGCGTTTACAGCACCTGGTATTCCCAAATGGTCACCCATTAAAGTACTGACGAGGCTCGATGTTGCTTAACTTCGGTGATCGAAGGGGAACCGGTGTATTCAACACGATATAACCGTAGACCACCTAGCAGTTTAGAAGTCTTTTATTTATTTCTAGCGATGTTTTTCTACTTCTTAATACTCTGATTAGCTTTTGAAATGTATGTTTGGCTATTCGAAAGTATCAATTATAGATTTCTTAAAAGAATGCACTATGATTTCTAGGTTAATAAAAATATGCAATTATACATCTAAAAAAATGCATTTGTTATTGTAGTTTTCAAAAAGCTCCAAGTATTAGGTTGTCCCCAAAGGTCGTAAATACTTGCAAAAAATTGAAATTTTGCTCGCAAAAACAACAAAAATTATTGCTCAAAATAAAGACCCTCATTTTTCAAGACTTTCTGCAAGCTTTCAGATCTGGTCAAAGTACCATTCACCCGGCTTCAAATCAAAGAGTTCTTGACACGCTTCCTCGACTTCATGAAAGGAGTCGAATCGGCAGCCCTTCAGAAAGTGTTGCATTGAGCGGAAAAGGCCGTAATCTTATGGAGCACAGTCAGGACTGTAGGCTGGATGTAGCAGAACCTTAACGCCGCCCATCTCTTCAAACTTGTCTTTGGTCTTACTGGCGGTGTGTGGCTTGGCGTTGTCCTGCTGCATCAAAGCGCGCTTTCGGTTGATCAGAACCGGGTACTTTTGTTTCAACCTTTTCGTAGACCCGCGCAAGTTGCTGACAGTAAAGTTGGCAGTGATAGCACGACCATTCGGAACCAATTCAAAATGACGATTCCTTCAAAGTTCCACCAAACGCACAACATGACTTTCTTGCCGAATCGATGTTGTTTTGGAACCGATGGTGTCTCTTGCTCTTTCTGAACCCATCGCTTGTCTCGATTGTGCTGAACCAGATAGACCCATTTCGCAAGTTACGAACTTTTGGGACAACCTAATATAATTATAGGTTTCAAAAAGCATCCGATTTTAATTGTAGATGTATAAAACTCTGTGTTTATTTATGCTGCTATAAAAATATGTTCTTTCTTGTGTTCCCGTGCCATCAAAATCGACGGCAAATTATATCGATAAGCCCTCTAAAATTATGGCAACATATATTAATGTAGGCACCATTCAGTATATTACATTAAGACACAGGGAAAAAATAAAAAGCTCCGGATTATCTAATTATTTCAAATTCTCCTACAATTTCAGTTTATATCGTTACTTGAACCAGGTTATAAAGCTCTGGAGTGAGCGACTTGGTTTGAGTAGTCGTGGCTCTGGGAGGCACAGTCCTATGGTTAAAGGAACTTGGATGAGTTCCTCCTGGGAATATGTGAATAAGTGGCGCTATATCAAGTTTAATTAGCTACCTTTCGTCACCGGGGCCCATGGTACAGTTAGAATGACATCTGGTTAGTAATGCAACTGTCTGGGTTCGATTCCTGGTAGTGGATGCGCACTGCTGATGAGTACCAAATATAGAACGAAACGGCTGTCCAGTGCTTTCTGCGTTCTGTTGAGGTCTAATAAAAGCTTGATGAATTATCTATTTCAAATCCTCCTACAATTTCAGTATATATATATATATATATATATATATATATATATATATATATTTATATACACACACAATGCTCTTTATTTTAATAGAGAGTATATATATTTATTTATATATATAGGTTACGTAATATCTCGTTTATATATATATATATATATATATATATATATATATATATCATATAATAATTCTGGTTGTTCCTTCCTTAGTTGCTTAGTTCGTCCGTCCATGACGCCACTTACTATTTATACGAGCTTTTTCTTCCCCTCTATCTTTTTAAACACTACTCTCCTCAGCCTTTCTCTCACCTTTGCCAAACGGAAGGGTAGTAAAGAGTGAGAGAGTAGGAGGAGAAAGTCTATAGCATTACCGTAACAGTAGCAGCAGTATGGGCCTACTGTACAATATAATAAAAATAGGTAGGTTTGTTGTCGTATCCGGCGAACTAATAACGAAATTTCTGGTCTCTTTTACACCCTTGGCCATTATTCGGTTGGTCTTTTTTGTTTACAATGGACACAAGAGCTTTAAAAGTAACATTAATTATTAAAAAAAAAAATTAAACCCTTCTAACATTTTCAAAATTTTGTCAAAACGTTTTGTTTTGATTTGAGTTAGCGGATAAAGAAATATTACGACTGTTTTACAATGGAAACGTAATGATTGCATCACCCACTTTTTTCAGTGACAAACACATTCATTTGGAAATTCTCGCAAAAATCAAATATTTGTCGGATTTTAATGAAACTATCAGTACTCATTCACAAAAGAATGAAATCATTTCTGAAATTATTATTTTTTAAAAACTCTTGATAAAAATATTTTTTTACCTCTGTTACCCCACCTACCTCCACGTAAATCCATGGAATATTAATAAATTTTATATTCATGGCTAACTTTTTTATTTGCTCAACTCAGGACTCATTGGGGAATATAAATCATCTAATTTTTCTATTTTAAGTTTGCAATCACTATCCGAAAATCTTCTCCGAAGAGTAAAATAAAGAATATATCTGATATAATTCAATTTGATAAGCTTTTAATTTCTGGAATAAATAATAACTAGTAAGGAAATTATAATCTGAAGAAAAAAAAATTTCGATTAATAATAAAACGATTTTTATTAAACTTTTCAATTTTAGATAGGCAATATAATCATCAATTCTTAACTAAAAGGTCTACTTGCAATCAATTCTTTGAAGATTTTAAAAATATTTCTAAAACTTTATATATTATTGAATTATTTAATAATAATAATAATAGTAATAATAATAATAATAATAATGAAAACAATTCTTTTGTGTTATTTTAATAATTTATTTTATGTATTAACAAGTTATTATCATTTGTAGGATAACAAGTAAAATTTTTCTAGGAAATCATAATTACCCTTCCGTGGAAATCCCACGGATTCCGCTAGTATATATATATATTCTTCGCAACTTGACGACATGATTATTGCAAAAATACAAAATAATAAAGCATTATTGCGTCACTATTGACTCTTTCTCGCTCACTCTCCATGAGTCTGACAGCGGCGGATATATATATATATATGGGGGTGTGTGAGGGTGTTATAAATTATACTTTAGGACATGTACAAATTACAAGCTACTAGTTAATAATGAGGGTAATAAACGTTTTTCAGAAGATACTTTTTAAAAAACTTTTTAATTTTCTTTAAAAAAAGTTTATTACCATCATTATTAAAGACCTGATGAGACATTGTTCTTCTAATGTCGAAACAAAATGAGCAATTTTGTAGTAGCTTGTAGTTTGTAAAATTTCTAAAGTATAATTCATAAATATTCATTGCTCTATTTTTATATTAAGCACTGTTTTAAATTAATGTTTTGAACGCTGCAATTATTTTCTTCGTTCCTTATATATATATATATACACACACTACGGTCTTTATTATAATAGACATGATTTATGGATTTCTGAATGTACCCAGTATTACTTAACGGCTTTTACCTATAACCGTTTAATCACCAATGTCTCATTTTTCAGACGGTGGGCATTAATCGGTTAAATTTAGGTTCCCAAAAAAGCAGTTT